>CAIGQV010018170.1:7355681-7371137 GCA_903798115.1 Danio jaintianensis
ATAATTTCAACCATCACATACAGAATAATTCCATGAATATACAGTTTGTTTGTTTATTTATTTATTTTATTGTATTTATTTTAACCAGCAAAAAAATTCATAAATAAATGTGTATATATAAATAATTTAATATATCATATACCAACATATATTTCAAAATGTATTTCAGAAAGAAAAGAAATTCCAACCTTAAAAGATAAGTAAAATATCAAAAGTATTTATCATTAAAAAAACAAAAATGTATAGAATAATTACATTAATACAATACTTTAGAGACTATATTGCAATATTGCTATTTTGAAAATTAGTTCCTTATATATATTACACACACCTATATTGATATTAAATATTTATTTTAATATATGAAATAAATACAAATAGTTTTGTAAATATGTTTTTAAAATATATTTTAGCAATTTGACTTTTTTATTGAATGTTTTTACCTGAAAATATATTTGAAAATATCTATTTTGGAGCAAGTGAAGGAAGAAACGTTTTGTCTTTTAACTTTCCTCATGACTCCTCCAGAAATTAGCAGAGAGAGAGAGAGAGAGATTGCAGAGACAGGTTTGAGGGCTGTGAGATGTGGATGTGCTTCTGCCAGCCACTTAAAGCCTCTGAGTAACAGAGTTAATGAGCACAAGCTGTACCCGCTGCGGTGGCACCACAAACCCTCTCCTGGCTTTAACTTCTGCTGTCACAGGCCTCTAACACAGAACGAACCAGTATCACAATTAACTGCACCGAATCTATAATTTTTTATAGTTTTGGTTTGTTCAATAGTCAATGTCAGGTGACAAAATGAGCAGTGGCAGGAATCCGTTTACTGTATGAATGACCAACGACGAGACTGACTCAACATGTTTGTCCACAAGATGCTTTAGCAATCTTCTTAAAAGTTTTGATGCAGTGGATGAGACTTACAACAGATTATATTCAATGTTTTATTGTTATAGTTTACACAAGACACTCAAAATACGTGATACAGGACTTGACCTTTGTCTTTATTTAAAAATGTTTTGCTCACCAACTACTGTGGCTAGTGGATTTTCAAAGTTATCCACTCAGGATTTTCACTGGCAATAATTGTATTGTTGGGAAATTACATTTAATATGATTAGAGCATGACAATGGTATGGTACTATGGTATGCTTAAATGGGCTCAATTTTACTTTCTTTAATATCTTTTATAGATGTTATTCGCTTTTAAGAAATGCTGGGTAATTTAAACCCGAATTGGGTAAAATATGGACTAACCCAAACATTGGTTTAAATTTGGTCCTATTAATTTAATTCAAACAATTAACCCTAGCAGTTGGTTTAGTCCATATTGCAGTGTGTATGGATTATAGATTATTTTATAGACCTTTTCTTGTAAATATGTTTCCACACAGCCAAGAGTGAGATCTTTCACACCAAATTCTAAAATACATGAATGATTTCATTAAATTTGTGCTATTTAAAGAGTAATGAAACACAACTACACTGTAAAAAAAAAAGATTTCAATGGTAAAAAACTAAATGCTATGGTAAAAATCCATAACTGGTTTAACACTAAGTTTCATTAATATATACAGTGAATAACTGTAAATTCACATTCCCAGAATTCCCTGCAATTTAGGCTTTTTAGGCTTTTTTTGACGTTACCGTGGTTCTTTATTTCTTTTTTCTCTTGAGTCATCCCACAGCCATATCACCCTGCAGCCAAGACCGGTTACTCACTGAAGCTAAGCAGGGCTGAGCCTGGTCTGTATACCTGGATGGGAGACCACATGGGAAAACTAGGTTGCTGTTGGAAGTGGTGTTAGTGAGGCCACGATCTGTGTGAGTCCTAATGCCCCAGTAAAAGTGAAGTGGACACCATACTGTCAGTGAGATGTTAAACCGAGATCCTGACTCTCTGTGGTCATTAACAATCCCATGGGGCTTACCCATCATGGCCTCCCAAACATCCCCATCCACCGAATTGGCTGTCTCTCCACTCCATCTATAGCTGGTGTGTCGTGAGTGCACTGGCGCTGTTGTCTTGTGGCTGCTGTCACATCATCCAAGTGGATGCTGCACACTGGTGGTGGTGTGGAGAGACCCCCCTCATGTTACCACAGATACAGGGACACTGGAGCGTTTTAAATCATCAGTAATTCATCAGCGGATGGCTCGTATGTCAGCTTATAGACAAACCAGCTTATCGACGTGACTTTGAAACCCTCCAGTGTCCCTGTATCTGTGGTTACACTCAGTAAACAGCGGTGAGTTCGGTAAACTGATGACCTTCATGGCCAATCACAATAATTTCTGTTGAGCATGTCAACACAATGTCAAATCAGCTCTGTTTAAGAACGTGCTCAAATGTTAGCGGGAAATGGACGTTTTTAAAACCTTAGTATTGATTGGTACCGAATTCCAGTATCGTGACAACCCTACTGAGAATGTTAAATTCTCTGTTGACCATGCATCTTCACATCTGACCTTTTAAAACAGGGAATTGTCCAGTTATCAAACGTCTTCACATGCGCTTATAATTTTGGTTTTCAGCATTTGTGTGATTACTCAATAAATGCGAGTCTACAAAAGGATAACTCAACAGAATAGAATGATAACCAATGAGAGACCATCCTAGTCCATGAAAGCGTTTGAAAATCTCAGTCTTGATTTATGATGAACAACTAGTATGTATACAGTAAAGAACGATCTTGTCAGTCTCAACGCATTGAGCTTTCCTCATTTTTTATCGCGCATGAAACTCAAAGAAATTACAAACAGCAGCAGTGAATGCTGGCAGAAAAAACAGACAGTGCAGATTAATGGCAAATTAGAGCAGATTGGAATTTTTGTCACAGCCTAGAGGAGACAAGCAAATGATGGTTTATATAAGTTCTTTTCATTGATTTATTTTTGCTTTCTTTCTAAGCTGACAAGGCAAACTAATGTGGGGCAGCCAAGACTGTACAGATTTCATCCCACTGATATGTGAGCTATTGGCAGTACCGAGAGATATAGCAGCTTTTAATGTGGTGCAGGAGTACACTTATCTTGTCATTTGTTTTTATGTGAATGCCATCTCAAATGCAGTCCGCTTCACTCAATAGTGTTGACTCAGCGTTCCTGTACTGTGATCACGGCATATGAGCTGTGATGAAACTGAAGCAACCAAAGATCTTTTCTCATAAATATTTTGACACGCAGCCAAGAGTGACAGATTACTTTAAACTTACTAATGTGTGGTGCGGGGCTGCAGCCAACAGCGAATGTTCTCAGAATGTTCTGGAAAGGTTAAAGTGCATTAATGAAGCAATTATTCATTTGGGGTAATCTGATCTGTGATAACATACTCAAAATGTTTGCACAAAAGCGATTCCTAGACATTGTCCACGTAGCTTTTAGGTATCTGAATAGAAAAATTCCAATAATGGTTTGCAAAATTATGAAATACATTTACTGTAAAAAATAAAATGCTGGGTTCCACACAATTGATTTGTGTTGGGACAACATGAAGGAATTAAGTTAACTTATTAGTTTTTGTACAAATTAAAGTAGATTGAACTTAACAAAATTAAGTTGTCTCCCCAAAAAACTCAAGAATTGTGTTGTTTCAGCTCATTTTAAATAAGTAGTTTGAACAAACAGCAAATGATTTTGTTTTTAATGTTCACTGTAAATAATGCTGGGTTTCACATAATTGATTTGTGTTGGGACAACATGAAGGAATTAAGTTAACTTTTTAGTTTTTATGAATGTTAGTGGATTGAACATAAAACAATTAAGTTGTCCCCAAGAAAAATCTCAAGAATTGTGTTGTTTCACCTCATTTTAAATAAGTAGTTTGAACAAGCAACACAAAATATTTTTAGAGTGTTGTTCTCTTTCCCAAAAATTGTAATTTGCTGTTGATTTACTTCCCCTCAGACCATTCAATACTGTATGTACACTTGAAAATTGAGGTTCTTTATTGGCATTAATGGTTCCACGAAAAACATTGAACATCCATTAACCCTTTACATTCTGCCAAACGGTTCCTTAGACCATTAAAATGTTCTTCAAACTAAAAAATAATTGGCTCTTTCAAGAACTCTTTGCTAAAAGGTTCTTTGGGGAACCAAAATGGTTCTTCTAGGTAATACTACAGGATTAAATCATTTTTAGATGAAACATGGTCTGTGGTTATTCCTAAAACACAAAAGTCTGAATGACATTTGAGTAAAGAATGACATTTTGAGTAAATATTTGAGGGGAATTAAAAAATTAAACATGTATGCACAGATCACATACATTTTAAAAATACTGTAGATAGTTTATGGGCGGCACGGTGGCTCAGTGGTTAGCACTGTCGTCTCACAGCAAGAAGGTCCCTGGTTTGAGTCCCGGCTGGGTCAGTTCGCATTTCTGTGTGGAGTTTGCATGTTCTCCCCGTGTTGGCGTGGATTTCCTCCGGGTGCTCCGGTTTCCCCCACAGTCCCAAGACATGCGCTATAGGTAAATTGGATTAATTAAATTGGCCGTAGTGTATGGGTGTGTGTGAGTGTGTATGGGTGTATCCCAGTACTGGGTTGCGGCTGGAAGGGCATCCGCTGCGTAAAACATATGCTGGAATAGTTGGCGGTTCATTCCATTGTGGCAACCTCTGATAAATCAGAGACTAAGCTGAAGGAAAATGAATGAATGTAGATAGTTTTGTAGATACATTTCCTATCCTGTACACTTTAAGAGCAACTCACCCAATCAATAATCATCAACCACACCTCTAAACACACATTTCTACTGTATTTCCCAAGACTAGACACAAGCTGTCAGCCTTATATATTCAGAAACATTTAAAGTAAACATCTGTTTCTGAATTTCACCTAATTTTTTACTGGGGTTTGTCAGCTCAGGGATTTTGTGTTTTATTTATGTATTGAGGTTTCTTGTAAAAATCCCTTAAAGGAAATGGACACACACGCACAAAAAGAGAAAAAAAAAATCATATATATAAAATATAAAATTTAAATTCATAAATGGACATATACTGTAATTATATGGACATACAATAAGGATATTGTAAACATGGATACCGTTGATCAGATCATTTAACATGGGAAAGATTTTATGATAAAGATTGAAAACCACAGACTTGAGTAAATGACAGATTGAATGACTGACATTTCCGGAGAGTTGAACAATTTTTATTGACTTTGGGGGTGGAAAAAAGGATGTTTACTGTAGGACTATGTATATACAGTTCATCATTTGCTCTCCATTTCTGTTCATTCCTGTCTGAGGGAAACAACTTGTATTTTAACGAGCTCTCATCTCATTTTTCAGATAGAAAAAAAAGACACTTCATACCTTCTCCACATGCCCATTTCTAGCTCTCTCTTATTGATTTTCCACTGTTGTTTTTTGAATTTCAAAGTCAGCATGCATTATTGACGAGACATGAATAACGTTTAAAGTGCTGAATGAACTAAATTAACCAAATGTGGCCAAAAGCATGAAAAAACGTGAGGACAGTAATGTTTTATGCATTACAATTTCTCTCTCTCTTTTGTTTCTCATATTTCGGCCCCTTAAACAAATCTAGTAATCACAAGGCATTTTTGATGGTCCAGTTAAAGCACTTTAAAAACACTGAATTCTTCTGGAAAATGGTTCAAGAACATTTATTCAATTCAAGCAAACTCAATTTTACTTGTAAAGCATTTTTCAGAATCAAAAACAGAGATGTTAAGGTGTTGTGTACTGTATAGAGAGACTCTACAGCTATCAAGCATATGCAGGGTTAATCTGCACAGTTATGCAATAAAATACACGTATTGAAGAATTGAAATTGGTAGATGTTATAATTGATTATAGATACTTGTAAACGGCATCTTTATAAATACAATCATGACTGAAGCGCAGCATGGTGGCAGCACTGTCGCCTCACAGCAAGAAAGTTGCTGGTTTGAGCCCCGGCTGGGTCAGTTGGCATTTCTGTGTGGAGTTTGCATGTTCTTCCCGTGTTCGAGTGGGTTTCCTCCGGGTGCTCCGGTTTCCCCCACGGTCCAAAAGACATGTGCTATAGGTGAATTGAATAAACTAAATTGGCCGTAGTGTATGTGTGTGTGAATAAGTGTATGGGTGTTTCACAGTATTGGGTTGTGGCTGGAAGGGCATCCGCTGTGTAAAACATATGCTGGAATAGTTGGCTGTTCATTCCGCTGTGGCAACCCCTGATAAATAAGGGACTAAGCCAAAGGAAAATAAAATGAATGAATGAATCATGACTGACTAATTAGTACTTATAAATCACGTATGTGTTATGAACATGCTGTGCTTTGAAAAATTAAATACAATACTGTTATAAATGTATCTACAACTGTCATTATAATGCAGTATAAGGTTTATTTTGTCTTTATATATATATTTATAGAATTTTTATGATTGATTATAAATAATTAAGTTATAATTCATTGGATTTACTAAATCATTTTTAAGGTAAGCGGTTGCAAACAATTTATATGGGCTGAATTTATTCATTCATTCATTCATTTTCTTTTCAGCTTAGTCCCTTTAATAATCTGGGGTCGCCACAGCGGAATGAACTGCCAATTTATCCAGCATATGTTTTACGCAGCAAATGCCCTTCCAGCTGCAACCCATCACTGGGAAACCCATACACTCTCATTCACACACATACACTACGAACAATTTAGCTTACCCAATTCACTTATACCGCATGTCTTTGGACTGTGGGGGAAACCGGAGCACCCGGAGGACACCCACGTGAACACGGGGAGAACATGCAAACTCCACACAGAAATGCCAACTGACCCAACCAAGGCTCGAACCAGCGACCTTCTTGCTGTGAGGCGATCGTGCTGACCACTGCACCACCGTGACGCCCCCGGGCTGAATTTAAATAAACAAATTAAGTTGAACATTACTAAATTTAATTTGTTTAAATTCAGCCCATATAAATTGTTTACAACCACCTACCTTTAAAAAATTGAGTAAATCCAATTAATCTTTTTTTTTTTTTTCAGTATCAGCTTCATAGAAAACGTTACCATTAAATCTACACTGTAAAAAAGTCCTGGTTGCCTTAAATTTTTAAGCTGAATCAAATTAACCTTATGAGTCCATTGAACTTATATTAAAACAACTTGCGTAACTTATAAAATTAAGTTAGAACATTATTAACTTAGTTTAATAAGTTACAATGACCTAAAAACATGCTGTCAGGACTAATTGATCATATCATTTTTTACAGTGTACTTATATGTTATTTGTGATCTGATAATTTCAAGAATTACGAACATAATTGTTGCATATTGATCAAGAGTTTTTGTTGTCCTCAAAGTCCTTGGCATCATCTCTTCACTGGTCTTGGAGCTGATCCAACTGGAGCCGGCGCAACCTCTAGATACTGTAAAAACAGAAACCAAATGAGGGAGAATTTGAGTAGCTGCTAATCGTAGTATTTGTAAACAAGAGCTGTACCTTTTTAAATGAAATATACTGGAGCAAACAGTAACAGTGTATATGCTTTACTAAAAAGATAAGTCTTTTTTTTTTTTTTTTATAATTATTTTTTAGGGTGTTTAACCTTTAATAGTGCAGAGAATTGACAGGAAGTAGTCGGGAGCAGAGAGCGGGGAAGGGTCGGCAAAGGACCTCGAGCCGGGAATCGAACTCGGGTCGCCGTGAGCACCATGGTGCTATATGTCGGCGCACTTAACCACAAGGCTATTGGCGCCGACAAAGATAAGTCTTTAATCTAGATTTAAACTGAAAGAGTGTGTCTGAGCCTCTAAGTTTAGGAGTGAGATGTGAAAAATGCTCGACCTCCTTTAAGGCCCCACTATACTTCAAGCGAAGTTGAAAAAAAAGAACTGAAATTACGTCATTTCAAACAAAATTCGGCCAAAACGAAGTTTGTTTTGAGTTCCGAACAGCTCACCAAAGCGAACTTTGTAGGTTTGGGCCCCTAAACATCTTAAACGTTCTAAACACTGATGATTACGCAATCAGTGGGTGTATTCTTTAACTCCGCCTTCTTTAATGTGCGTCGTATCCACGCAGTTCATAGTCAGACAGGAGAAAAACCTTCAGCACAACAACACTAAGGTAGCAACATGAATAAACTGGAGGGTCGACTAGCGGTGCTGGTACAGATGTATCTGCACCTGTATTATCGCTTGCTGAGAGATTTTAAACAGTCAATACTATAGTTCTAAACATTGTTCCATTCAGTGTCTGTCCGTGGCAAATTCAGTAAGCTGGTTTTGCCTTATATGAAACTGTTCTTCTCTCACAACCGCCATTGTTGTTGTGTTTAGGAGTCCACTTGGTGACAAATTTACAATCCCATCTACTGCTGCGCGGTGGTGTCGGGGGGTTCGAAAACAGTAAATTGTCATTTAATCATTTCGAAGTTTGTTTTGGCCTCAAACGAAAAAGAACTTTGTTTGAAGTATACCGGGGCCCTTAGTGGACTTTGCTATTGTAGGCACTATACCAGAAGCCCTGAGTTTTGAGATCGTAAGCCTTGATTCCACTAAATGGTACACTTCAATTCATTACAGTACAGTATGACTTGTGTTTCCACTACCAACTGTCTTTTGGTAGGTGTGGTGTACAACAGAAAGTTGAGGTCGATGTATTTCTTGCTCAAAGAATCATTATTCTTAACTCAAGTTCATTATTTAAAATATAGACTCACGGCAAGTGCATCCAAATAGAGAGAGAATGTGGCACCAATCGCACTTTCCACAGATTTTAGACACCCTCATGAACAACAATAGTGAACATACAAAAAATTCTGTACTTGCTTCTCGGCAAGTGGCTGTTTGTCACAATACTGTAAAAAAATTATTAGTTGACTCAATTTGACTTAGTCAAGTCATCTTGTTGCATTGACTCAGTTAAGTTGTATTGACTTAATTCTCTAAGTTTTCTCAACTTAAAATGTTTAGTTGACAGAGTTAAATAGCTGACCCAAGTACTTATTTCAAATAAACTTGACTTCCAGAGTTTAGTTTTAATAGGTTAACTTACGTTATCAAGTTAGCAGAACTTATAAAGTTTACTTGAAATACGTTAACGTACATTTTCAAGCTCACTGAGCTTAATCTAGCAGATTTTCTCAATTAGAAACAGACATTTTATTAAAGCATTTCTCTCTCAATTTAACAATTACACACAATATACTTACAATATAATTGTCTTTACAAAGTAATTTTCCTCATAAAGTCATTTTTTTTTTCAAAGTAACTGTAAAGTAAATGACGAGAAGAAAAAAAATAAAAATAACAATAACTGTAAAACTCTAAAATACACAACTAACACAGGCTCTTGGAAAAAATGACACCAGAACTTGGAAGATTATAAAATCTGATCTCAACATCTTTATTTCAACCTATTTTTAAGTGTGTACTCTTGCACTGCAGATATCTGCTCCAGTGTTCATCAACAGTTTCTGACTTGCTATGCCACCAAGTCCTTGCAGAACAACTGCTTCCTCAATTACAAGGGCCGCATAATTAGAGTCGCATGGAAAGGGGTCTGTCACATCTTCTACCGCTGTGGTGATTGCAGGAGTCATCCCTCTGCTCAACTCTTCTTCAGAATCTGTGTGCTGTATAAAAAATGCCAAACATCAAAATCTTTACATTTCTTTCTTTACATTGGCTTAGCTTTTCTTTCTTTACATCTCATGGCTTGTTGCATGCTCTAGTGACGATTCTCTGTAAACCAATAGCATTCAGCAGCGAGTCTAGCTTTACCCTTTTGGTATTGTACTGTTGTGGTAGGTACCCTTTGGAAACGGTGCCAAAAATATGGTACAGTGCGGTTCACTTTTTTGGTTCCTTTAACACTGGAAACAGATATAAATGTGCAGTGTACTGTACTGTACTATATTGGACCATACCACACAGACCATGGAAATGGGCCATTAAAGAGTTTGATGGATTATAGTACATGGAAGACTGGGTAAATACTTAGGAGCTAAACTATTTAGAGCTGCAGTTCTCAAACCTGGGCCTATACCATGATGCTGGATTAGCTGGCTAGCCAGTTAAGTTTCAGTTTAGTTTGCACCAATCTTGGGTTTTAGGTAACATGAAGGCAGCTTGACTTTAAACACTCTTTGTTGTCGTGGTATTATGGAGCAGATAAACTGAGATACTTTCATGGTAACTTAAACCCAAAATTGGTGAAAACTAAACTGAAACTTAACTGGCTATCCAGCTAATCTGGCTTCATGGTACTACAAACCACTGTTTCTCTTACCATTCAGAAGTTTGTTCTATTCAACCGTAAGTGCACTGCTATGTGGACACCACAGGATATTCTGCCATGATTCTAGTTCGAATGAATTGTGTTACTAATGCTATTTCTGTTTAGATTTTTAAATCTTTCTGTCAATATACAAACCTACGCTTCCTCACCACTGATGTTAACAATTACATTTCCTTTTGAAACATACGCTGGGCACAACAATTGTTTCATTGTACATCATGACTTGGCCCAATCAAACGTTCAGAGCTGCATTTCTACCGTAATGGGTAATTTTCTCCGCTCTTCCCCTCCCGCTCGTGCACCACAGATCTGACAGTGTTTTAGTGCGCTCAACCGCTAATTGCTACATATGGTTTTATAGAAAGTGGAACAACAGAGTATTCAGCTTTACATGAGCGCACAACATGTCCGTCGACTGATTGCCTCCTCTTTTTTTATGTTCACAAAGATCCAAACAGCAGGCTGTGTTTACACTGAGCTTGTTTATCATTGTCAGTACTACACAAGTGCTCTGTTGTATGGTTAAGAGACCATAGAAAACATGACTGTTTGATGTTATTGGATTGGAGAAGTGGGGGAATAATGGAAGAAGTGTTTCTGTATGTCTGATATTAGACATGTCTCCATTTTATATTTATGAGCATTTTAGGACATGCATGAAAAAAGAATATGAATGGGAACACCAAGCCAAGATGCACATAAATTCTAAAATGTGCATAAAAACATATTGATTATGTATTTTTTTAACCTGTTAAAAAGATATGCACATACTGTACTGTGAACTGCTATGGAAACACATTTACCGAATAAATTCCCAGATATGCATCAAAATATTATGTGACTTTGCCTCAACATATGATTTGATTTGATAAGTATGCTAACCAATGATCTGATCTCATTGCATAGCCTACAATGTAAAAAATAAAGTCAAATTAGGCTTTTATTTACAAATGCTTTTGTAAAAATCAACTTAACTTTTCCATTTTTCTCAACTTACATCAATCAAACTGAATAAAAATATAAAAGGTGCAATAGATCATGAGAAATGCTAATATTAGCCTGATAGCACAGAAAGTTTACTTACGTTCCACCATAGATATTTACATTAGATGTTGCCTACACTATTGTTTTCTATGAGAAGGAATGCGTCAATAGAGCCGCCATTTTAGTACAGGGTAGCGCTCCATTGAAATGAATGTTGGACCAAGGTGCAGTGGAGCACTGGCCATCCAGAGCCATAGATATATACACATATATACAAAAAAAAATTTTATTACGAAAATTATAATTTTATATCACTTTTCTATATTGATGGATAAGTGACCGCACGGGCATTTCCGACAAAGAGCGTGTGTGTGTGTGTGTGTGTGTGCGTGCATGGAAATGTATAATCCTCCCTCCCTGTTAAATTTGATCTAATCCGTGTCCTGAAACACACCCCCTCTCCTGCTTTCACTTCTAATGCTAATGGAGGGAGCGATTCGTTTGTGAATGAATCTCCGCTATGAACGACTCTTAGCCTTAACATTCACTTAGCCGACAATAATACAAGTTTCTGGCACCGCAGCGTCTTGTTGTCATATTTCTTTTACATTTGCTGATTTTATTCAACAAAACTAGCATAAGCCTAGTATTTAGTGCGAGTTGGTGCTACTTTGCCTCATGGTCAGTGCAGTAAGAGACTGTATTACCATCAATACTTGTTTAACATAAAAGTTCGTAACATACAAAAACGTAAAAAACTAAATCTTACCTATGAAATGTTCTGCCTTTATGATTTGTTTTCTTTGTTTGCTCATTACTACACCCGTACACAGTGCTAAAGTCCAGCATCTTCACATTGGCTTTAGTCTTGACTAGTGCGGCTGAATGACCGAATTTGTCCTGGAAGCACTGTACAAATATGGCAGCGCTATTGACGCATGCTCAGGGTCCGTATGCGATATCTAGTGTATATATCTTTGACGTCCCACGCTTCTAATCGATATCCAAAGCCACGCCTCCTGAACGCATGAACGCGCACTACAACATCGCTACAATAGTACATCATGTAAAATTCACCTGAGAAAAAAAACATTGTATTGTTAGCAATTACAATACCAAACTTTAAAAAGAAGGTTATTTGTTGATGTTTGCATACAATTCTCTGTCTGAACAAGCGTCTATGAACACTGATGGTAATACTTTCTTGAACAGAGTAAGTTTGCAATTACATATTTTGACAGGAAGGTGGTAGGACAGCCTTTATCATAATGCTCAGACTCAACGTTTTGATTTGACAAACTTTTCTTGGTCATACACATTCCACAGAATATTAAAATACATGACGTTTAAGTAATTTCATGATTGCTATAAGGATGTGAAGAGACTTTCAACCAAAATAACAAGAAAAAATTGTTTTTGAAGACAATCGCCTTTTGCACCTTTAAGTTAAACATTGTATAACATGTTTTTGTTGTTGTTGAAACCTGATTAACTTTTTAAAATAAGCTAAAGTAGCATAAAAACATTTGTTGTCATATGATGTTTTACAGGGCGTCACGGTGGCACAGTGGGTAGCACAATCGCCTCACAGCAAGAAGGTCGCTGGCCTCGGCTGGGTCAGTTTGCATGTTCTCCCCGTGTTCGCGTGGGTTTCCTCCGGGTGCTCCGGTGGGGTTTCCCCCACAAGTCAAGCTAAATTGACCATAGTGAATGAGTGTGTATGGATGTTTCCCAGTGATGGGTTGCAGCTGGAAGGGCATCCGCTGCGTAAAACATATGCTGGATAAGTTGGTGGTTTGTTTCGCTGTGGCGACCCCTGATTAATAAAGAGACTAAGCCGAAAAGAAAATGAATGAATGAATAATGTTTTACAGTGTACAATCTCATATGTTTATAACGTTGTTTATGTATATTGTATAATGTATATGTTTATAAATGTTGTTGTAATAATTCTGCAAACATCTTAATGAAAGTTCATCACTAAATGACTTTAAATAGTTACATTCTAGTACTGAATCACACAATTGTGTTCCCAAACATCAGTCATTTAAGATAACATGACAGTTTGTTGTTGTGTGTGTCATTTTTATTTAGTATTAAGGAAAAATATCGGGTTTTCCTGTAAACCCACTATATAATAGTGGGTTTCCCTGCTTGAAAAAAAGATAACTTTTATTATTAATATTGTAATGACCAGGCACAGAGCACTATAGCCAGGTGCATCATGGGAAATGGTTTAGAGTTATTTTATGTGTTATATTAGTTAAATATATGGGTTGTTTTGTTATAAACTTTGTGTGTTTATGTTTAAGTTGGCTTCTGTGGTTTAAGCCCAATATTTATTTATAAAATGTTGGCCATTACCATCAACGAGGGTGGTGTGTAAAGGAAGCACCACGGTGGTATGGTCCTGTTACAGGCTGTTCATGTTCAGAACTCAAAATATAAAGGTTAACTGACAGTTCTGTCTCCTATCTGCTTATTCTGCCAGATTGCTGACAACAGAGACACTATGAGTGTTCTGCTCGGTAACATGCTGATAAACGTAAAGTTACACGCTGTAAATGCTAGCACCCTGCTGGCCGTTTAGATTAATTAAACAGTTTAGATAGGTTGTATTAGCTCCAGTTGCCCATGTACAGCAATTATTACAATATCTTGCACAAATTTCCCAGGAACACTGTACTTCTTTAAAAAAAAAAAAAACTGAGTAAACCCGTTGCCTTTAGAGGGATTAGTTGACTTTACTTAAAAAAGTGAGTAAGCCCATTACCTTAAAATTAAGTGAACTACACTGTAAAAAAAAATTCAGGGTTCCACACAATTCATTCATGTTGTTCAAACACAAATTTATTAAGTTAGCCTAACTAATTTCAGTAAATTAAACATAAAACAATTATGTTTTCCTAAAAAATCTCCAGAATTGTGTTATTTCAGCTCATTTTAAATAAGTAGTTTGAACCATAGATATTTACACTAGATATCGCATACGGACCCTGAGCATGCGTCAATACCGCCGCCATATTTGTACAGTGCTCCCATGACAAATGTCATTCAACTGCACTTAGTTAAGACCAAAGCCAATCTGAAGATGCTGGACTTTAGCACTGTGTACAAGTGTAGTAACGAGCAAACAAAGAAAACAAAGCATAAAGGCAGAAAATTCCATAAGTAAGATTTCGTTTTTTACGATTTTATATGTTACAAACTTTTGTGCTCAACAAGTAATGTTATTGATGATTATACAGTCACTTACTGCACTGACCGTAAGGCAAAGTAGCACCAACTCGCACTAAATACTAGGCTTATGCTAGTTTGGTTGAATAAAATCAGCAAACAATGTAAATGAAAAATGACAACAAGATGCTGCGGTGCCAGAAACTTGTATTATTGTCGGCTAAGTGAAGTAATGGCTAGTTTTTGAAGTAACTTATAAGGGTGCCTAATAACATAACAGTGCCTGCGCTTCAATATGCATACTGTTCATGCAAAATTATTGAATATTACAAATGTTATATACCATTCAGATCAGAAAGGTGGATATGCACATTGAGACACAGGCTATCGATGGTTCACACGAGTCGTTCATAACGGAGATTCATTCACAAATGAATCGCTCCCTCTGTTAGAAATAGAAGTGAAAGCAGGAGAGGGGGTGTGTTTCAGGACACGGATTAGATCAAATTTAACAGGGAGGGAGAATAATACATTTCCATGCACACAAACACACGCTCATCGTTATGGAAAAGTGATGTAAAATTATAATTTTCATAATTAAAAACAATTTGCATACTGACCACCGGGAAAACTCCAGATCATAGATATATATATATATGTGTATATATCTATGGCTCTGGATGGCCAGTGCTCCACTGCATCTTGGTCCCAGATTCATTTCAGAGGAGCGCTACCCTGTACTAAAATGGCACCTCTATTAATGCATTCCGTCCAATAGACAACAAACCGCTTGTTATATCGTGACGTGTCAGTGATGTATGGAATACTGTTTCCAGGTCCAAGCCGCTACTCTTTTGAATTGATAAAATGTTAATTTATGACCCCTTTTTAGTCCTAAATTTTAGATAAAATCATCGTGTACACAACAGTCTCTGGCCTTGCTGCATCACAAACACCAAAATGTTAACAATTTATAAAAAAATCACTTTCTGCCTATCAGATTTTAGACATCGATATATATATATATATATA
>CAIGQV010018170.1:7379965-7395848 GCA_903798115.1 Danio jaintianensis
ATAGATAGATAGATAGATAGATAGATAGATAGATAGATAGATAGATAACAATAGTAGAAACCGTTAATTATTTTTTTAAAAACAAAATAATGCTTTCTATGGTTTTATTATGGTGACTCGTGCTAAAAAGCTTTTAATCTTTTTTTACTCCTTTATGACAAAGAAAACAGATGATTAGCAATAACTTTGCACATTTCTTAAAAACCAACAAAACTGTTTAAGATTTCTCCTTTAGCAGTGTATATGATGTTCATCGAGAGCCTTTGAGCTTTACTGAGAAGCAATAACTTAAAGGGAAATCTGCTTTTCCAGACGTGTGAAGTTGTTACAGCTGAAAAACTGTAATTTCCAGGAGTTTTTTTTTTAGTGGATGACTTTGAAATTGTGCGTCCCCTGAGATTTCTGGCAAAGTTACAATCACAGCATCTGCGCCTCTGATCATTCATCACAGTGAATCCTATTTGGAGATTAGAAGGAGAAGAAGAGGAGAGAAAGAGAGAGATTTCTGCTTTCATTGGACAGTTTGTTTCTTTAATATGGACGATAGTGTTGGATAAAGAGAATCGAAAAAGCATTTTGCAAGAATTTCAAAATCAAGAATGACTGTTTTGTTTCTATATTTATATTTTCATTTAGCATTACATTCATTCATTCAGTTTCCTTCAGCTTAGTCCCTTATTTATCAGGGGTCACCACACCGGAATGAACCGCCAACTATTCCAGCATATGTTTTTGGATGCCCTTCCAGTCGCAACCCAGTAGTGAGAAACATCAATACACTCTCACATTCACACACACTCATACACTATGGCCAATTTAGTTCATCCAATTCTTAGCACTGTAGCCTCACAAGCAAGAAGGTCGCTGGTTCGAGTCCCGGCTGGGTCAGTTGGCGTTTCTGTGTGGAGTTTGCATGTTCTCCCCGTGTTGGCGTGGATTTCCTCCGGGTGCTCCGGTTTCCCCCACAAGTCCAAAGACATGCGCTATAGGTGAATTGGGTAAGCTAAATTGTCCGTAGTGTATGTGTGTGAGAGTGAGTGTGTATGGATGTTTCCCAGTGATGGGTTGCGGCTGGAAGGGCATCCACTGTGTAAAACATATGCTGGATAAGTTGGTGGTTCATTCCGCTGTGGCAACCCCTGATTAATAAAGGGACTAAGCCGAAAAGATAATGAATGAATGAATGTGTTTATACTACTATAATAACGCTGTGAACATACTATTCCTACACACATTTCTGTCCAAACAGCTTCCAAAAGTTTTTGCATGACAAGTTACTCCCTCCCTTGATGAAGTTACTTTCAGAATTCACACAAATAAGAATCTTGTATACTGTAGCATAGGAAAGAGAAAATCAAAAATATAAATCCCAGAAAAAAGTTTGACTCGAAATAAAGTGGCTCTTGAGTTGGGGCATAGTGGCATCACTTAAGCAGCAGATTGCACCAATAGTCCAGTGTCGAGCTCCAAATGGCTCCAATTGAGTGTAATGAGCTTGTTCAGTGAAGGGTGAGGGGTTACAGCAGACTCTTGGCCTGTGAGTTGACCTGACTCTGACCCACTCGCTAGTGAAGTTCGCCTGACTGTGGCCTCTAAACACCAGCACAAAATGGCAGAGTCTCAGTGTGAGGGCCAGTTTAGGGGAGACGCTGACGGCCAACATACTGTACGCAACTGTAAATCAACAGGCTTGGGAACGCTTTCAGTTATGAATGAGAGAAAATGGCCAACGATGAGGGTAATTAATGGTTTGTTGATTCTTTTTAATTTCGTTGATTCTGCCACATTAATAATAAAGAAAGAAAGCTTATTTGAGAAAGTCAGTAAATAGTTTGCTGTATATGAAACGACATCATATTTTGACATACGGTATGTGGACAACTCTAAACTATTAGCTCAAACAGAATGGTGTAGGCAATATACATGTTGTCTGATTGATAGTTATAAAGCTTATAAACCAAGTTCAGGTGCAACTTTCATTCATTCATTCATTTTCTTTTCGGCTTAGTCCCTTTATTAATCAAGGGTCACCACAGCGGAATGAACCGCCAACTTATCCAGCATATGTTTTACTCAGCGGATGCCCTTCCACCTGCAACCCATCAATGGGAAACACCCATACACTCTCATTCACACACATACGCTAAGGACAATTTAGCTTACCCAATTCACCTATAGCGCATGTCTTTGGACTTGGGAAACCGGAGCACCACAGGAATATATGGAAATTGCACCAAATTGTATGTTTGTGCCTCTGAATAAACACTTTCTCTGAGGATGAGCTTCACATTATTGATATATTTTACTGTATTAAATAAAATAAAAACAGTAAGGTTATTGTTAACGTTAGGTACAGTAAACTAGATTGGTCAGCATGAACCTATAATAGAACATACCCAATCAAATGTTAATCCTGGTTAATGTCAATTACAAAATTTACTGATGCATAATTTAACTAATAACAGTTAGTTGTGTTTTTATTAAATAACAATTAATTATAAATACTATAACAAATGTATTGATCAGGGCGACACGGTGGCTCAGTGGTCAGCACTGTCGCCTCACAGCAAGAAGTTCACTGGTTCGAGTCCCGGCTGGGTCAGCTGGCATTTCTGTGTGGAGGTTGCATGTTCTCCCTGTGTTGGCGTGGGTTTCCTCCGGGTGCTCCGGTTTCCCCCGCAGTCCAAAGACATGCGCTACAGGTGAATTGAATAAACCAAACTGGCCGTAGTGTATGTGTGTGAATGAGTGTGTATGGATGTTTCCCAGTACTGGGTTGCAGCTGGAAGGGCATCCGCTGTGTAAAACGTATGCTGGATAAGTTGGCGGTTCATTCTGCTGTGGCGACCCCTGATGAATAAAGGGACTAAGCTGAAGGAAAATAAATGAATGGCTGTATTGATCATGTTAGTTATTTCAATAACTTACAAAAAAGATTTTACCCTTTAAATTTTTGCCAAAATTTTTTCCCTAAGAGTCACAGGTATTAATTTAGTTTTGCCTATATATATTTTTTGACTCTCAGGGTGGCCCTAGTGTTGCATTTTATGAATCACCAAGTACCATGGTTTCAACTCAAAATTTTCTTTAATGTACAACTTGGATGGGCTTTCCAGCATGCCTTGATGTCAACACGACATCAACAACAGACCAAAAACACGTCAAAAATGCTAATCAAATTGATGTCACAATCTTGATGCCCTTTTGACCACCAAACATGTTTTAACATGTTTATGTTGTTTTGACGTTAAGGCAGTCAACTGACATCAAACTAATTTGCATTTTTGACATGTTTTTAATGTCATTTAAACATTAAGGTAGTCAATTGACATCAAATCGATTAGCATTTTTGACGTGTTTTTGATGTCGTTTTGACATTAAGGTAATCAACTGACAATCAAATCAATTAGCATTTCTGACGTGTTTTTAACATGTTTATGTTGTTTTGACGTTAAGGCAGTCAACAAATTGGTTTGATTTTTCATGTGTTCTTTGACATGTTTATTCTGGTTTGACATTAAGGTCGTCAACTGACATCAAATCAATTAGCATTTTTGAAGTGTTTTTAACATGTTTATGTTATTTTGACATTAAGGTAATCAATTGACATCAAATCGATTTGCATTTTTACTTAGTTTTTTTATGTGTTTTTGAAGTTGTTTTGCCGTTAAGGCAGTCAATTGACATGAAATTAATTTGCATTTCTGATGTGCTTTTTGACATGTTTTTAATGCCATTTTGAGATTAGGTAGTCAGTTGACATCAAATAGATGAGCCTTTTTGACTTGTTTTTATGTCATTTTGACATTAAGGTAGTCAGTCCACATCAAATCATCAATTGACATCAAATCGATTTGCATTTTTGACTTGTTTTTTGATGTTGTTTTGACATCAAGCTGCCCGCTGGATTAGGATGAATAAATTCGCAGCAAGTTTTCATTCTTTTCTTGAACTCCTCCTTTAAGGTGAGTCTGTCTGTACTTTAAGTATTTAAGGACAGGTCGTTCACATTACAGACTTGGCGCTCATATCATAGCCAGGTGGTTTTCTAAGCACCCTCTCCATATGGTGCCCTTTTGTTTGCCTCTGTCTCGCTCTCTCCCTTTTACGTCTTGAGAAAGTCCTGACTGTCGACAGCTCTTTGAGCAACAGCAGGCTGTTGTTGTGAATGTATATAGAGCGAGCAAGTGACTGGAGACGTGTGTGAGTGTGTGCTGGATGCTAATGAAAAGCAGATGTTGGATCAGTGATGAGCCTGCGCTTGTGTATGTGTGTGTGAAGCTACACGTCTGGGCATATGTGTGTGTGTGTGTGTTTGCATGTTTGCCCCCTACCGTCTCCTAACCGCTGAGTGCTCTTGGTGTGCAGCACCTGATAGGACAGCAGTTATTGATAAATAATATGCAGGCTGCGTGGTGCTGCAAGCCCAGGGAGTTCATGGTGAGTTGACCATCTGGATACACTGGTGGAGATGCAAACAGGGAGAGAGTGTGCCAAGTATCCAGGGCTATGGAGAAGTCAGCCACACTTCACTTACTAATTATTCACAGCGGTAAATCCTTCCACTCATACTGAAGCTCATACAGCGGAACTGGGCCTCATCGCTTTGAACAATGTATTTCAGTACTACACATTTCTATTTCATTTCAAGTTGTGCTGTGCTGGCAAATACTTTTGCTTTTTGGAAATACTGAATGTGCAGTTTGCATTAAACATGAATCTTGGGTGGGAATCACAGGTAAACTCACAATACGATCTTATCACGATGTTTTGTCCATGATAACGGTATATATCGCAATATATCGCAAGAAAACCATCCACGATATATCATAATATTTGTAAATGAAGGGGGAAAATGCATAAAAACTTATAAGATGTATTTCTTTTATCAACAGCACATTTTATAGAATCACAGCAGCATCCCAATTTTGTACAAATTCATTCATTCATTTTCTTTTCGGCTTAGTCCCTTTATTAATCTGGGGTCGCCACAGCGGAATGAACCGCCAACTTATCCAGTATATATTTTTTATGCAGCGGATGCCCTTCCAGCTGCAACCCATCACTGGGAAACATCCATACACTCCCATTCACACACATACACTACAGACAATTTAGCTTACCCAATTCACCAATAGAGCATGTCTTTGGACTGTGGGGGAAATCGGAGCACCCGGAGGAAACCCACACCAACATGGGGAGAACATGCAAACTCCACACAGAAATGCCAACTGACCCATCCAAGGCTCGAACCAGCGACATTCTTGCTGTGAGGCGACAGCGCTACCCACTGCGCCACCGCGCCGCCTTTGTACAAATTACATTTAACAAAAAAAAAACGGTCAAATTAGTTTTCTGCAAACTTAAGACACTTATTTAGTATCTTTTGTACATGTAAATAAAAATCGATTTGCTAGAATATTGTTAATATATCGTCGCCAGAAATATCATGATAAATCGCCATATCGATATTTTCTCCCACCCCTAATGCCTATCAAACATTTTTTGCATTATTTAAAGATGACACCCTAAAACGTCATTCAATAGTTTCTCGGCAGATATACTTAGAACAATAATCGTTTGATGGCTTAGTAAAAATCTCTATTTGCGACACTGGACCTCAAAACCAGTCATAAGTCAGAGATTGGAGGAAGTGGTGGAAAGAGTACTGAAAAAATCATACTCAAGTAAAAGTACCATTACTTACCCAAAAGTGTAGTGCAAGTAGAGTAAAATTATCGGTCGTAAATATTACTCAAAGTATGAGTAAAAAGTAGCCCTTTTACTCAAGTACTCAAGAGTTTGATGCGTTTATATGATTTGTGTATGTGTGTGAAAACGTAACATTCTGTAGTGCATTTAGTTATTGCTTAAAGCCATTTGTCCATTTCATCCGTCATCTTCTCATTAGTGACATTCAGGGTGCACTCACACTACGCTATCCTAACCATGCCCGAGCGTGTTTCCCGGTTTGTTTGACAAGTGTGAGTGCTCCGAATCGGGCCCAGGCGCGGATCAGTTGGCCGGCCCTGGCCTGGTTGGAAGAGGTGTGCAAGAGCACAGTTCGGTTCGGCGAAGACGCGACATAATTTTTAAGGGACTGTTTCATATGGATTTATTAATCATTCTTACTTTTTAATAAACACAAACTGTCATAGTCTATTACAGACGCAAACCCCTCGCTGCACGTCAGCTACACCTTCAGCAAACCTCCTAATACGTGCAGCACGAGGACTTTTATGATAATTTATGAGCGTCAAAAGTGATGGATCTGTTCAGCAAAATATTTGACTGCGTGTCACTGCATATCAAACGACATAAAATAATACAAAACGATATAACTAAAGCAATGTCCACTGTGCTGAGCGAGAGCGCTTCTCTTCCTGTTAAACTGAACAGTCGCATCATCGATGACGTAAGCGTGCTCTGGTTCAGAGTGGTAAAATGCAGTGTGAGTGCAGGTAGTCGGGAAGAGGGGAGGGGGGACAAGCGTGCTTCGGCATGGTTCAAGGCAGTGTGAGCACTAGGTACCCCAGTCTAAACAGCCTCTCGGTCATTGCGTGTAATGATTTTTTTTGTCTTCTGTGTCTTGAGGTTGTATGCGATTTTTCAGTGTGCGATTTTGAATGGATGAAAATCACAGGACGATTGTTCTACTGTAGCCAAACACCATAGACAAGAGAAAAATGATAAAGTAGTGACTGCAGGTTAAAGGAAAATAGTGGACTAAAAGTGCCGATACAGCACTAAAAATGTATTCACGTGAAAGTAAAAGTATACATTTTTAAAACTACTTAAAGTACAATTCCTGAGAAAACTTACTTAATTACAGTCATTTGAGTATTTGTCATTTGTTACTTCACACAACTGATCAGTGATGGGAATAACGGAGCTATAAATAAACGGCGTTACTAGCCGCAAACTTTTTTCAGTAACGAGTAATCAAATGAATTACTGTTTCCCCTGTTACAATGCCGTTACCGTTACTGACAATAAAATGCGCGTTACTATAAATGAGAACACTGAAGCGATATAAAAAGATATAAAATATATGTACATGACACATGTTATACATTTATATATATGCAACAAAAAAAATTGGTATAGTTTTGTTTTATTGTATGTGTTTATGTGTATTACATATACATGATAAAGATACATAATACGCACACATGTATTATGTCAAAACAAACTTTTATTTTGAATGCGATTAATTGCTATTAATCTTTGCCCAGTGCTAAGGTATATATAAATGAATGCCAAATTAACGCTGTTCTTTTGAACATCAAAGAATCATCAAAGTATCCTGGAAAATATATAATGATACTGTCACAAAAATGACATTGATGATAATAATATAATAATAAATGTTTATTGAAAAGCAAATAAGCATATTAGAAAGGATATTAACTTAGCTTTGCCACAGGAATAAAAAAAATATATACATATTTCAAGAAAATAATTGTCGCAAAAAAAAAAAAAAAGAATATTTGAGTATGTTTTACAGGAAAATTAAATTTCAGTTTCAGTTACATCATAATCTCCTGATTAATTCAATGTGTTGCTTGCTGTTTATTTGCTTAAATGCCACAGCCATATCACCCTGGAGCCCAATAGCTGGTGTGTGGTGAGCGCTCAGGCGCTGTTGTCCTGTGGCTGCCGTCTCATCATCCAAGTGGATGCACACTGGTGGTGGTGTGGAGAGACCCCCTCTCATGATTGTGAAGCGCTTTGGGTGTATGGCCATACACGATAAATGCGCTATATAAATCCACATTACTTACTTACTTAAACATACACACACTCACACACAACTCTTATATATTATGACAAATCATAATTCTGTTGTTGTACTGAAAAACAACATATACAAAATTACAACGTTCCCTTTTCCATGAACTATTCATCTAATTTCATGCATCTATAATGCTTTCATAAGACCAATCTAAACATTTAATCATTTAAATCATAACCCTTTTTCTAATGACCCTACATGTATTGGAATGCCAGTCACTTCTTTTGTAATGTATTAATTTTTTGGTCCCCATGAGAAAAACGGCTTAAAAAGTAAAAATGCAGATTGTTTCCTGTGAGGATTGGGTTTAGTTGTACAGTTGGGTGTAGAATACAGAATACAGTCAGTATAAAAATAATTTTGTCCCCATAAAACATGAAAACCCAACATGTTTGTGTGCGCACATGTTTGTGTGTGCTCGAATGAGTGTGTGTGTCCGGGGGCAAACAGGTTTAATGGTCTGTGTACGAGGGGGTTGTGGGGTTTTTCTCTTGAACTGGTGATGGTGGGAGGAAGTGTGGAGATTTATGAGGGGTCTGATTGCCCTTCTCCTTCCTCCACAGTGGCTGACCAGCGGAGAGAGAGAGTGAGACGCACTAAATCACTCCTGCCATTGAAGCCCCTGCACTTGGCGTTGATCCCTTTAAGAGATCAGTCAGCGAGACACATCTCAATTTGTCTCCTTGAGAAAGTCACGCTGCACCAGAGTTTTGGTTTGCTATCACTAAACCCTGATTAAGCCACCGCTTGATGGAGTCACTCCTGTTTTTTGAGGTTGTGCTCTTTTTAGACCCATCACTGTTATAGTAAAGATCTCTATTGGAAAACACTTCCTGAGAGTATAGATTGATTCTGACAAATTACAAAACCTGTAACAGCCAAGAGACAAACAGGCTAGGAATGCAGTTTTATGTGTATTGTATATACATATTATTTTGTACTTTAAATGTGAGTTTAAAGGATTACAAAGCTAGTATTTTGTTGCATGGGTATAATTCTGTCTAGCCAAAAATGCATTGTATGGGTCAAAATTATTGATTTTTCATTTATGCCAAAAAATCACTAGAATTTTATGTAAAGATCCTGTTCCACAAAGAGATTTAGAAAAGAAAATCCCTAGTTTAAACATCAAAACTCATCAAAACTTTTGATTAGATAAAAAAAACATTGAGAACTTTGCATTTTACCCCATATTTTGATCATTTTCAATCTTCAGATTCTACATTTTCAAATAATAAGACCAAATATTGTCCAATCCTAATAAAGTTTACAGAAATTATTTATTCAATTTTAGATAATGCATAAATCTGCATAAATGTTTTGTTGTCCAGCGTAACATAATTTAATTTCATCTTATAAACGTTTTGTATACAGTGAAAATAGAATATAATGTAATATTCATTCATTTTCCTTCGGCTTAGTCCCTTTATTCATCAGGGGTTGCCACAGCGGAAGGAACCGCCAACTTATCCAGCATATGTTTTACACAGCGGATGCCCTTCCAGCTGCAACCTAGTACTGGGAAACACCCTTACACTCTTACATTTACACACATACACTACAGGCAATTTAGTTTATTCAATTCACCTATAGCGCATGTCTTTGGACTGTGGGGGAAACTGGAGCACCCGGAGGAAACCCACGCCAACACGGGGAGAACATGCAAACTCTACACAGAAACGCCAACTGACCCAACTGGGACTCGAACCAGCGACCTTCTTGCTGTGAGGTGACAGTACTAACCACTGAGCCACCGTGTCGCCCCATAATATAATATAATATAAAAATATATAATATTTTTGTTTCTAATTGTATTATTATTATTATTTCTTTTAAATATTTACTATTTAATATTTGTTCAAACTACTTATTTAAAATAAGTTTTAAAGGTTTTTCGGGGGACTACTTAATTGTTTTATGTTCATTCCACTTAAATTTGTAAAAAAGTAAACTTTAATTGATTTGTTTTGGGACAACATGAAGGAATTGTGTGGAACCCAGCGTTTCCTACAGTGTATCATTATCACTTTAATAATATTAATTATACTTTAGTACTATATTTTTTCCATTTACTTATCTTTTAATAAATTGTATCTAATTTGTTGTTTAGGTTTTTACATTTTCTGCTCTTTTTTTTCTTTTCTTTCATGCATGGTTAAAATAAACAGGACTGTTTGACCTCAGGCTGTTTTCAGCTCTTGATCGATAGTGAGGAATGCGAAGCTCAGACACACTGAACTCAGTTCTACCTTCAGACACAAAGCAATAAGAAAACACTGGGCTTACATCATTTCCCCAAGACATTTCCTATTACTGTTGAAACACAACAATATACAGTATGTCATAAGTTAATATTTACAGTTCTTGCAGTGAAATGATGCAAAAGAACACATTCAGTTTAAGTGCAAATGTAGTAGTGTATTAAATGTAGATTATATTTGATTATTAATTTATATTATTTAAAGTACAAGTCAACCGGAAGTTGCTGAAACTTTTATTTCAGTATGCTGAACTATTGCAACTGAAATAGAATATTGAGTAGGGGGCGGGGCTTTTTTTGTGCATCATTCCCTCATAGCAAACTAACGGTAAGAGGGGCGTGGTTACGAATATTATGGTTGAAGCCGATAAAAACACGTCAACACAGAAGGACCGGCTTCCAAACATGGAAGCAAATTCCCAAAATTTGATTGAAGATTACCAAAACTAACTTTATTTTTCAGTGGATTAACTTGCATGGGTTCAACTATAAAACTATAAAAAAAAATATCAATGCAAAATACACATCATAAATTTTTTTCATACAGACTTTAAGTATGGAAAAAATTAGTTTTAAAACTAGACTGATCTTACATTGCATTTTACCACTAATATAGTTATCAGTGGGGAAAAAGCATTTATATTTGATGTATTACAGGCTGGGCTTATTCTCTCAATAGGGGTGCTTGAACCGAGAAATTATTTCAATCCTTCAAGGAAAGTCATTTCGGTCTCCTCAGAGTAAGACGGTGTTTGAAAAGTGAGTGCGTTTTCCTGATCTCACCAGCTGTTATTGTAACCTATGACTCTCTCCTCATCCATTTTTTTTTACAGCATTGCTAAAAACCCAGAAGTTGAACTGTGCCATGCGCTTCTGAAAAGCTATTTGACCTCTAAACGTACAATTAATTAGACCTGAGGCAGCATTTTCTTTGCTCAGACAAGCATTATTGGAGAGGTGTCGAGTTTGCACTGAAAAAACGTAGACCG
The DNA here is from genome assembly GCA_903798115.1 of Danio jaintianensis. Lineage (NCBI taxonomy): Eukaryota > Metazoa > Chordata > Actinopteri > Cypriniformes > Danionidae > Danio > Danio jaintianensis. The sequence goes on from CAIGQV010018170.1 coordinate 7,391,010, forward strand.
ATAGGACAGAAAACTGTAAACAACGAATTAAACAAGCTTCTAAACTGTCTGTAGACCTATCAAACTTCAAACATCAAGATGTGTGTGAGAACTGGCTAACAATGTGTCCACAACAGGAATCTTGTGATATTAGCAACATAATAATCAGTTTTCCAGTTCCCAGTCATGCTATTCGGGTCAAATAATGCACCTGCTTTTGAAGTAATTGTAAAGAATGTGAAAAGAGGAGAACGTTTTGTTTTTGTATATTAGAAAGCAACTTATAAAACCTATAAGTTGCTCTTAAATACAGTTTTTAAGAACCATTTTCTTTATATTTCTTTTATAGCAAGACACTACAGGTGAATAGGGTTAAAAAATAATAGGTATCATCATGCTTTCCCAGTTGATGGATTATTTTAAGAATTGCAAAAACTTTTTGTTTTCCAAGTTTTCCTAAATGTTATGTTTAAATATGCAAATGAGGCATTATTTCATTGAATATGTGCTAATGTTTATGCATTTATCACACAAAAATGGACTTTTCATAACTCAGAAAACACTGTGAACAGCAAAATAAATAATCAATCTATTTCAAATTATTATGCAAATAATGTATTATCATATTTCTCTGGAAAACAAACACCTTCAGAATACGGATGTGAACTTTGGTGTATATGTAAGTACTGCTGACGTGCATATTTATGGCTCGAAAGAAAACAAATTTTGAGATAGTGACCTTATTTAAATATAAATTATTAGTAGACTGAATAAAACGCATCATGAAAAGGCAAAAAGCTCAAAATATCACAATTTACAGGTGCATAAAAACATTTTTTTGCCTGCAGTGTCTTTCCTTATAGATTACTGTACTTTTTACTCATTGTTTTAATACAGAATTAGGTTTTAATGCACTATAACATGCAATTCATATTAAAATTTAACTACTAGACAGTATATCCGCCTCACATAATAATTCAGGCCCCCGTGGCATTGAGTTTATATCTCAATCTATATTAATCCATGCATATTCATTTAAATGCACGTTTCATGATGCTTATGAATGGTTTTGATCTTTAATGTGCCATGTACCTTAATTAATGATGAATTCCCTGGAGGATGAAACATGATGATGACACACGCGGTAACACATTTAGTTTTCCTATAGATAGACAACCCTGAGGCTGTCCATCCTGTCCACACTAGAAAGAAAAGTAAAATACTCCAGATAAAAAAGATTTTATTCATGCAGGGTCAAATATAGGACTGTTTTAGTTCTCCTTTAACCAAAGTAAAAAAATTTTTACAAATTATTATTATTATTATGGTTGTTATTTAATATTATTTAATATTCATTCATTTTTCTTCAGCTTAGTCCCTTTATTCTTCAGGGGTCACCACAGCGTAATGAACCGGCAACTTATCCAGCATATGTTTTACACAGCGGATGCCATTCCAGCTGCAACCCAGTACTGGGAAACACCCACACACACTCATTCACACACATACACTATGGCCAATTTAGTTTATTCAATTCACCTATAGTGCATGTCTTTGGACTGTTGAGGAAACCGGAGCAGCCGTAGGAAACCCACGCGAACAGGGGGAGAACATGCAAACTCTACACAGAAACGTACTGGGAAATGCCAAATGACCCAGCCAGGACTCGACCAGCGACGTTTATGCTGTGGTGACAGTGCTAACCACTGAGCCACCATGTCGCCATGTTATTTAATATCATATTATTATTATTAAATTAATATTATTATTAATGTACCATTTCAGAGCCACCAGTTACAATTTCGACTTTATTCTTGTTCAAGAAAGTTTATATGTCGCGGTTTTGAGGTACGTTTAAATTGTGAGACATAAACTCTTCATTTTGAAAAATAAATAATAAATCATCAGTTAACGAAGTCAGAATTTTGATTCTGGGGGGAAAATATGCTGAAAATGCAAGATAAGTAACGATTCTGAGGAAAAAGTTAGAATTGTGAGATGTAAACATGACTCAGAACTGTGAAATATATATCTGTAAATGAACAATTCTGAAAAATAAATAAATAAATTGTTAGACATAGATTCGCGATTCTGAGGGGGAAAAGTCATAAATGCAAGATACAAACTCACAATTCTTATTTTTTGTATCTTGCATTTCTGACTTTTCCCCTCAGAATCCCGAATCTATGTCTAACAATTAATTTATTTTTCAGAACTGTTAATTATTATATATTATTAATTAGAAAAAGCAAAACTGAGAGAAATAAAAGGGATTCTCGAAAAATTCTAATAATTATAGATATAAGCTCTGATCACTTCTGAGAAAAAAAATCAATTGTAAGATTTCTGCAAAAATAAAACAGAATAGCTAAATGTAAACTCACAATTATGAGGAAAAAAGTAATAAATGCAAGATTTAAGTAAGTTCAATATATATTGACGATTAAAAAGGGGAAATTAGAATTGCGATAAACTCACGATAGAGACAGAACTAACTCATATCTATTGTTGCACTTGGCTTTTTATTTCTCAAGGAATCGCAAGGAAAAAAAGTCCAAAATTGGGAAAATATAAGTTGTGAGAAAAACTTAGTTTATTTATATAGTTTATTTTTTACAACACAACGTTGCCCAAAGTGCTGAACACAATCAATACTAATTAAAATAAGTCCTACAACACATACATAACAATTAAAGCATAAGGCAAACCCCTCAACATTAAAAAGGCTCAAATGCTAGAGAACAAAATGCAGTTTCAGAAGCTTTTTAAAAACAGATAGAGTTGGAGCATGTCTAATGTGGGGTGGAAGCCCGTTCCAGAGTTTAGGGGCGATAACAGCAAAAGCCTGATCCCCACTTCGCTTACACCGGGACCTTGGGACAGAAAGAATAAACTGATCAGAAGACCTTAGTGACCTACCAGGATTATGTACATGTAGGAGGTCTGATAAGTAAGGTGGTGCCAGATCATTTAAGGATTTAAAAACAAAAATGAATCATTTAAAATCAATCCGTGACCAGCCCAGAGAGGAAAGAACTGGGGATATGTGCTCATACTTGCGAGTCCCTGCAGTCTCGCAGCCGCATTTTGGACTAATTGCAATCTATTCAGGGTATTTTGACTAATAGTTGCAATAGTCAAGTCTTCCCAAAATAACGTCGTAAATGGCGTAAAAATTTGCCACGTCGTAAATGGAAAAAACTGGATTTAACAACTGAATTTACTTGTTAAACTGAATTTAAACTTGATAAATTTTTAGGTCACAGTTGTCTCTTTACAATATTATCACATGGGCAGAAACAGGCTTTCATAATTATCAGAAAGGGGCCTTGGCAAACACTTCAGTACCCGTTTGTAAATTACAGAATTGAGCTAGAATATTTTTTTCTTTTTCAAATATTTTCAAGACAATTTCACAGTATTTCCTATAATATTTTTTCTTCTGAAGAAAGTCTTATTTGTTTTATTTTGGCTAGAATCAAAGCAGTTTTTATTTATTTTTTTTATACAATTTTAAGGTCAATATTATTATCCCCCTTAAGCAATTTTTTTCTCTGCATTGTCTACTGAAAAAAAATGACTTGACTGATTAGCCTAGTTAACCTAATTAACCTAGTTAAGCCTTTAAATTGCATATCTCCTTTAAACATAAATTGGGTAAAAATATACAGGGGGATACTAATTCAGGAGGGCTAATAATTCTGACTTGAACTGTATATATAATACTTGAGTAACAGTATAAATAAAAGATTTTACTCAAGTAAATGTAACAAAGTAAATGTAATGCGTTACTACCCATTCCTGCTTGTCGCTGCAAGTGCTGTCGGTCGGAGTTTCCCTCGGCTGGGCCCCTGTGCTGAGGCAGAGCTTGATCTCTGAAGGAGTAGTAAAAAGAGAGAGAGGGAGAGGGAGAGGGAGAGGGGGAGAGGGAGAGGGAGAGGGAGAGAGAGAGAGAGAGAGAGAGAGAGAGAGAGAGAGAGAGAGAGAGTTACAAACTGGATGGAGAGCCGACTGAAGTAGATACTTTAGTGATATTAAGTGGATTTTGACAGCGGATCTCTGGCGTTCGCTCTGACGGCGTTTCCTACTGGATCTTACAGCTTGCCCACTGGGGAAATAAATCTTTATCCACAAGAAACAGAGCTAGCATGCGCTAATATGGAAACCAAACCATTCCTGTCTCTAGGTGAGTTTGACTCCGGGGAAATATGGTTTCTATTATCTTAACGCTAAAGTAATGCTGAGGTACAGACATCTACCAGTTTGTGCTTAAAAGTGAAACGAAACGAAACTATCCTGCATGTTTACGTTCGTCTATTTCTGTGAGTCTCTGGTTTTCTTAAAATTATAACATTTCGGGCGTTTTTTTCGCAGACAGGTAATGGAAACGAATTTTAATGAACCAGCGAGCTACCAGTAGGCTACTCTAAAAATCATGATGAGCAGGACTGTTATCTTTAAGTTTATGTCTATGCATTGGTACATATGTATGTTAGTGTTTCTAGTGTAATAAATGTGTGGGACTAATAATTCGTGAAGTGCAGACTCGATCTCTCCAGTCAAACAGTGAATGTTAATAGTTTATTGAAGAGCGCTCGTTTTTCAGTTTGCGCTGTCACATTTATCACTCCGAAGGCTTATGGCAAGCGGTTTTTACAATTATTCTTTGCGATTATTTGATCCGTTTCATTATTGTCCGGCTTTAGTTGTATTTATTTAATATAATAACTTCACTTCAGTTCATTCTTTTAGGTTACACTCCAGTTAGCTGCTATTTCTTGTAACTATTTAAGTTTATATTTTGCATCTGAACTCTATCTATCTATCTATCTATCTATCTATCTATCTATCTATCTATCT
>CAIGQV010018170.1:7406195-7417792 GCA_903798115.1 Danio jaintianensis
GTGTGTGTGTGTGTGTGTGTGTGTGTGTGTGTGTGTGTGTGTGTGTGCGGATTGTTATGTGCATTCAAGTGTGAGTCTGCCTCTTCTTACTGTGCATGAGCTCTGTTGACGGGAGACACACTTGTGCTATGTGTCTTTAGCTCTGTTACAGTCACCGTAATGAGCGGCTGCTGCTACACGTGTTTGCTAAATCACTTTTCATGATATTAAAGAATGCTGAAGGCTGTTCAGACCACTTTAAAGGGGACCTATTATGTAAAATTCACTTATTAAGGGGTTTAAACACAGCTGTGTGGCAACAGTGTGTGAATATAACCAGCCTGTAATGGTAAAAATTAATTAGTAATATATTTTTTAATCACACAGTCTGAAGAATCACTTTGATTGACATTCTCCCTTTGTATGTTTCATCGGAGGAAGAAAGCCCCGCCCATTAGTGACAATCTCTCCCTCATTACCATAAACAGCCCTAAGTGAGAAGCAGCCGTCTGCTATTAGAGTTTTCACATCGTATCTGCCAAAGATAATTTTTAAAAGTGACTGGGAACACACATCTCATTTGAATTTAAAGCGACAGTCACCAAAATGGCATAATTAGGATCGAAGCCTAAAAGGCTAAAAGGGGCAGGTTCAAAGAGTTATAAAACATTATTTGTGGAGTATTTTGAGCTGAAACCTCACATACACACTCTAGGGACATCAGAGACTTATTTTACATCTTGCAAAAAGGCGCATAATAGGTCCCCTTTAAAAGCTCATCTGATGCATGGATCGGAACATTTTGCTTGATATCGCTTCATGTCTATAATACCTTACAGTAAGTACAGTAAAAAACAAAGGTTCCAAAAAAGTTGTTTTCCCAGCAATGCAATTGATATATATATATTATATATATATATTTTTTTTAATCTTTATTTATCTTTTTTATTATTAGTGTGAACATTTCTTTCAAAATAAAGAGCCATTTGTTTAAGGGAAAGGTTTTGTGAGTGTTATGTAATCTGTCTAGAACCATCAATACTAATACAGAACCTTTATTTAAGAGCATGAACACCCATCTTACCTACAGTAAAAGGATAAAACAAAGATATTTTGAATAATGTTGGAAATCTGTAAATATTTACTTCCATGGTATTTGTTGTTCCTACATTCCAAAATATCTACTAGAACAACAACAACAACAAAAAAAATTCGAAAAGGTTTGGAACAAGTAGAAGATGAGCAAATGATGACAGAAAGTTCATTTTTGGGTGAACTGTCCCTTTAAAGTATTAATGTGGGCCAGTTGGCATTTCTGTGTGGAGTTTGCATGTTCTCCCCTGTGTTGGCGTGGGTTTCCTCCGGTTTCCCCCACAGTCCAAAGACATGCGCTATAGGTGAATTGGGTAAATAAAATTGTCCGTAGTGTGTGTGCGTGCGTCCGTGCGTGCGTGCGTGTGTGTGAATGTGAGAGTGTATGGATGTTTCCCAGTACTGGGTTGCGGCCGGAAGGGCTTCTGCTGTGTAAAACATATGCTGGAATAGTTGGCGATTCATTCCGCTGTGGCGACCTCTGATAAATAAGGGACTAAACCGAAGGAAAATGAATGAACGAATGAATGAAAGAATGTTCACACTAAATGTGGATCTTATCAATACTTGCTGTTATGTTCTTCTAAACCAGTAGAAATTTTTTAACTGTTCCCCCTTTTCAAGTAAATTGCATTAAAAAAAACATTTAAGCTTTAAAAAGGGCATACCATAGTCATCATACCAAGTCTCATTAGACTCAGCAATATGTCTTTACCATGCTTAAAGTCTTCTAAAGCCACAGCAGTGATTTAGTATTAAGAGATTACATTATATATTCAGTTAATATTTTTAATGGTCTTTTGATATATTTCACCACAGCGAGGATAAGGTTTTCACCTGTTTTATTCACACCCTCAAGGGCAAAAAAGTTCTGTCATATGTTTTCATTCATTCATTAATTTTCTTTTCGGCTTAGTCCCTTTATTAATCTGGGGTTGCCACAGCGGAATGAACCGCCAACCAGCATATGTTTTACGCAGCGGATGCCCTTCCAACTGCAACCCATCACTGGGGAACACCCATACACTCCCATTCACACACATACACTACGGCCAATTTAGCTTACCCAATTCACCTGTAGCGCATGTCTTTGGACTTGTAGGGGAAACCGGAGCACCCGGAGGAAACCCACGCGAACACGAGGAGAACATATAAACTCCACACAGAAATGCCAACTGACCCAGCCGAGGCTCGAACCAGCGACCTTCTTGCTGTGAGGCGACAGTGATACCCACTACGCCACCTGCCACCTAATTATAATTGTAATAATATATTTGATTATTTTATTTTTAATTACTTGGTATGAGAGTACTGAATGGAGGCTTATAGGGCTCTTCCACTATATTCTCTACACCTACCGCCGTATGTCACCTAAAATGATATGCAGCTTTGACACACTGTATGACACCTTGTCATGTGTATGTAATGTACAGCATATGTGTACGTGTTGGTTTACATGCAGCCTTTTCCCTAAGGCTGACACACTTTCTGACCAGAAAACTGACCAGATCTCATTTCAGCTCGGATGCCTTGAGGCCTTGAGAACATCCCAAATTCACTTTCAATTGAAGCACTTTCTGCTTTGCCTAATTAATAAGCCTGCCTAAGTAAACTCATAAAAACAGATCCTGAAGGGCACCGCGATCTGTCCATCTTTTCTTCAGTAGGTCATTAAAGACATTTCATCATTATGCATTCAGTGCAATCTGTTTCTACAGTGTGATTAAGACATGCGATTCCCAACATGGTCGCATCTCTTCATCTGCGTCTTATCAAATTAAATCGTGCAGATGCTTTGTCCTCGTCTTTGCTCTTAAAGCCCAACGTACATATGTTTTTGTGCATGACATCATTGTAAGCTTTTCTTTGTCCTTGGGCGTGAAAGATAAGACTGGATTGTGCTATACATTTCGCTCGGCTCCTTTATGCGTGCGTGTTTCCTTCCAGACTGATTTAGATGTCTCTGGGGTGAAGTTGCACTGGAGTTGCACTTTCAAGAATGTTTAGGAACGAATGAACCGCTCACCCCTTTCCCCTCATCCGGTCAGATGATTTTCCAAGCCATCAGACCTGTCGGATTTAATTGTTTTGTAATGCGATGCGCCATCGTGACATAATGCTGATGGAATGATACAAAGATATTTCATCATATTTTTCACTGTTAATGCTTTTGGAGTGACGTAACCAACAGCGTGTTTCACTGACAGGATATCAAGTGTTTGCTGTCTTCTTCTTTCTCACATTATTTTCTGCCAGGGTTGTTTATATTGGTGAGTGTGTGATTCGGTACAGCAGGAAGTCATAAGAGAACAATGAGGAGGCGAGGAACAGGATGTCAAAGCGAGTGATGCGTCTGTATGTGTGTGTGTTTTTGCATGGAAGGAGGGCTATTTACCTGCTGGAGATGCTGCTCTAATCAGCTCCTGAGATGAGAACACGCATAAACGCACGCTAATTAATGCACAACAGTCTGTTTTTTGTGTCAAATCACTATATAAACAGGGCTCTTGTGTGAGTGTTTATGAAGTAGGGGTTGAACGACTTTTATGTTATTAAAGTTGAGTTGATGTCGACTAGTTGCTGGTGACATCATCAATAAAACACAAGATGTAAATGTTTAGCAACATTCCATAATTTATGATTTATTTCCATTGACAAATGCATTGTCAACACTTCATTTCGTTAATAATGCAGCATTAGCACATGCACAGTGCAATATAAATGCAGTCAGCACATTGATCAATGCACATTCTACTAAGAATGTAACAATAACAGATATTTCAGCACATAGAACAACGATTCATGGCAAGTTATTTCATAACAACATAAGGCACGAAAAACAAATGCTGTAAGCTTACTCTCTGTCAGAGTCCTGCTCAGACACATATTTTACCGATATGATAGTGCGGGCCAAAAAGCTACTCAAAATTTTGTTCAAGTTGGGCCTTTTTCGTGGTTTCTGCTCATCTTGGTTATCAGATGTCTCCTCACTGCACATCTTTACCATGTACACCTGCGATGATGTTGCCACTCTCGGCTCATGGTTTCTGCTCATTTGACAGTTCATTCACAAGATTTATCAGCATCTACGCGTTGCAGAGGACAACAGCCAATCACATTACTGTTCCAGTGTTGCATAAACGTAATTGGCTGGCATCTGCTCTTAAGGTATTTGCATGGTGCGATCTAGCTGGCTGACACCTGTTTGACGAATTAAAGTTCATGTGAATCATTGATGCTGACATAAGAAAAATAACATTTAAATAAATTTCAATAATCCGAGGGCAGTTTCATTCGCTGAACCTACCTCCGTGTGTAAGGCTTACATCATGTGTCTTCAGGTCATCTGTGCAGCGTGACTGATCGACGTCAATCAAAAAGCGTCGTGGCAGAGCATTAAACCCGACCAGTCGACTAGTCTGTGCAACCCCTATTATAAAGTAGTGCGTTACAGGAAATTGGTGTAATTATTAGCTGCGATTTTCATGCCCATCTTTTTAGGGAAGCATGGTTCTGTGGTCAGTAGTAAATCTCCATCTGAAGGTGAAAACTTAGTGAAACTTGACTCATAAACAGAGGACTATGATAATATATGGTTTATCTGAGTTGTTATTATAATCATGAGTGTATATAACTGAAAGTTAAATAATTAAGTGATGAAACTTTGTTTTAATGTCAACATGGATAAAAAAAAAAGAGATGCGAGTTGATTCAGTAGGCCTATTAACTTATGTCAGAATAATCATATTTTCTCTTAGACAAGTTATGTCTGCAACTGTTAATGTTATTCTAACGTTTAGGAATTTGTGCTGCACAAAAATCATATATTCCTGAAATGTATCGCCTCTCATGTAATCAATGAATCAGCGTTCTTTATTCTCGTTAATAAATGCCTTGCAAACTATGTCATGTAACACATTGCAGTTACCTTCGGAAAGCTATTAAGTATCTAAAAAAAATAAAATCATACAAGAAGAGTTCTCTCTTGTGAATTCTTTAAAATTGCATGAAACTCCCTGTAACATGGGAACTGGTATGTGGGAACTGGTGTAATTTTTTTATCTTGGTGTTGACAAACCAAGTAACCAACTAACTAACTGAGAGCTGGGTGTGCTAATGCAAACAATGCACATTTTTGTTCACCTTGTCTCCCTGTCAGATCTCCTCTGATCATCTATATAAAAATACACCACTGTTTTTAATCAATATTTATAACATATTCTAAGGAACTGATTATTTCCAAACTGTGGTTTCCAAAAACTTAAGCACAATAAATATATCTCCCTCACTACATAATTAATATTATGATTGCAAGAGAGCCAAATATTTCCTAAAATTTATTCCTGGTATAGCCAACATACTTTCCAAATGAACTCAACTCTCAGGCTCTCGTGTGTCATACACCAGAGATATATGGACCTCATATTTTACACATCACTGGTGAAGCCAACAGACTGAGAAAACAGGAGGATGGCACATCCTGCGGCCAGACCATCATATATCTAAAAAAAACATCAGCACTTTAACATTAATGTGCGTACGTGTGTTTACACGTGTGTGCTTGTTATATTAAGTGCAAGCAGAAAGATTTTCAAAGCTGAACTTGTTGTTCTGCATTGATGAACTCAGCTTTTAAAGTATGAATGAAATCAAAACTAAATATATGATTTTCTTAGCTTACATTGCTAGTTTTGTGATAAACAGTTCATCTGTGCATGTCATTAAGAAAAAAAAATGTTTGCCCTTGTAATCTTTAATTGAATCTGAAAATGCACTTCCTGTTTGTTTTCAGTTAAATTCTGAGATTACGTCTGTCTGAGGTATTGGGCGTGAGGTATACAGCCCTCCAACTGTCTGTTAGGTTCTAATAACTCTAAAACCCATTTCCCGATCTTTCTGAATGAAATGCCTACTTTACTACATCCAATCAGCTCACAGTAGAATAAACAAGCCACGCCCATTGTTGTCTCATTTAATATTCCGTTTCTCTAGGAACTGCGTCACAATATGAAAAAAAACAAAAAAAAATGGTGGTAGCATCCGGTTCATGGGGACTTTAAAGCCTCTCCTAATACTATGGGGCTGTTGAATGCTTGATTCTGATTGGCTGGTGAACATTCAATTCCTAGAGGGCTGCAGCTCTGCCCAGTGTAGCTTTAACCCTAATTAAACACACCTAATGAAACTAATTGAGTGCTTTAGGCTTGTTTGAAACCTACAGGTAAAACTGCGGTCACACTAGAGTGAATTCACACACTCGAAATTCTGTCAAACGGTGCTTCAAAAAGTGGTGGGATAAAACAAGATTAGACATCTATAAAGCTAGCGATTGCTCCACATTTAAAATATCTGTACAGAGAATCCATGTTTTGAACTTCTACTTGGCTCACGCAATCATGTGATGCAATTTTGCAGGTCAGAGTTCACCAAGCTTGAACTTTGGAATGCAGCGACATGCGAAACTTGTCGCACGAGCTTTTGTTTCCGGTCTGCAGCATTCGTATGAATGGAAGCTGCATTCTTAATGAACTTAATGATTCTTAATGAACTGCAGCTTAAGTGTGTTGAAGCAGGGTTGTAACTAAACTCTACAGGTCTGCGGGCCTCCAGGAACTGAGTTCGACAGCCCTGTTCTCAGGTGTGCTATATTATTTTAAAAGACAACAACACATCACTAAAGTAGTTCCAAGCAAGTCTTGACTGCATTACAGTTCCATATCAATACGCTGAATGATCTGAGTTATTTCACAGCCAACAACAGCCAAAAATCAAAACAAAGGGCTTCAAATGAGGTGTGTAAGGCCATGTCTACACTAATACATTTTTGTTTAAAAATGCATATTTTTCTCTCCAGTTTGGCCTTCTGTTCACACTGAAACAGCATTTTTAGGAAACACTTTTTGAAAATCGCTGTCCAAAGTGGATAAATTTGAAAATTGGCTGCGTCCGAAATCGCATACTTCCATACTATATAGTACGCTAAAAACAATATGAGAGACGAGTAGTATGTCCGAATTCATAGAATTCGAAAAACAGCTGATTCATTTACAAGCAAAGCAAGTGATGTGCTGCATCCAAAATCACACACTTCCATACTATATGGTATGCTAAAAACAGTACGCGAGCTGAGTACGGTTCAAAAAACAGTATGCGAGAAGAACCCGGATGGCCTACTAATTCTGAAGTGCGCATCCGATGCATGCTATGTTATCTCCACCATGAGAGAATTCATGAATGGGAGTGAAGCGACGCAACTGACACGGGTAGGTCACATGATCATGACAAAATGGCGGATGTAGTACGTCCGAGTTCCATTCATACTACTCACATTCATACTGTATAGAACGTACTTTTCTAATGGTTGAGTAGTAAATTCAAATTCAAATGCAGTACCTACTGAGTAGTAGGCGATTTCGGACGCAGCCAGAGACTTTCGAAAACGATATTGCATTTTAATCATGTCAGTCATGTGACCAGTTCAGCTAACATGCTGGACGACATTGTAAAGCAGATGTTTTGATGCTGTCCATTTTGACAGCTTTATTAAAGATTAACGTCAGTTTGTACATGCTCCATATTGCCTCCTTTCAAAGGACCCACTGGCGTTTTAAAGAGACGGAAAGTAAATAAACGGCAGGCGAATATGATGCAGGTAAAATGTGCAGTACATAAAGAAAGCATTTTCAGTCGTTTTAGTGTGGATGATGGAAAGAATTGAAAACGATAGTGTGAACATGAAGCGTTTTTAGTCGAAAACACCATTTTCAAGTTTATCCAGATTAGTGTAGACGTATCCTGAAACTTGTAATATAAACAGAAGCAGTTTGTATTCAAAATCCTGACAAATGTCTGAAAATACAACATCTGATCAATGCCTTTAGGTGTGCAAACCATAGTATAATCAGAACAATTCACTCCGGTCCATTGAAAATATTACAAAATAATCGTTTTCATGTCACTGCATCTCCACATCAGGTGTGCATCATTTTCTAATAATTCAACGGTCAGTCGTCAATTATTCCTAACAATTTTTTTACACATACTTTCTGCTGCTGAGAGACAGATTGGAGATTAATATCAAGAGATTAATAGACAGGATGCTCTGAAAGCCACAGAGACTCGACTCTGTTCCTCCCATAGGAAACAGAAAAAAAAAATGGCTGATGAAATATTGGAGTAGATTTCAGTTAGCTGGAGGTTTATGAAGACTCTTTTCTCATTCACCTTCTTTCCATTTCTCTCCCTCTTTTTTCATTTCCTCTCATAATTGGATTTGAATGATTGAGTTCTTATTGAGCTCTTTCAGGGAGTTTCTCATGTCCAGTATCTTTAAACATGTTTGTGTTTTAGTTTCTTGTGTTTTACTTGCTGATCTGTTGGTTATCTTCACTCAAAAAAAATGATGTTTGCTGTTTGTTCAAACTACTTATTTAAAATGACCTGAAACAATAGAATGCTTGAGTTTTTTGGGGAACAGTCATTGTTTTATGTTCAATCCACTTAAATTTGTAAAAACAATTAAGTTAACTTAATTGATTTGTGTTGGGACAACATGAAGAAATTGTGTGGAACCCAGCATTTTTTTTTACAGTGTTTGTTTTTGGGTAAATATAAATACACTACTTGACAAAAGTCTTGTTGTCGATCCCAGTTGTAAAAGCAACAAATAATAATTTGATTTCTAGTTGATCATTTGGAAAAGTGGCAGAAGGTTCATAATAAAGTAATGTTTAGTTTACATATTAACACATCATTATTCATGTACTGTTATTGTAAAGTGTTACCATTAAAATGTTTTAAAGCAACTTTTTCTAGTTATTTTTAAATATTAGCAAATAAATTAGGAAATTACCCATGGCAAATTTAATGTAATACGCTTTGGTATATTTAACTTCGGCCCACAGCCATCAATGAAGTTTGGCTTTTGGCCCCTCATAAGAAAAAAACAGGTTCTAGAGAAACACGTGTAGAATATCTAGTAGACACATTATCAGTAGTTTATAGAACACAAATGAACATTTTACTCAAAGCACGTACCTATTAATGGCAATGGCAACCAATAATACCTTTTATCTTTTCGCTGAAATATGGGTAACGTGTATTTGGATTGGTGCATTGTTACAGGATTGTTTTATTAAAAGTAGTGTGTGTGTTGTAACGTAACAGCTTTAGGATAAAAAAAACAATACATTTAAATCCAAATAAATTTCAGCTAAATGCATTTTTTGTTTGTCCTCCTAGATTTTGTCTGTTAGTTAAATTATTATTTTTTTATTTTTACTTTTTCCCATGATAAAGGTAAAAAAATTAACTCTGAAGCCGACATGTAGCTGGCACATGTGTTTGCTGGGCACTATTATGTGTCACTGACCCATTTTCTTATGGGTGTCCTTTTCCTGACTGTCTCTCGTAAAGATGGTGTCTATGTTTACATGTGCAGCTATAAGGAGGACGGCTGGAATTCTGCAGCTATTTTAAAAGCCTTTCTCAGTTTAGACCGCTTCTCTCTCCATTCATCCTAACATCTCCGTGTCTCTTCCTGGCAGCGTTTCAGGAAAGGTTATGGATCAGACCTTTTGTTCCAGCATACTATCTTGACTGTCTCAGCTGCATTGCCAAAAAGCATTTATTCTCCTTCCCTTTTACTTACAGGATACGTCAAAGCAAAACCTACAAAACCAATACTAAGTCTAGTTTCAGTGTATAAAAAAACAAAAAAAACAATAAAACAATTTTGTTTGCTTTATAGTGAATAACAACATTTCCCAGTACTGGGTTGTGGCTGGAAGGGCATCTGCTGCATAAAAAACATATGCCAGAGTAGTTGGCCGTTCATTCCACTGTGGAATCCCCTGATAAATAAGGGAGTAAGCCGAAGGAAAATGAATGAATGAATGAATGAATGAATGAATAAATAACAGCATATACAGTACTGTGCAGACATTTAAGGCTGTTTTTTAGTGATGTTATATACATACAAATTCTGGCGTTTTTATCCTGGTTTGAGTTGCATTTCCTCTGATGGGATTGTGAATGCTGAAGTACAGACAGGTTTTAATCCATTTTGTAATTGCTTCTAGAAAGCACCTCATTGGTTATGGTTTTATTTTTTAGCATGATAATGATTCCAAACACACTGCTAATGCATTGAAAGCATATTTGGGAAGAAAAATGGCTGATTAAACGCAGACAGTCATGAAATGGCCTCCACGAGATTCACCTGGACAGAAAAAGAAAGATTTGACAGCCTAAGGGGCCGATCACACCGAATGTGCTTTTCCGTTCCAAAAACACGAGGCGCACCGCACTGCCTTTTTTGTTGTCAAGAAAAAAAGAAGTGCGATTCGTTTTTTTTTTTTGTCCCTAGACTGAATCAGCTGCGTATTGTGTGCGAGTGTTGCGGTTTACATTGTTATAATTGTAATATTTAATAATATTGTGATATTCAAGATTTGAGAAGTCAAACAGCTCCTGATAACTCAAAACAGCGACCGCTAGTCTCTCCTCCATACTCAAAATCTCCGTAGTCGTCTTGACAACACAAACACTGCTGTCACCTTAACGGAAACCCTGATTCTGCTCTCAATTGATTGAAGAATGAAAAAGACGCAACTGACGTAGCGCACTTTTTCCGATCAAAGTTGACTTTTTTTCAACTGCGGGCCCACAGTGTGCAACGGCACAAATGCGAGGTGCAGCAGGTGGTTAAAACGCGAGGCGTGCAGGGTGCATAAACAGTGCGCAAAACGCTCGCGGCTGTTAGTAAATCATTAAAAAAAGGCGCCTCTCAACGCAAAAAGCACGTTTGGTGTGATCGGCCTCTAATTCTCAAGAAGAATTCTTGGAAGTGCTAAATTGCAAAAAAAATTATTTAAAGAGCTTTACTTACTTTAGTTTTAGACTTGTTTCTAGTCCAAAATTAAAAAAAAAAATCTTAAATCAAGAAGAATTCAAGAAATAAAGAAACAAGACAAAAACTCAAAGTAGGAAAAGCATTTCTTGCAGCCTATACACTATTGTACGTTTTTTTTGGTCTCTTTACTGAGTTCAGTCCAGCCACAAATTTTTTGCATGCAGAACTCATTGCACTCCAATCAGTCAAATAAGATGAGAAGGTGTTAAACTGAAACCCCTCGATCTTTCGAGGATACAAAAAGCCACTTGTAGGCTGTTTAATGATCAAATGGTCAAGTCAACAACTTCTGCATGTACCGCGGTCCATCCCTTTTGTAAAGAGCTAATCAAGAACCCTTGAAAGAGAGATTTTTATGACATCCATGATGAATTGAATTGCAGGTTTGATCTTTGACCTTGAGCTTGATTGTCTTAGAGATGAGATGGAAGCCTTGAAAAAAAAAAAAGGATGTGTGCCTCGGCCTCTCATCAAGGTCTCATAAATGAGGGCTTTGAAAGGGGCAAATATCCCGGGTCTCATAAAGAGCACAGCCTGCAGATTTTGTCTATTTGTGTGTGTGTGTGTGTGTGTGTGTGTGTGTGTGTGTGTGTGTGTGTGTGTGTATGCATGT
>CAIGQV010018170.1:7417892-7433080 GCA_903798115.1 Danio jaintianensis
TGTGTGTGTGTGTGTGTGTGTGTGTGTGTGTGTGTGCGTGTGTGTGTCCTTTGTTGCTCAAGGTCATGTAGTGAGTCAGTATATTGGGTGGTCTGAAAGTTCATATTTGGAGATGGATGAAAATGAGGCACTTGCAATTTTACTAGCGAACAAATAAAACTTCTTGAGGTCAAGCTATTTCCATATCAATCAGCGATATGTAGCGCGGACCACACACATTTAGTCACAAATTTTTTGTTTCATTCTTATTATTATGACTTACGGGTTTGTATTACACTGCACGATTGTTGAAAAGTGTTATTTGTTTCACTTTGAAAGAAACATGTATTAATTACAAATGTTTCAAGTATGCAAGTATACACATTGAAACCCATTTTGTTTTTCCAAAAATACGGTAACTGTTAATTAACAGATATTTTTACAGTGTAGTTGTCCATGTAAAAGTACTATCTGAAATCCTCACCTGTTTTCAGTGGAAGTGAATGAATCTCACCCAGTTTTCTTGTGTCACACACACACAGGGCTCCTGAAAAATCCCTGCTCAGTAGCGCCGCCGTGTTTACGGAGCCGGCCGGGCGACGCTGGCACTTCACCCAATGGCTACTCCGGCTTCATGGATACATATCCGCCACAACATCGCAGGATATCCACAGGTATAAAACACATTCACATGCAACAACACTGCAGACAAAGGTGATAGACTAGCAAGAAGGTTGCTGGTTCGAGTCCTGGCTGGGTCAGTTGGCATTTTTGTGTGGAGTTTGCATGTTCTCCTCGTGTGGGTTTCCTCCGGGTGCTCCGGTTTCTCCCACAGTCCCAAGACATGTGCTATAGGTGAACTGAATAAACTAAATTGGCCGTAGTGTATGTGTGCGAATGAGTGTGTATGGATGTTTACCAGTACTGGGTTGCAGCTGGAAAGGCATCCGCTGTGTAAAACATACGCTGGATAAGTTGGCGGTTCATTCCACTGTGGCGACCCCTGATGAATAAAGGGACTAAGCCGAAGGAAAATGAATGAATGAATGTAAAACAATTATAAAAATACTCAGTTAATAGTATAATTGAAAAAATCTTCCACACAATTCCTCCATGTTGTTCCAACACAGGTCGATTAAGTTATCCCAATTGTTTTTAAACATTTAAGTGGATTGAACATAAATAATTAAGTTGTCCCCAAAGAAACATAAGAATTGTGTTGTTTCACCTCATTTGAACCTTTTCATGCGAGCCTTGGCTGATTCCTGAAGTGTACGATCACACCGTTGTGATTAAAACGTTCAACTGCTCAAAATCAAATCTGACGGTTCAGCCCTGAGGGATAGAAAGAGGTGATTGTCATAAATCACAATTAATCAAAAAATATGATCATTTTTAAACTGTTTTAACAGAAGAAATACATGTTCTTACTCATATTTGAAAATCGGAATATTAGATATTTCACAACATAATATTGACATTTGTCATTTGCAGAAAAGGTAAAAAGAAACAAAAAACGATATATGCATGGATCACTGGACATCTCATGTGAAAATCTTGATGTGTCGCTTTGGGAACTTTGCAGTGCAGGAATTATAAAGAGACATATTCTAAATAACGGTCTCCATAAAAAAACTAACGCAGGGTTAAATAAGTAGTTTGAACAAGCAGCAAAAATAATTGAGTCTAACATACATTTTTACTTGAGAGTAATCCAATGAGAGAAACGCTCAGGTAACAAATAAGTAGTTACTTATGATCTAATTCAAATGAAAGGAAACTCCTCAATTTTGGACTGCATCAAGAGCTGTACTGTAAGTCACACATCTCCTTAAAAGGTTTGATGATGCTGTGACTGAGTGTGGAATCATGGGAGTTGTAGTCTTCATTATATCCTACACAGGACTCCTGTCAAAAATCATGTTCATGGATGAGCTAAAATATTCAACACTTATCATGATAGTACAAAGCAGAGTAAGGCCGAAAGCTGTCGAAGCAAAATGGGAGTGTGAAGCAATTGCTGATGTGAGACGAGTATGATGCGACACGACAGCAGCAGAGCTTTTATTATGCCACAGTCCACCATTTGCCACAGTTCTTCCACTCGTGATTACACAGAGTAGAAGAAAAGCTGTTTCATCATACTAAATACATTTTAGGCTTCTATTATAATGCTGCTCTGTGCGGTTTAATAAAACCCACAACATATTAAAGCATATTTGGTGTTTGTTTCCCTTTTATACATAAAACCACACAGGAAACGGTCTGTATCACTTGTTAAAATTGCTTATTGCTCTGGACTTGAAAATTTTTCGGAACATTTGGGATAATGTAAGTACATAGGTCAGCTAAAAGTATAACACTGTATAGGGTTTTGGGGATTTTTTAAAATGCAGATATTGTTCATTTAAGTGAAATCTAAAGAAGTATGTAATGCTTTACCCACCTCTGATAGCAGAGCACCTGTGCTTGCCACAAAAACACACATGATCTGTATGTAAATTCAGCTGTAAGCCATCTGGTTAGTGTTAGCTCCGTTGCATTGAACTGATTTTGCCCCACAGCACTGGATCATCCATGCGTAACGTCAGCGCTGTGGGGCAAAATCAGTCTTCATTCCATGTGTAGGATGTCTTGTCCTGTCATTCCCCAACAGAACGCAAGATACAGTTTCAGTCATGAGAAATAGTTTCTGCTTCAAACATGTTGCGACAAAGCCCATATAGAGAGTGTCTCCCCTCAGCCCTGCTTTAATGGGCACATTTCACCACTCTTATTCCTGCATGTGATGTTTCATTCACATGCTGGAGGTCTCTTTGTTTTCGGTTGTTTTTCACCCGGTGTGCTGAAAGTTGTTTTTTTCCCTAGGCTTGTTGCTTTTTCAAAGCCGGCTGTCACTTTTCGAGGTAATATATGAAGATAATTGCTAACACTTTACAGTAAGATCCTATTAGTTAGCATTAGGTCATGCATTATACCTTCGAGTGAGCTTTACATTTGTTGTAGTATTGATTCATAGTTGCTGTAGTGTTAGTTCTCAACAGTATGAAGATTCTGTGATCATTTATTCTCCCTTATGGTGTTCATTTTGGAACACAAAGCTATCTTTATGTTCATAAAGATATCAGAAAGTCAACATAAACTCATTCTGAAAACGTAGCCCTTTATACATTTTTGGAGATTGCGAATTATGTAGCCAGAAGTGCGTATGGCTGCATTTCGTCTTTAAAACGAACGCTACATGACGCCATTCCTTTTCGCGCTTACCAGCTGACCGCTTACCTCCGTATAGATGGCTTTCCCGCTGTTACCAGTTTGTCCTCAACTCAACTGTTAATCTCTTGGTGACTTGTAAAATGAGCCTGTTTCTCAGTTAAAGTGGAGTGTTCCTTTAATTGTAGCATTCGAAAGCCAGCACAATGACTCAACAGCTTGTTTAGGTGAGGATCTGTATATCTCAGGTGTTTAACGTGAAGACTTGTGTACTATATATATTGTAATGCAGAATACACAAAATGTGTGGATCGCAACCAAACGACCATCCCAGAAGTTGTCACACGGTTTCCACAGCTCCCATCCGTCCGAACGGGTTCCTGTAACTCATAGCGAGCGGCCGTATTTGAAGTGTGAGAGAACGCTAAAATATCACTCCTTCTCTCTGGTCTGTGCCCACCATAATTACAGCCCTTTGTTACAAGTTCAGAGAGAGTGAGCAGAACAAAGAGCGAGATGCTGGGAAAAGTGGGCGACGCTCCAGAAGCAAACATAGCTCGACTAACTCTCCAGAAGCTCTGTGATGTGGTGATGGCCCTAATTCGGAGGCTTCGTATTTCTAGCTTACTATAGAAAATAACTTTACTGGAAGGTGCAGGGGAGAGCTGGGAATGAAGGCCGCTCCGTACGGTTCACTTAAAGCACAGCGAGCGAGCAAGAAAGTGCTTGTGAAGAGGCGACACAAAGCCAGCCTTGTGCTGTGGTAGCTCTTCGAGGAAAACAGAAAGACAAGAGAGTGGAGGGATGGAAAAGATTATCCGTTGGAATGTCTGGGCTGACCTCAGATGGAGCCCGGCAGCCAATGAGACTGTTGCTTAGTGCTCGGCTAATTTCTTCCTGATGATCGAGACCGATTTCTCCATAAAGCAGACTTAGGTGTTGAGCTTCATCGCATGTGTAATGTGTTGGGTGATGCACGTTTCTGAGGGGATTTTGCTGACATCTGACAATTCATTCATTTTCCTTCGGCTTAGTCCCTTTATTCATCAGGGTTCGCCACAGCAGAATGAACCGCCAACTTATCCAGCATATGTTTTACACAGCGGATGCCCTTTCAACTGCAACCCAGTACTGGGGAACATCAATACACACTCATTCACACACATACACTATGGCCAATTTAGTTTATTCAATTCACCTATAGCGCATGTCTTGGGACTGTGGGAGAAACCGGACCACCCGGAGGAAACCCACGCCAACACGGAGAGAACATGCAAACTTCACACAGAAATGCCAACTGACCCAGCCGAGACTCGAACCAGCGACCTTCTTGCTGTAAGGCGACAGTGCTAACCACTGAGCCACTGTGTCGCCCCGCATCTGACAATTACGGGTAATAATCAGGTCTGAACAGTTAAATGAAATGAAAACAAGATCGTGATTCAGCAAAAGTCGCAATTCCCATGCACATGCTGTCTGGAACTGCAAATAGGCCACAAAAAAAGAGATACGAGCTGCATCAGAAATCACATATTTCAATACTATATAGTACCGAATTCACAGTATTTGAAAAAGTAGGCGCGGCCTGGTGGCACAGTGGGTAGCGCTGTCGCCTCACAGCAAGAAGGTCGCTGGTTCGAGTCTCGGCTGGGTCAGTTATTCCGCTCTGGCGACCCCTGATGAATAAAGGGACTAAGCTGAAGGAAAATGAATGAATGAATGAATTATTCACACAATGAGGAATATACAGCTTTTTGCATTTACGTTTGATTATTTTATTTCTGTACCTGTATACTGTTAGACTCCTTCATTTGTATATTTGATGTACTTTATTTACTCTCTGCTTGTAATTTGTTTATTATATTTTATGCACTGCCCTACAAGTTATCAAGTTAAAAAGGAAAAAAAAAAGTTCTCTTGTGATAAATCACAATATAAATTGTAGAAAATTTTAATATTACAATGTATGTTTTGTTCCAATATCGTGCAGCTCTAATACCTAAATTCAGAAAATACAGAAAAAATATATTTTGTTGTAGAATAAAATGTTTTGTTGTGTGGCAAAAAAACAAAACCTTCATATATATTAATAAAAAAGTTTGGTGTATGTATATGTTGCAGTAGTGGAGATTTATGGCTCATTTTGAGAAAGTGACTTTTAAAAATTTGTATTGTTTTAAAATCTTCAATCACAAAGTGTAATAAAAAACACAACATGTATTTTGGATGTTCTTTTTCCATTAGACTGAAAAATCACTTTATGAAAAGCCAAAAGGCCACAAAAAAATTCCAAATTGGCAGGTATGTGTTTTTGCCTGCATTGTGTAATGTGACGAAGGCTTTTTCAGAAGACTTACACTGGCCTTGTTGCAGGATGCTGATTTGAGAATGAAATCAAATGCACAGGCGTCCCCTAAAACGGCCTGTAGGGCTCAGATTGGCAGACGCACAGTATTAGATCGTTCTCAGGGCAGCAAGCCAGCCGTCCCGTCCCACTGGTGATTGTGCAACAGTGTGTGTGTGTGTGTGTGTGCGTGCGTGTGTGTGTGTTTGTGTCCTAAAAGTGGGGCAGCATGCACACTTATACTGCAGTGGAAGGCTCTGTTGTCCTGATTTAATGCAGAAAGAGAGAATAAAGAAGTCTGTAGAGATGATGGTGATGATGATGATGATGATGATGATGATGATGATGATGGTGATGATGGTCAAGGTTTGAAGGGAGAAGCCTTGAATCTAAAGTTTACTCATCAAATCAGTAAACATGAGTTTTATATTTGTTGCTGGTGGACATGATTTTTCTTCCTTTTTACTCAAGCCAGGCTGGATCTGTTTTTATTTAGCATTTATTGTTCGGCTTATTAATGATGTTTGATAGATGGCAAGGATCACTATTATTATTGTTGCAAATACTTCAAGTTTATTACATTTCATACTTCTAGAGATACATAAAATGCATAATTTCATTTCATACGTAGTAAACATTTGAAGTATATCAAATAAGTTCTTCAAAATTGTCCTAAGGCAAGATTGGGTGTTGTTCAATAGTTCTTGGACAACTTTGATGAAAGGTTTTGAACCACTTCAAATGTTGTATATGCATAAAATTTTAATTTAAAAATATTATTATTAATATATCTCACTGGTTTCCCAGGAGTGACTGTGATTTAATTATAATTGATTTTAATTAAATGTTATATACTATGGTATAATATTATAATTCATTCATTCATTTTCCTTCGGCTTAGTCTCTATTTCAGAGGTCGCCACAGCGGAATGAACCGCCAACTATTCCAGCATATGTTTTACGCAGCAGATCCCCTTCCAGCCGCAACCCAGCATTGGGAAACACCCATACACACTCATTTACACACTACAGACAATTTAGTTTACCCAATTCACCTATAGGGCATGTGTTTCGACTGTGGGGGAAACTGGAGCAGCCAGAGGAAACCCACGCCAACACGGGGAGAACATGCAAACTCCACACAGAAATGCCAACTGGTCCTGCCGGGACTCGAACCAGCGACCTTTTTGCTGTGAGACAACAGTGCTAACCACTGAGCCACCGTGTCACCCTAATATTATAATTATATAATAGTATTATTATGAGATAGAAACTGTGTTTTAAATATAATTTAATTTCTATCTAATTTTAACTTCAATATATTCCTATAGATATTAAAAATAGTAAATTAACCACAATTTTAGTCTTCCTGAAATTAATAAAATGCAATATAAATTTGAAAAATAAACATTCTATGCATTAATATTAAACTCTAAACATTATATACATTAATACATTTACATATTCATGCATTTGGCTGACACATTCATTTTTACATGAATGTACGGTACACATTTTATTTCGGATTTCAGTGAAAGTGAATTTTCTTCAGTGAAAAGTGAAACTCATGATTCTGTTGTTTGAGCTATAACGAATAGCACATCTATATTAATTCAGTCCATATTTCTGTTACTTTAAGCTCTTTTTCTGTCTTATGTAATAAAGCAAAAATGTAACCTTGCCTGGAGCACCCATATACCCATCACTACTTTAAACTTAGAGACATATCTAACTTTAAAGTACACATGAAATCAAAACTAACCATATTAATTTTCTAAGCTCACATTACTAGTTTTGTGGTTAACAATTCATCTGTGCATGTCATTAAGAATTTTTTTTTATTGTTTGCCCCTGTAATCTAAAATTAAAATCTGAAAATGCACTTCCTGTTTGTTTTTTCCATTCAATTCTCAGATTAAGTATGTCTGAGGTATTGGGCGTGGCTAACATACTTAACCACGCCCCTCCAACTGTCAGTTTTGACAACAAACAGAAATGGTGAGAAGGAGGTGTCTGTTAGGTTGTAATAACTCTTCTAAAACCCATTTCCCCATCTTTCCAAATGAAATGCCTACATCCAATCAGCTTGCAGTAGAATAAACAAGCCACGCCCACTGTTGTCTCATTTAATATTCCGTTTCTCTAGGAACTGCGTCACAATACGAAAACATTTTTTCCGAAGCTTCCGGTTTATGCAGACTTTAAGGAAAAATATATTGTATCTAACATTCATTCATTCATTTTCCTTCGGCTTAGTACCTTATTTGTCAGGGGTCGCCACAGCGGAATGAACCGCCAACTATTCATGCATATGTTTTATGCAACAGATGCCATTCCAGCTGCAACTCAGTACTGGAAAACTGTATCTAACAATACATATCTAATGCCAGTCGTTCATTAGTCATTAAAGCATTGAATTCTTCTCATGTCAGGTCTGTGATCTGCTCACACATACACTGCTGCTGTATGTTGACTGTGTGATTTGGGCTAATGCGAGCAGCCCCTGGACTTCATAGCAGCTCTTCATATCTGTCCATCTCTGTGCAAACACGTGTAGCCGAGTGTGTCAGATAGCGGCGGCTCAATCTCACAGGTGGCTTATAGAGAGCCAGCTCTTTTCTTCCTGCGCTGCGGAGACGCTTATCTCATCGTCTTATTCACTCTCGTCTTGTAGCGGAAACTGATAACATTTCGGTTTCAGAGACCAGCTTCTCATGCCCTGAAATCAGAAACACACTGGTCATGTTTGCTTTCAGTGTTGCAAAGAGTTTACTTAAAGAGCAAAATTTAAATGTTGCATTAAAATATTTGCTATTAAAACATCATTTCTGTGTGTTCAAGAGAGTATAAATCATTACTTGATCATGGGAAACTAGCAAGATCAATTAAAAAAAATGTTTATGCAAAGGTGAAATTTTTTTTGTAATAATAATGGTTTTCCATTATTTCTTATTGATTTTTTTTAATTGATGTGTATTTATTTATTTATTTATTTATTTATTTATTTATTCATCCATTCATGCATTTATTTATTTATTTATTTATTTATTTATTTATTTATTTATTCATCCATTCATGCATTCATTCATTTATTTATTTATTTATCCATTCATGCATACATTCATTCATTCATACATTTATTTATTTATTTATTTATATCATTCATTCTTGTATTTGTTTATTTATTTATTCATTCATTTATTCATCCATCCATTCATCCATCCATTCATTCATGTATTTATTTATTTATTTATTTATTTGTTTATTCATCCATTCATGCATTCATTCATTTATTTATTTATTTATTCATCCATTCATGCATTTATTTGTTTATTTATTTATTTGTTTATTCATCCATTCATTCATGCATTCATTGATTCATTCATGTATTTGTTTATTTATTTATTCATTCATTTGTTCATCCATCCATTCATGCATCCATTCATTCATGAATTTATTTATTTATTTATTAATTAATTAATTAATTTATTTATTTATTTATTCATCCGTCCATCCATCCATCCATCCATCCATATATGCATTTATTTATTTATTTATTTATTTATTCATCCATCTATCCATTCATGCATTCATTCATTCATGTATTTATTTATTTATTAATCCATCCATCCATCCATTCATGTATTTATTTATTTATTTATCTATTTATTTATCCATCCATCCATTCATGCATTTATTTATTTATTTGTTTATGTATTCATCCATCCATCCATCCATCTATCCATTCATTCATTCATTCATTCATTCATTCATTCATTCATTTATTCATTTATTTATTTATTTGTTTATTTATTTATTTATTTATCCATTATACAATTCACAATCGTAAATAAACAGAAGAAAAAAGCTATGAAAACTAAACACTGTTGATTTATATATATATTTTACAGTGTATAGTAAGCTGCATCTTTGAATGTCAGGCGACACTCAATAATAAAATCTCCCATGCTATCTTTCATTGACTGATGTTCTATAAATATACAAATCATTTTGAGGATGGACTTTTGCTCAGGTGTTAGCAGAATTATTAAAACAACATTTGAGATGATGTGATATGAGATCAATCCCTCCCCATGTTGGCGTGGGTTTCCTCTGGGTGCTCCGGTTTACTGCACAGTCCAAAGACATGCACTATAGGTGAATTGGATGAACAAAATTTGCCGTAGTCTATGAGTGTGTGTGTGAATGAGACTGTGTATGGGTGTTTCCCAGTACTGGGTTGCAGCTGGAAGGGCATACGCGGCGTAAAACATATGCTGGAATAGTTAGCGGTTCATTTCGCTGTGGCGACCCCTGATAAGGGGCTAATAAGGGACTAAGCCGAAGGAAAATAAATGAATGAGATCAATCCACTCGTATGTCCAGTTACCAATCATATCATCTGTTGAGGCAAAATCGCATGACCTTTTTGATGCACATCAAGGAATTCCATCTTAGCTTATGCACATGTTTTCTTGTAGGATAAAAAGCGAATCCAACTAAGTTCCGCACATCAGTTTTCATGAGCATTTTCTGAATTTATTCACATCTTTGCATTTCCATCTAGCGTTTTTTTTAAGATGCGATTCTCCAAAATGTGCCTAAAAATAGGTGGATGGAAACATGGCTACTGTGCATGTGGCCTTTACATTAGCATAGTTAGCATGAAGTGCATCGTTCTGACCAATAATATATGCAAGTGTTTACTTTAACATGCCATGAACATAAGGGCTGCAGATGGCTGGCCTGATATCTGATACAGTCAGCTAGACCTTTAAACAGGTGCATCACATTGGGCTCTTCTGCTTTTATTAGCTCAACTAAAACAATCTGCCCACAGAAATGTGCTGGATCGACATCCTGAGGGATGAATGGTACAGTATTTCTTTGGACTACACAACATATATCGTTTCAGCATCAATATCGCAATGTGCGAATATTCAATAGATCGCAGGATCTCAAGCAATTTCAAGTGAATTTAAACCATTTGGACACAAGAAATTATAAAGTTTGCCATTTTAACAAAGATTAATTGTGTTGCATTATTTATACAATGAAGACTATACTGTGTTATTTTACATTTGATTATTACATTTCTGTAACTTAATACTGTTAAACTCCACCATAAAGCTCTGTTTTATTTTTATCTGTGCTTTAATATATTTTATTTTGTATATATTATTTATAATTTTCGAATTTTTTTGCAGATGCACTCCCCTGTAAAATCATCACAATTAATGTCAAATTATGAGTTCTTTCCAAACACGGGGAGAACATACAAACTCCACACAGAATCGCCAACTGGCTCAGCCGGGACTTGAACCAGCGACCTTCTTGCTGCGAGGCGACAGTGCTAACCACTGAGCCACTGTGCCGCTTTACAGGGACATATTATCGACAAATAAAATAATATTTTCACGCAGTTTTTAGAATAACACCAAATACCACATTGTTGTATAAGGTTCAAATCCAGTGAAGTATGTTACCACAAAAGAGTATGTAAACCCCGCCTTCTCATGAACATGTACAAGAAGGACGTGAAAAGTATATCAAAACGTACCCTAAATAATGTCTTTCAGAATCGCAATAATGTATATAGTGCCCTCTATTGGATTTGTCATCTGAAGCGTGCAACAAATTGTACCCGGAGTAACGTATTTCAGGTTTCGTAAAATGTAGACTGAGGTACGTATGGGATGGTATCAGAAAAATAATTGAGGAGACAAAACAACAAACTACTGAAAACTAGATTTATTTTAAGCAAAGCAAAAGAGACAAAGAAAATTTTTTTTATCTTCACTATTGTTTTGTTTTTTAATTAAGTCTGCTGTTTTGAGTCTTCCATTTTTATTCATTTTTTTTATTTCTTTTAGCATAACTCAGGTTAGTGTTCAAGACTCAAGTCGCAAGCTCTGCCAACAAATGTTGTACAGTAAAATCTTGGGATTGAATGTGGGTACTATTACTGTTGCTATTACTGTAGTCATTCTCATCTGAAATCTCTCAGTGACACTAAATCAGATGAAAGCAAGTACGATTTATATCCAGCATCGAGCTGAACTTGTTCAGAACACTTTTTTACGCTGACCACTTTGTCATGAACGAGATGTACAGCCTCTGTCTGTCAGCTCCAGATAAAAGCTGGGTTTAAAATGAATTCTGTCTGGAACTGAGATTGAAACATTATGGCGGTCGTTTCAAAAGAAAACCCAGAGGGTGAATGAGGATCATGAATATTTCAGAAATCACAGTGGCTGCCTGTGGTTTTATATCACCAGACAAAAAAAATGCAAATGCTAATGCATTGAGATCATCAGATCATTTCTCATTTTCCTCTGTGAACAAGATGAGAAGTGTTGAAAAGCGTGCATCCTGTTTATCTGCTTTTAATTTCGGAACAATCATCGCATTGTTGTAATTTGTCATGAAGTAATTTGCCTGAAGGGTGAATTCAAAAGACTTTTTGAGCCTCAATTGGGATTAAACCTGTGGAGGAAATCCTGGAAGTTCTGTTCAAAGTATTTATCCTGTTTTTGTTAGGGTTTTGTAATTAAAAGTGAATGCCGGAGATGAATCGTTAGTCATTAGGCTTTTTGTTACTCATCAAACTGCTTATTTTGCATTTTTCGATATGAGAAACAATCTAAACACATTGGGCCCTATCATACACCCGGCGCAATAAGGCGCAAGACGTGTATGACACGATTTGTTTCTCTTTTCAGACCAGTGCAACAGTAATTTTCATGTTTTGCGCAACGTTGTTTAAATAGCAAATCCATTTGCACCACTTTGTGGACTCATGGGTGTGCTGATCTAAAAAGGAGGTGTGTTAAGGCGCATTGTTGGTGTGTTGCTATTTTGAGGAACTGAAATAGACACCATTGACCAACTAAAAGCTACTCTAAAGTCCAGCGCAGAGCGCATTAGTTATGCGCCTATGTGCTTACACATTGCTTAATACACACAGGATGTACAGCAATACACAAATATCTTTACATGTGAAAAAAATTAAAGGATTAAAATGTTACAAAAATTATTACTTTCTACATAAATATAAAAACCACTGCCTCCATGCCTTTTTCATGTCAGGGGGCTTTTTTCAGTTTATTTTTGACAATTTGCAGTTGTATAATGTTATTATTAGTAGTAGTATTACTTATTATATTCATTCATTCATTTTCTTTTCGGCTTAGTCCCTTTAGTAATCTGGGGTCACCACAGCATATGTTTTATGCAGCGGATGCCCTTTCAGCTGCAACCCATCACTGGGAAACACCCATACACTCTCATTCACACACATACACTACGGACAATTTAGCTTTCCTAATTCACCTATAGCGCATGTCTTTAGACTTGTGGGGGAAACCGGAGCACCCGGAGGAAACCCACACGAACACGGGGAGAACATGCAAACTCCACACAGAAATGCCAACTGACCCAGCCAAGGCTCGAACCAGCAACCTTCTTGCTGTGAGGCGACAGCGCTACCCACTGCGCCACCGCACCGCCCCTATTTATTATATGAATATTTAATTTTGTTTTGATAAAAAAAGTTTAGATTTGTCCACCTGTCTGGTTTTGGAGACATATGCATCACCGTATGGGGCATAAGAATAGAATGTGTGTTTAGACATAACTCCACACTTCGTAATTATTGTATTCATAATTTGACCACACTTCGTTATTATTGTTCATTTATTCGTTTGCTGGAAATTAGAACTGAATTTAGAAATAGTTTTGAAACAAATCTTTGCACTTAACAAACGAAATTAAATATGTAGGCTAATGGATGTCTTCAGTGGAGTGAGTTTCCACTGTTTCCTTATCTACGAAAGTAAAGGAGTAAAGTAAAGAGTAAAAGTAAAGTAAAGAAAAAGTAAAGAGGCCGAATGGAAGAGGCTTGTTCTTTATCCTCGCTGCAGATTGTCTGTTTAACAGTTTTCTCGCTAGTGAAGCATTTAGTTTTTCCACTTACAAAGTCTGCCATGTAAATAGCAAAACTGACTCTTAAAGGGAATGGGAGATAAGACTCTGATTGGTTTAATGCATGTTATGCTCAAAACACACCCATAACTCATTAAGAGAATAAGCACAACCCTGTTAGACCATGCGCAGCGCATATTTTTCCATCCCTAAAATAGCAAAAGTGGATTCGGACACGCCTCTAATGCTTTTGCGCCATGTGCTTTAGACTTTGCGTCTAGATCGTTAAAATAGAGCCCATTGTCTTTAGACTGTATCTAAAAAATGTAAAAAAAAATAAATAAATAAATAAATAAAAGATTAAGGTTTTTTTAATTCCACAACCATGTTTAATTCAATATTGGGATTAATCTTTTTCATCAAGCAATGAAAAAACAAGTGAATCTGTACAAACCCCTCCACCAAAGCTATAAAGAGTGACGATTGACTTCCTTCACTGTATCATATTGTCATATTGAGTGTTGAACCCCCCCATTACCCCTCCCAGTATTGCACCATCACCAATGAACCATCTTTGTTTATTTATAGTCTTTGTATGTAATCTGTATTTATAGTGGTTGCCAGAATTTTACTGTCAAAAATATGATAGAACTCGTAAAATAAATTTCTACATTTTATGGTAAACTACCATATTTTATTAATGTAAAGTGTTAATACACCAATGTTTTGAAGTACTAACATCTACACAACATAACTTTGTTACACAAGCAAAAACACAACCATGAACATGTGGTTAACAATGCTAACTATGCTAATCACAAACAATTTTTTCACAAGCAGAGAAGCATACTAATAATATAAAAGCCATTTAATGTCGTTCACACAACTACTAAACATTACCATGGTAACACACATTAATCTGAAGTAATGCAATAAACATTATTTATTAAAATTAGATGTAACGTAAAACTCTGTACAAAACTGATGAGGGAACCACAGTAACGTCACCAAAACATTAAAAGTTAAGTATAATGCAGGGAATTCTGGGAAAGTCAATTTGTGGTTATTCATTGTATATATTAAGGAAAGTTAACCAGGATACAGATTTTTACTGTAGTATTTTTTTGCCATTTTTTTCTCAGTGCATGCGATATGTACGTATATGTATAAATCTGTGCAGATCTGATGAGTGTTCAGAACAAAACTGAGAGGAGAAAGAAGGTGCTCAGGAAGTGTCAGACTAAACAAATTAGCGAGGCTTTGATTTAAACACTCGGTGCCGATCTAATGTAGGAAGCCATGAAACCACTCTCTTCCTCTGTATTCAAACGAGTCAATTGAAAACAGACTCCTGTGTGCGGTTACTGGCTGATTCACCCAGCTTTCAGTCTCTTTGTTTTGAACCTGTTTAAAGAGATCTTGGAAGTTCTGAGTGCTGAGCTCATCTGCAATTATGATTACTCATGATTGTGTGTTTTATTTTAATGACGCTTGTGTAAGCATTAGTATTAATAGGTCTCGTATGTTGGGTCAGGGATTTAGACAAACTTATAACCCTTAGAATTAAACTAGCAGATGCTGAGCAGACAATAAATAGGGTGAATAAATTCCATCTAGGCTTGGATTTAAGAAGATTTTAGAGAGATGTGGGCTCTTAGAGATTAGTCTAGAAAACAGACCAGAACTTTTATTTATTTATTTATTTATTTATTTATTTATTTATTTATTT
>CAIGQV010018170.1:7464744-7477523 GCA_903798115.1 Danio jaintianensis
TGTGTGTGTGTGTGTGTGTGTGTGTGTGTGTGTGTGTGTGTGTGTAAACAGTATGCACAGGTGTTTTTAAATCGGTGTGTATCTTGGTTCCTGCCACTCTTTTATTATCACAATATTGTCGTTAGCTCTTTTGTTTTCTGTTTGTCATGAACTTCAAGCTGAATTTGCAGTTAGATTTGTTGTATTTAACATTTAATCCTGACTAATGATTTGAGCTCATTGCACAACTATGTTCTCCCTATCTGCAGGTGTAGTTATTCAGGATTGAACACTTCTTGATGTTGTGTAATGTTAAGCGTGAAACATTTATCATGAGCCAGATTGCTATTTCCTTTTGTTATTTTTCGCCACTTGTTATGATTTGTTGTAGTAGTTGCTATATCCCATTTATTTATTTTTTTGTTGTTGTTTTTAGAATTTGTTTAGGGGTTTATACATTTGTATTGATAGGACACAGTGTAAAAAAATGCAGGGTTCTACACCATTCCTTCATGTTGTCCTAACCCAAATCGATTAAGTTACAAATGTAAGTGGATTGAACATAAAACAATTAAGTTGTCCCCACAAAAACTCAACAATTGTGTTGTTTCTGCTTATTTTAAATAAGTAGTTTGAACAAGCAGCATTTTTTTAATTTTTTTTAGTTCAGTGTAGAGAATGGACAGGAAAATGTGGGTAGCAGAGAGGGAGCAAAGGACCTAGAGCCGGGACTTGAACTTAGGTCAACGTGTGCGCATGCTTTGGACCCACATAGGCCAAATCACCAATGCTCTTTATAAGAAATAAAAATAAAGAATTTTATAAGAAATATAAAGAAGAAATTTTTATAAGAAATAAAAACCCTGAGCTGGGCGACACAGTGGCTCAGTGGTTAGCACTGTCGCCTCACAGCAAAAAGGTCGCTGGTTCGAGTCCCGGATGGGCCAGTTGGCATTTCTGTGTGGAGTTTGCATGTTCTCAACCATGTTGGCGTGGGTTTCCTCCGGGTGCTCCGGTTTCCCCCAGAGTCCAAAGACATGCGCTATAGGTGAACTGAATAAACTAAATTGGCCGTAGTATATGTGTATGAATGAGTGTGTATGGATGTTTCCCAGTACTGGGTTGGAGCTGGGAGGGCATCTGCTGTGTAAAACATATGCTGGATAAGTTGGCGGTTCATTCCGCTGTGGCGACCCCTGATTAATAAAGGGACTAAGCCAAAGGAAAATGAATGAATGAAAAACCCTGAGCTGTTGACTTTAGAGCAGCTTTTAGTTGGTCAATGGCGCGTTTAAATTCAGTTGGCTCAAAATGGCGACTAGCTAACAATGCACCTTAACACACTTCCTTTTCAGACCAGCACGATCATGGGTGTACAAATGGCTGCAAATGCATTTACTATTTAACCCTTTTGGTCCTTACCCTATGGCTCTAGAGATCCGAGGCAACAAAATGTCATTTTTTAAAAAAAATTTTTTTTCTATTGGTACACCTTGACAGTGTTGATCATTGTACCAAGTTTCATGGCATTTGAACAAAGAGAACTAATTTTTGCAAAAATTTGCACCGTTTGTTTCCTAATTATTATTTTCCCTATTTATTCTTATATATGCTATTTATAATTCACTTACTTTTGTCATTTTTTGTTTTGTTTTCTTATTTTACTTTGTCTTGTTTTTTATTTATTTATTTATTTATTATGTATATGTGACCTAAAACCACAATTTGTTTCCTAATTATTATTTTTATTATTTATTCCTGTATATCATTCATTCATTCATTCATTTTCATTTTTTTCGGCTTAGTCCCTTTATTAATCTGGGGTCGCCACAGCGGAATGAACCGCCAACTTATCCAGCATATGTTTTACACAGCGGATGCCCTTCCAGCTGCAACCCATCACTGGGAAACACCCATACACACTCATTCACACACATACAGACAATTTAGCTTACCCAATTCACCTATAGCGCTTGTCTTTGGACTTGTGGGGGAAACCCACGCCAACACGGGGAGAACATGCAAACTCCACACAGAAACGCAAACTGACCCAGCCAGGGCTCGAACCAGCGACCTTCTTGTTGTGAGGTGATTGTGCTACCCACTGCGCCACCATGCAGCCCCTATTCCTATATATCCTATTTATAATTCAGTTATTTTTCTTTAGTCATATATATTTTTGGTTTTGTTTTATTTTTGTGCTCCAGAACCACTACTGGTTTCAGCTCAAGTCAAACATGGTTGTGTGATGCCTCCGAGTTCTGCATTTCTAACCTTTAACAAACATGCATTGTCCCACATTTCAATGATATTGTTCATTTGAAAATGTCGTGCACTTTGCATTTTTGATTGTTTGGGTGTTTAAACAAACCATATTTACAGTTTAGTTATAAGCTGAAGTAGACTGAATCTTTAGCACTTTTGCCGGTGAATGCTTCGAATGTTTTTACTCGCTTCAGGGAGCTGTGTAGTTTCTTGTACAGTATCTGTCTGAAGGATTACCCAAGAAAAGCATAGCGAACATTCTTTCTTCATAGTGTAGTGTGTAGGTGTGCCTGTCGTGTCTTTCACAGGTCCACTCATCCATCATCACACTTTGCATGACTTTAGTTCTGGGTAATTAAGAATAAATGGCATGTGTAACTGATTCCATTCCAACACATAGTTTAATGTGGAATTACACAATGCCATTCTAAAGGTTAGAATCAGCAGGATGTGTGTGTGTGTGTGTGTGTGTGTGTGTGTGTGTGTGTGTGTGTGTGTGTGTGTGTGTGTGTGTGTGTGTGTGTGTGTGTGTGTGTGTGTGTGTGTGTGTGTGTGTGTGTGTGTGTGTGTGTGTGTGTGTGTGTGTGTGCGTGTGCGTGTGCGTGTGTGTGTGTGTGTGTTGTATTTCTTGTTTTTTCATAATTCAGCCAAGATACATTAAACTGACTAAAAGTGACTTGATGATTATTAGCCCTCCTGTAATATTTAAATTCTTTTTCAAATATTTCCTAAGTGGGGTGGCGCGGTGGCGCAGTGGGTAACACTGTCGCCTCACAGCAAGAAGGTCGCTGGTTCGAGCCTCGGCTGGGTCAGTTGGCATTTCTGTGTGGAGTTTGCATGTGCTCCCCGTGTTGACGTGGGTTTCCTCCGGGTGCTCCGGTTTACCCCACAGCCCAAAGACATGCGCTATAGGTGAATTGGGTAAGCAAAATTGTCTGTATTGTATGTGTGTGAATGGGAGTGTATGGGTGTCTCCCACTGATGGGTTGCAGCTGTGTAAAACATATGCTGGATAAGTTGGCGGTTCATTCCGCTGTGGCGACCCCAGATTAATAAAGGGACTAAGCTGTAAAGAAAATGAATAAATATTTCCTAAGTGATGTTTAACCAAGCAAGGACATTTTCACAGTATTTCCTGTAATATGTTTTTCTTCTGGAGAAAATTATTTCTTTTAGTTTGGCTAGAATAAAAGCAGTTTTTAAATAATAATTAATAATAATAATAATAAAGATTTAGTTCAATAATATTAGCCCCCTATTTAATTTTTTTTTTTTTTTTTCACATTTTCTACAGAATAAACTACTTGCTTAATTATTCTAGTTATCTTTTTTTATTAACCTAATTAAGACTAAATTGCACTTATTCTGAAAACTGGTATTGTTACGATTTACGGAGAGAAAACGTAACATTTAGAAAAGTATATTATGACTGAAGAAAATGGATGAAAATAAACAAGGACAAACAATCTTAACGTTTAATTTGTGTATTCTTCTGTAAGGGAATATGATAAAGCCAACAAAAGAAAGGCATGTGAGCTTTATACAGTGTAATTGAAAATAAATAGAAACAATCACAGAAATATAAACAAATCAAAAGTTCCGGGGGGGGGGGGGGGGGGGGGGACTGGAGTGGCGCCAAAGCAAAGAACTAAACAAAACCAACAGCCACATAAACTAGAACACAAACTTACTCTTTACTTACTAAAGAAATTTACCCCTCTAAACCCCTCTAAACTTACTAAAGAAAATAAAACCGTGAAAAAGAAACCAAAATCTTTGGCGTTTTTAACGCCACTAAATACGCTCCCTATTAGTGATGGCTGACGTGAAACTGACGTTTCGACATAGTGTCGTGACTAAAGTGATTCGAAACACCCAGTTCACGTGACTAAAGTGATTCGAAACACCCAGGTTATGTGACTAAAGTGATTCGAAACACCCAGGTCACGTGACTAAAGTGATTCCAAACACCCAGGTCACGTGACTAAAGTGATTCAAAACACCCAGTTCACGTGACTACAGTGATTCAAAACACCCAGTACACGTGACTAAAGTGATTCGAAACACCCAGGTCATGTGACTAAAGTGATTCGAAACACCCAGGTCACGTGACTAAAGTGATTCGAAACACCCAGGTCACGTGACTAAAGTGATTCAAAACACCCAGGTCACGTGACTAAAGTGATTCAAAACACCCAGTTCACGTGACTAAAGTGATTCGAAACACCCAGTACACGTGACTAAAGTGATTCGAAACACCCAGTTCACCTGACTACAGTGATTCAAAACACCCAGTACACGTGACTAAAGTGATTCGAAACACCCAAGTCACATGACTAAAGTGATTCAAAACACCCAGTTCACGTGACTAAAGTGATTCGAAACACCCAGGTCACGTGACTAAAGTGATTCAAAACACCCAGTTCACGTGACTACAGTGATTAAAACACCCAGTACACGTGACTAAAGTGATTCGAAACACCCAGGTCACGTGACTAAAGTGATTCGAAACACCCAGGTCACGTGACTAAAGTAATTCGAAACACCCAGGTCACGTGACTAAAGTGATTCGAAACACAGGTCACATGACTAAAGTGATAGTTGTTTCTTTGCTGAAGCTGTTCCAGAGCAGTATATAAAAATTACCTCTAGGTGTCGCTGTAGAGACAGGTTTCGAAACGTTTCGAAGCTTCGACATATTTGCTTCGACTGTTTTTTACAACATTTGCTCGCTGCTCATATAATAAACAAAAAATACAAAAAGCGGCGCTCACCCACATACCTAATGTTTCTGAACATTCATATAGCTACGGGCAAAATGTATGTTTGTGTATGTAACACGATCTGTTAACCTATTCCCTTATCACCAAAAAGGAATGATAAACTTTGAAACCATATTGGGATTATAGATATTTATTTCAGTTCAGAGACAAGAAGGAACAAATCATAATACATAAACAGAAGCGAGTGGGCCCAACACAAACCCACACACAGCACTCAACAACAAGGCTTGCCGCTCAAATTTAAAGTCCGCAGAACGAAGCCTGATTGGTCCACGAGGAAATGCCCTAATGAAGAGTGACAGGCTCGGGATCCAATCAGCAAACACCTGAGAAGGAAAAAATAGCAGAACAAAAGGTGATAGAGCGAGAGCAAGAGCGAATGACAGAGAGCAAGAGATGGAGAGAGAGAGCGACAGAGAGGGAGAAAGCGACAAAATCCAAACAACTCCCACGGACTGTACCAAGTATCTTGCAAAATAACTAGTAAAATATAATTTACTCTCATCATGGCAAAGACAATAGGAGTAAACAGGAGTAAATTACCTTCCCAATAGTTTGATTTCTCTGTGTATTTCATTTATTTACTTTGATTGTTTTTCAGCTCAGTTCCCCCATGAATGCAGTCAGTAGTTCAGAGGACATTAAACCTCCTCTTGGTTTGAACGGGGTGATGAAGATCCCGGCGCAGCCCATAGGAACCCTGTCCCTGTCCCTCACCAAACACATCTGTGCCATTTGCGGAGACCGTTCATCAGGTAACACACACACACTTGCAAAGCTATCTTTATCTGTACGAACTGTACATTCTATCCCCCTACCCCAAACCTTCCCCTAACCCCAATTATCACAGGAAACAATCTGCATTTTTACATTTTCAGGATAAATTATTCTATGTAATTTATGAGTCGTTCTATTAGTGGGGACCAAAAAAAATGTCCCCACAAGGTCAAAATTATCTGGTATTACTATACTTGTGGGGACATTTAATCCTCACAATGCGAAGTTAGCGAGTGAAGGGCATGAAACATTGGACTGAAATGCAGCTCTCATTGTTCCCAAATGCAAAAACACATCACTAGCTATGTTTCCATCCACCTTATTTTATTAGCATTTTGGATTATCACATTAAAAAATACTTAATGGAAATGCCAAGGCGCACATATGTTTTGAAATTCGCATAAAAAAAAACTTGACTAAGATAAACGTTTTATCCGATAAGAAAAAAATGTGGATAAACTACGACGGAAACAGATTTACTGAATAAATTCCATCATGAGGATCAAAAAAGTTGTGTGATTTTGTTTTAACAGATCAACAGTTTATCAGGAAGTGATGATTTTGTTCTCTTTGACTCATGGGGTGCTTTATTCACAAATGTTTTATGCAATATTCCAGTTTTGTGCATAAATATTATTCACATTTTTGGATGGAAACAGCTACTGATGGCATTAAGTTGGTTTAAAACAGGACTTACTCCAATAATGCCGAGTTCAGACTGCGCGATTTTCAAAGTAGTCCCGTCACGGATGTTTTCACACTGCTTGGCTATCTGGGGCAGCATTCTGTCGGTGCTGTTTACACTGCAAGATGGATCGGTGACAGGGGATTTC
Source organism: Danio jaintianensis (assembly GCA_903798115.1). Taxonomy (NCBI): domain Eukaryota; kingdom Metazoa; phylum Chordata; class Actinopteri; order Cypriniformes; family Danionidae; genus Danio; species Danio jaintianensis. The sequence goes on from CAIGQV010018170.1 coordinate 7,471,382, forward strand.
ACACTGCATGACTTTACAATAGGAAAATCGCAGACAACTTTGTCTCTGTCCGCAAACTACATCTCACAACCAAACACAATCGAAAAATGACATGGAAACAACGCGAGGTTGTAGTATATATTTTGTTATTAACTACATAATGAGAAAGAAGCCTTTAATGGGGTAGAAAATGTACTTATTTTGCTTACCTGGCATTTGAAGGGAATTAGCAATTTCTCTTCAGCTTTTTTCTTTTTCGAGCCGGTTGTGGTATTGCTCAGATGACATGTCTAACAGACATGGGTGCTCCTGACAAATTTCCACTAATTTTTCCTTCATTTCCTGGGTTCAAATAGACTGAAAATAAGCGATTTTAACTTCTCCTTGAACCTCCCGCTGGCCTGCAGATATCCATACTAGTGGATGCTTCTCTCTCATTCGCTGTAGGTCATCGCCGATGTTATTTTCAATCAGAACACATTTCACACGGCATGATTTAGAATCACCGACAGGTCCAGATATTTAGCATGTCAAATATCTCATGGGTGTCGGCGACTCATTAGCGATTCTCTCAGATCGCGTCTTTGATAGTTCACACTGTGTGATTGTTACTCACGTGAATGAGCACCAATTTGCCTGTGATTTCAGGCATTTGTCAGCGATTTCTCAAAACCTGTCGGCGAGACAAAATCGTGGCTAAAATCATGCAGTCTGAACAAAACAAAAGTCACACAAAACTTCATGTGGCGTAGAAAAAAAAGGTGGATACAGTTTAATAGTCATTAACACCAACGTAAATCGACACAAACACTATGCATTTACCAAGTGTGCTTCACATAGGTGAGTGGGCTTGACAAACCACCTGTAGAAACACTTTCTCTCTCTGTCTCTCTCTCAAAAAAAAAACCTCTAGCACGCTTACTCTAGCACTAAATTCTCTGAGCACAAACATTGTATAATCAGCACTTCTTGTGTGTATTGCCTCTTCTTGTTGAATCGCTGAATGTCTCCTTAATTGTAATGGCGTGTTCACACCAGATGCGGATGAAGCATCAAGCGTGAGTGATTTACATGTTAAGTCAAAGCAAAGACGCGAATAGACATCCTGTGGCGCGATTTGTGCGAATGAGGTGGCACGAATGACACGATTTGCGCGAATGAATCAGCGCGAGTTGCGCGAGCATTTGACTTGAGTTGGAAAATCTTAACTTCAGCGGACATTCGCGCTGCGTTAACCAATCAGGAGCTTTCTCTTGTAGGGGCATGATTATGATGTAGTGCCTGTTGTTGGTGTCCCGAGGGGAAATCCTCTTGCCGACACCGGACAACAGTTCATCAAACTGGGCTCGGCTCAGTCTGAAGCACCGCTGAAAGCTTCCATCATCCAGGTATAGTTTCTGTAGGAGTTGATGAACTCACAGAGCTGAGTGCACCTCAGAAAGGAACTAGTGCACTCAGACACGGCGCCGAACAAAACTACGCTGTTTTTCAGCCTTCCTAAAGTACATAAAACACAGCTATCTAAATAAAATCCATGTTAGTCATTTAGCAACGAAGCTAGAGTCACCGGGCAGACAGAAGCCCAGCCCATTGTGAATTGAATTTGATGCGGGAATGAAGTGAGTAAACTCAAAATGTTCACACGTCTATTTACATGCAAATAGCGCAATTTATTCGTGCGTGCCGCGTCTGGTGTGAACACAGCAGTAGTTACTTTGGACAAAAGCGACTGCTAAATGACTAAATGTAAATGTAAATCCCTCAAATAGCCAATCAGAATCAGGTATTCCATAGTGCCGTTTCCTTACATTCTTCATAGTATTGCAGTCATTAAATTTGCTCTGTCCATATGCTCTGCCTCTCATGTAGTATGGGACAAAAACAGATGTGGTGGCTGCTGAATTATTGATACTGAGCGCCAATTAAATTTAACCCTGCTGGGAAGAGTGCTAAAGCGTGTGTCTGCCGGCAGGTAAACACTACGGGGTGTACAGCTGTGAGGGCTGTAAGGGCTTCTTCAAGAGGACGGTCAGAAAGGACCTGACGTACACTTGCAGAGACAACAAGGACTGTATGATCGACAAACGCCAACGCAACCGCTGCCAGTACTGCCGCTATCAGAAGTGCTTAGCCATGGGGATGAAGAGAGAAGGTGCGTCTGTTCTTTCGTTCAGCCACATTTATATAAGAATAAAAATGTGTGACCCAGGACCATGAAACCAGTCATGAGGGGTCATTTTTTGAAAGTGAGATGAATCATCTGAAAGCTGAATAAATATGATTTCAATTGAAGTCAGAATTATTAGCCCTTCTGAATTTTAGCTTGTATATTTTTTTCCCCCAATTTCTGTTTCATGGAAAGAAGATTTTTCTAAACATAATAGTTTTAATAACTCATTTCTAATATCTGATTTCTTTTATCTTTGCCATGATGACAGTACATAATATTTTACAAAAAATCTTTCAAGATGCTAGTATTCCGCTTAAAGAGCAATTTAAGGGCTTAACTAGGTTAATTAGGTTAACTAGGCAAGTTAGGGTAATTAGGCTAGTCATTGTATAACAATGGTTTGTTCTGTAGACAATCGAAGAAAAATAAAATTGCTTAAGGGGGCTGAAAATATTGACCTTAAAATGTTTTTTTTTTAAATTAACAACTGCTTTTATTCTAGCCGAAACAAAATAAATAAGACTTTCTCCAGAAGAAAACATAAGAAATACTGTGAAAAATTCCTTGCTCTGTTCAACATCATTTGGGAAATATTTGAAAAAGAACATACTTCATCTGTATGGTTTGTTCAGCCCAATCTTACGTGGAAAGTAACTATTTTACATAATGTCAGAAATGTGGCTAATTCCTACAAATTCATATGATTTCATTTGTATAAAAATGTATGTTTAAAAGGAGGCATGCCCCCAAACCCTACCCCTTAAACTTACCCCTCATTGGGATGTGCAAATTGTATGAATGAGATTATAAAATTACCCACTAAACCAAAAAGTTACGAACTGCCATGAGATTGTGTTGGTTTGTTAGGATAGGACAATATTTAGAATCGGAGACTTACAAAAATCTAAATATCGAGAAATTGGTCTGTAAAGTTGTCTATATTAAGTTCTTAACCATGCATATTACTAATCAAAAATTCATATTTGATATATTTGAGGCAGAAAATGTACAAAATGTTTTTATGTAACATGATATTTACTTAATATTGTAATGATTTTGGGCATTAAAGAATAATCGATCATTTTGACTCATACAATGTATTGTTAGCTATTCCTACAATATACCCATACCGTAACTTAAGTTTTGTGGTTCAGGGTCAAATATAGGAATTTAGTTGTTTTTTTTCAATTATGGATGGCATAACCTGAACAGAATTACTTTTTAATAGCTATGTTTCCATCCACTTATGTTTATGCACATTTTAAGATGTCGCATTAAAGGTGCCATAGAGTGCATTGATTCAGTATGTTCAATTGTTCTCTATATCGATATCTACATAGTAAATATGTGGTTTAGGTAAGTTCAACAATTCTCCAGAATTGGTTTTGCTCATTTATAAATAGAGGAATTAACCCAAGAATGAAATCTCGGTTTTGACCATATTTGGAAGGGTCAAGAATATTAATTAGCTCTGCTCTGACGCTCCAGCAGCTCGTGTCAGTGCTTGATGCTCACAAAAACACACACTCACACACACACAGACAGCGGGATATGCTCTGTAATACACCCATGCAAAATATGCCAATATGATTCCTTGTTAACAATCTTTTCACCTGAAGTGATTGAGTGGTTTATTTTATCTAGAAGGAGTGACTGAGATATCTTTAAGCCACCTGAGTAACCTAGTTTGCACCTGAGTTGTGTTGTGGATAAAATATAGACTGAATTATAATTATACTTAACAAACGGAACAGACAGAGATGTAGTTAGAGTTGTACTTTGAAGCTTTAACATATGAAAACACAGGCTGAAATTAATGTCTATTTGTTTTTGAAGTTAATTGGCATCCTTTCACTCCAGAAAATGTAAGAGCTGAGTGATATGACACAATGCATAAACATGCGTTAAACATATTCAGCAGTTTACATGTGTCTGTTGCCTCGATACAAACAAATGTCACAATTTACACATTAAACTAACAATAGATACAGTTAAATTCAATTGCCCTGAAGGCATTTTTAATCCGTATATCCTGCATTTTGATCCGGCTCATTTAAGTCTGATAAATGTTTAATCTGATAAAAAAAAGAGCTGAGTGATATGACACAATGCATAAATGTGCGTTAAACACATATTCAGCAGCTTAACATGTGTCTGTTGCCTTATTACAAACACATATCACAATATGCATGTTAAACTAACAATAAATACTGTTCAATTCAGTTGCCCTGAATGCATTTTTAATCCGTATATCCTGCATTTTGATCCTGCTCAATTGAGTCTGATAAATGTTTAATCTGATAAAAAAATTTATTATGTTGAGAACACATTCACTCAATAAATTCCTTGAAAAGTCATGTGATTTGGCCTCGACAGATGATGCGATTGGATAACTGGACAAACCTGTGTACCGATTTCATCGCATACCATCTGAAATCTTGTTTTAATAATTCCACAAACACAAAAGGTTCATCCTTAAAATAGGTTTGTATAGTTATCTCCTAGGACATCAGTCATGCGACTAAAAACACAAGATAAGATGCCAGCATTTGTTACTGTGTGTCGCCTGCTGTTCAGAGACACCACTTATTTATTTACTGGAGGAGAAAAGAAATAAAGTAGTTCCTCAGCTTACAGAAACAATTTTTTTAACAACATTCATAAATCACACTAGTATCTCAGGAAGTGATCGTTTTTATCCTATTGAACACATGGCATGAAAACAGTGTTTTATTAACAAATATTTAAAGTTGGCACATAAACTAAATCAAAGACTATAGAATACACAAGACATGTCACTCGTATAGTTTTGAATGGGGAAAAGTGTAACACTCAATATGGCTAATGAGGCCACGCCTACTAGTACAGGAGCCAATCATCGATCGCTATAGACTGACATTTCTCCGGGGGAGGCACTCAGACTAGACGTGTGCTTTACCGACAGCTTTTGTGGTCAACAAACGCACTGGAATTTCAGCAAATAATTGCTTCACAGACATAAGAAATATATCCACATAAAGCTTGAAATCTGTACTTTTAAATGAACCAACTACACTGAAAAACTAAAGTTTTTTGGTTTTGTAATCTGTATGAAACCAACGCGAGGTACAGTCCGTCCTGTCAAACGCACATCACATGACAGCAACTACACAAACGTGTAAACAAAGAGTCGCTGTCATTTCTGTAGGAGATTCGCCTTCAAGACCAAGTTGTGAATTACTTCAGAAGACCAACGTGATCTGACGAAGCATTAATAATGTGATTGTATAGATAATGTGTAGAACGGCCATAAATGAGGTTGGTGTCGTGATCTCGTCCCTTCCAAGTGCACATGCGCATTAGCTTGGGCAACCTGAAAGAATGACGCTTTTGTTTGATTTAAACATTTAGAAACGAAACTTATGAGACAGTTGTTGTTTAATTTTATTGGTAATTCCAAATATGTAATGTAATTGTAAGCTTGACAAACAGACTCGAACCAGCGAGCTTCTTGCTGTGAGGCAACAGTGCTAACCACTGAGCCACCATGCCGCACGCAATCAAACATGCATTTTTTTTCAAAGTCAAACTATTGAAAAAAAAAACACATTTTCGAAAAAGACTGGTTCTTTTCATTGACTTTATAAGGAAATCAGCATCAATCAGCACACAGTACAGATGGCTGAAAGCACTAACGACTGACGGTTTGCAGCTCATTGAGTGCTGTGTGCGTTTGGCAAGGAAATGAATGCGATTGATTAATGTGTTGAATAAATGACACATTTTAAGGTTAAAATGATCTGAAAGTATAGCTGAATTAAATGTAGAGAGATTGGAGTAGTTCCACTAGAATATTTTGGGAATGGAATGAATATCAAAATATTATATGTTTGAGAACATTCTAAAAGCTAAGAAGTAAGTAAACTTTATTTCTTAGCTTGTTTGTATTAAGTTAACTGGAATTTATTTAGTTAGTTAGTTAGTTAGTTAGTTAGTTAGTTAGTTAGTTAGTTA
>CAIGQV010018170.1:7487935-7510985 GCA_903798115.1 Danio jaintianensis
CCAGGAAGGGAGCTGGAGCAGGAAGACCCAGGACACAGCCAGAAGGACGGCCCAGGGCGGAGTCGAGGAAGGGAGGAGCCATGGAGAAGGAGTGGCCGCCGACTCCAGGGGGCCGACCGAGGGAGACGCCGCTGATGGTGGTGGAGCCCAAAGAGGAGACGGAGAGCCGTAGGGTGAAGGTGACGCCGAGGTCCCAGAGGGCCGGGGTGGAGCAGACGGCTCACCCGAGCGAGGCAACGGCGGGGGTCCGGAAGCCCGCGGCGGAGCCAGAGCGACAGAGGACCAAGGCGTAGCTGGAGGGAAGGAGGAGCTCGACGTAGCTGGCCGGACGGAGTGACGAGGCGCAGCCAGAGGAGTGGAGTCCAGAGGCGTAGGAAGGGCGACAACTGACCAAGGCGGAGCCGGAGGGACGAGGGAGCCAGGTGGAGCTGGTGGACTGACGGTCCACGGCGGAGACGAGGGAGGAGGGAGCCAAGGCGGAGCACAAGGGTCGAAGGGCCGAGGTGGAGTCTGTAGCTGGGAGGCTGGAGGAGCTGACGCTGGGTGACACCCTCCAGAGGGCGATGCTGGCAGGCAGCACCTCCGAGCGAGCTCCACCTCTGGAGCTTGAGGGCGAGCTGGGGGGTTAGCTGACTGCAGCAGCGCTGGAGCTGGCTGACTGGCTGCAGTCATAGGTATGAGCAGAGGCGAAGAGGGTGGGATGGGTGGGAAGTCACTCATGACTCTGGAGCTTGGGGTATCGGGAACTAAAAGACTGTGTGGAAACAGTTGACTTGGAGAAGAGTCTTTGCTGTCTGGGAACAGCGGAAGGGGCTTGACTTCGCTCCAGAAGTCGAAGAGTAACTTCCCAGTGTCCAGCGGTCGCTCACCGTTAGCAGTGGGAGGGTGGATGGGACCCTCGCTCGGTCCCTCTATCTCCACCAGGACTCCCACCTTGGGTGATGTTGCCGGCTCTCGCACCTGGTCAGACGGATCCTTGAGCTCCTCCTCCACGGTGGTATTTGGCTCTGTCGCTCTTGTTGGCGATGGCTCGCGCACCGCGGGTGGCTCTCCGCCTGCGGTGGGCTCTGGCAAACGTTCCCTGCAGATCGGTGGTGTTGGGCTGGTCACTGGGTCGGGAGTGGCACTGGCGAGCTCTTCCTCTGCACAGACGGTGAATGTCGATCCATTCCTCGCCAGTGTCCACTCCACATAGGCGGCAAAATCACCCCGAGGACCATCTTCGGACAACCGTGTTCTGCAAGCAGGGTTAAGGCTGGTGTTGAAAAACCCGCAGAGCACGTTGTCCGGATAGCTGGTGGAATTTGCTATTAATAAGAACCGTCTTGTATGGTCCTCGAGGCTGCTTTCCCCCTGCTCCAGCAGGAGGAGAAGGAATTCGGGGCTGTAGATGGGGTCCATGGGAACACGGGGGAGAGGAAAAGAAAACACTGGGGCAAAAAGACTATAAAAATAAAACGGGGGAAAACACGCCGCACTTGTTTGTTTGGGTCGAGTATTCTGTCACGGTTGTCTACTCACAAAGGCACGAAACACGGAATTTATCAAACACGAAGATTTATTAATAAACACTCACTGGAAACTGGAGACACTGGAAGCCGGAGACATAGGAACATGGACAATACGTGGTGGCAATACAGGTGAAAACAATCAATTAGAAACAGCGGGAAACAGAACAAAGGAGCACATGACGAAAACGGAACAAACACCTGACAATAGGTGAATTGAATGAGCTAAATTGGCCGTAGTGTATGTGAGTGTATGGGTGTTTCCCAGTGTTGGGTTGTGGCTGGAAGGGCATCCGCTGCGTAAAACGTGCTGGATAAGTTGGCGGTTCATTCCGCTGTGGCGACCCGTGATAAATAAAGGGACTAAGCCAATGGAAAATGAATGAATGAATGTTTGCTCTTTTATATCACGTTTGCAACCCGGTTTCCTTTTATATTGTAAAATGTGTAAGAAAAATAAGATATTCAGCAATAATTTGTAGTTTGGATCTTGATTTTATCAACTGAGAACTGGAAATTGTAGTTTGGATCGAATTCTTTAGAATAATATGTACCAGTCAGTTTTGCACAATTAAGTAAGTATCCTATTAAAATAAATTACATTAAAATAAACACTTTGAGTTTAGACCTATTAATTGAATGTGGGTTACATGCATAATGCCGATTAATTTGAAGAAAAATCTTTTCAGACTTGAAATAGTTGAAGGAACACTGCACTTTTTTTGGAAATAGGCTCATCTCCGGGTCTGGCGGGAGCACTTTTAGCTTAGCTTAGCATAGATCATTGAATCAGATTAGACCATTAGCATCTCACTCAAAAATGACCAAAGATTTTTGAGAATTTTCCTATTGGCTGAATGCATTCAAATGTGTTAAAACTCAATGGTTTAACTATAGGGGGGTTGAAAATGAGCCTATTATATACCTTTAACCCTGGACATGGCAAACTAAAGCAAAAGTTGCTCAACTAAGACATAAAAAGAGCTCAATAGTGATTTTTCTTTCTGACTTAAGTGTCCATATCTCTCTGTTTTTCTCTCCAGCCGAACGACCCTGTAACAAACATCTGCCAAGCAGCTGACAAGCAACTCTTTACCTTAGTGGAGTGGGCCAAGCGGATACCTCACTTTTCGGACCTCCCGCTGGACGATCAGGTCATCCTTCTGCGAGCAGGTGCGTCAGAAAATAAACACAGAGCGCTTTTGTGTGAGTCACGACCTGGCGCGACCTGCTCGCATACATCTACAGTCTTACAGCTCTACGGTTATAGCTGAACAAAATAGCATGGGCTAATGAAATGAGTATGTTTACAGTTATTACAGTATTACAGTCTATTTAAGAAGCATTTATATGGATTCGGAGATGCATCTGATCCTGCCTCGGGCCATAGCATCGATTAAAGGAGGAATTCCATCTCATTATCTGGGAGTGAGAGTCGTTATTCTGTTAGGGATGATGGCTTCAGTACAGAACCAGGCAGAATAAGAGGCTGGATTGTTCTTGCCTTTCACATGTTGCATTTATTTCATTAGACTGAAGGTTGCCTGAGGACAGTCAATCTCTCAGAGTCGTTCTGTTCTGTTTTTTGTTTTTTTTTGTTTTTTTTGTCAGAGCCTTAGAAATGGGAATGTAGGATTGTGAGGATGCGTTAAACATTTTGAAATGTCCTAATTAAAATTTTTGTTTTAGAGCACATAAGTTAAGCTGATAGTGAGTTTCTTTCATACTTAAAATGTTTCAAAACACTCTTTAAAATAATGGTTTATATGGGTGTTTTTGCAGTAATGCCATAGGAGAACCATTTGGTTCCACAAAGAACTTTTATATTTACTCATTTAGCAGATGCTTTTATCCAAAGTGACTTACAAGTGAGGATAAAAGAAACATTTCAAATCCTCAGAGAGATTTTTTAGCAGTATGTAAAGGCTGTGATACTAAAGTTACCAAATCTACAAGTCTATTTTTTTAGTGAGCAGTTCTAAAAAGATTCTTTTTTTTTATTAGTGTGAAGAACATTTTAATAATTCAAATAACTGTGTAAGGTAAAGGGGGCTGCACGGGTAGCACAATCGCCTCACAGCAAGAAGGTCACTGGTTCGAACCTCGGCTGGGTCAGTTGGCATTTCTGTGTGGAGTTTGCATGTTCTCCCCGTGTTCACGTGGGGTTCCTCCCGGTACTCCGGTCTCCCCATAAAGTCCAAAGACAGGCGCTATAGGTGAATTGGGTAAGCTAAATTGTCCGTAGTGTATGAGTGTGAATGAGTGTGTATGGATGTTTCACAGTGATGTGTTGCAGCTGGAAGGGCATCCACTGCGTAAAACATGTGCTGGATAAGTTGGCGGTTTATTCCGCTGTGGCGACCCCTGATTAATAAAGAGACTAAGCCGAAAAGAAAATGAATGAATGAATGAATGTAAGGTAAAGATACTCCAGATGTTAAATTAAAATTAAACATCAATGCCAAAAAAATAAGGTTCCATTAACTAATGTTTACTAATACATTATTCAAATCCAAAGTCCAAATGCTTGTTAATATTAGTTAATGCACTGTGAATTAAGAAGAACTAATTAACTTTATTTTCTTTCAAATTAAATTAATAATACTGTAATATATGTACTGTTCATTGTTCATGTTTGTAAATACATTAATTAATGGAAACTTATTATAAAGTGTTACCATTTTTAAGATTGAATGGGGTTTTCACAGCACACTCTTAAAATTATTGGTTCAAAAATTTCTTTTTTTTTTTTCTTTGTAGGAGTGGCTGATCAACAAACTTTAACCTTTTTTTTTCTTTTGTGGAATGAAAAGTCCCTTTGGATATTAAATGTTCTCCTTGGATCGAATATGGTCAATTATTATATGCCAAAAAATAACCTTTTTTTAAGAGTGAAGTTCCATTTTTGACAAGAACCAAACCATTAATTGAGCTGTTCTTAAAAGAACAATTACATTTATACACAAAATGACATCGAAGCGGCTGCACGGTGGCGCAGTGGGTAGCAAGTTCGCCTCACAGCAAGAAGGTCGCTGGTTCGAGCCTCGGCTGGGTCAGTTGGCGTTTCTGTGTGGAGTTTGCATGTTCTCCCCGTGTTCACGTGGGTTTGCTCCGGGAGAATTTGGATTTGGACATATGTTGATGCCTCCGAAGGGAGAATTTTGGAGCTTTCTGACACATTTTAACATTTTAAAGCTCCAAAGAACCATTTAGGAAACTTCTGTGGAATGGAAAGATTCCATGATCTTTTGATGGTCTTCATTAACCATCAAAGCCAATATAAGAACTTACATTTTTAAAGAAACACTCCACTTTTTTTGGAAATAGGCTCATTTTACAACTTACCTAGAGTTTTACCATTTTTGAATCCATTCAGTCAATCTCCAGATCTAGCGGGAGAACTTTAGCTTAGCTTAGCATAAATCATGGAATCGGATTAGACCATTAGCATCTCGTTTAAAAAAATTCAAAAAAGATTATTGATTATTTTCCTATTTAAAGCTTGACTCTTCTGTGGTTACAGTGTGTAATCATAGCTACAGAAAATTAAATATTCAAGGGACAGGTGCAATGATATTATGCAGAAATTATGTTCCATTATTATTATTATGTTACATACAATATTGTGCAATGACATTATGTTCTTTTATTGTTACGCTAGAATAAGAGTATAGTTCCTAACCATATCGGCCAACTTTTCATTTTCCATCAGTCAGGCTTTAAATAGGAAAAATATCAAAACTGTTTGGTTATTTTTGGAGTGAGATGCTAATGGTCTAATCCGATTCAATGATTTATGCTAAGCTAAGCTAGATTGGTTAAATAGATTCAAAAATGGTAAAACTCCGCTGGCGACTTGTAAAATGAGATTATTTCCAAAAAAGTGGAGTGTTCCTTTAAGAGAGTTGAGTACACAAATACAACAGAAACCTACACACATGTACATATACAAGATGTGAGCCTTTCTTGATGCCTGCTTGTTTGTTCTCTCATCAATGTGTTTTTGTCCTCTGTTGCTAGGGTGGAATGAACTCCTGATCGCTTCTTTTTCGCATCGCTCCATAGCTGTGAAAGACGGGATATTATTAGCTACAGGCCTTCACGTACATAGAAACAGCGCACATACTGCTGGTGTTGGAGCCATTTTTGACAGGTTAGTGAATGTCCAAGCTTTCTGAGAAGAATGAATTTTTCTTCCATGGATCCCTAAAGGAGAATTCTTTACAATTATTAAGCATTGGTAGTTTTGGTCAATATAACGAATGTTAATGAAGATAAGTTTACGAAATGACAAAAAAAACAGCAGCAAAATGTATGTTTCATGCACTATAGATAGTAACAGAATAGATTTTGAAGTAAAAAAAAATCTGTGAGATATAAAATATAATCAATCAGGCGGCACGGTGGCTCAGTGGTTAGCACTGTCGCCTCTCAACAAGAAGGTCGCTGGTTCGAGTCCCGGCTGGGTCAGTTGGCATTTCTGTGTGGAGTTTGCATGTTCTCCCCATGTTGGCGTGGGTTTCCTCTGGGTGCTCCGGTTTTCCCCACAGTCCAAAGACATGCGCTATAGGTGAATTGGGTAAACACAATTGGCCGTAGTGTATGAGTGTGTGTGTGAATGTGAGGGTGTATGGGTGTTTCCCAGTACTGGGTTGCGGCTGGAAGGGCATCCGCTGTGTAGAACATATGCTGGAATAGTTGGTGGTTCATTCCGCTGTGGCGACCCCTGATAAATAAGGGACTAAGCCGATCGAAAATGAATGAATGAATATAATCAATCAATATGAAACCTCATCAGCTAGATCATTGCTTAAATACTTAAATAGTTCAATAGCAGTATCGAATAGGTCATTTATGTTCACTTGCAAGATTGTAATTCATTCATTCATTCATTCATTCATTTTCTTTTCGGCTTAGTCCCTTTATTAATCTGGGGTCACCACAGCGGAATGAACTGCCAACTTATCCAGCATATGTTTTATGCAGCAGATGCCCTTCCAGCTGCAACCCATCACTGGGAAACACCCATACACTTTCATTCACACACATACACTACGGACAGTTTTTTTCTTACCCAGTTCACCTATAGCTCATGTCTTTGGACTGGGAAACCGGAGCAACCGGAGGAAACCCACGCGAACACGGGGAGAACATGCAAACTCCACACAGAAATGTCAACTGTCACCTTCTTGCTGTGAGGCGACAGCGCTACCCACTGCGCCACCGCACCGCCTGCAAGATTGTCCCTCAACATAAACTTCTAGAAAAGCTTTATTTTTTTGTAATAATAATATGAGGTCATAGTAAAACAGCAGTTCAGTTCAGAAATAACACAAAGTTTCTTGATAATGTGCAAAATCATTTGCAAACAAAAATTATTAAATCTAAAAATATGCTAAAGTGATTTAATAATTTTTCTTCCTCCTGTCTCATTTTTATGTTCACTTATAGTTTTTAATTTTCGTCATGTGCAGTGTTTCATGAGATTGTAGTTCTTTTCCTTATTAAAGCCATTAAGTACAGTACAGTCTTGTAGCAGTTCAATTGTTGTATTTTCGAATACCTTTTTGCTTCAAATCAAAGTTTATAAAGTTGTGACTGACTTCATTATTAGCTGGTTTGGTTCATTGTGGCTTGTAACTTTTAAAAGATTTTCTTTACAACAATTTGTACAAATCTCTATGAAAGAAATGAATATGTAAAACACAAAACTAAAACCACTGAAAAAAAAATTGGTGAAAACACATAAATATTTGGTGACTACTAATGTATAAATCAAGGGTTTTCAATCTGGGGTCCAGTGAAGTTCTAGAGGCTCTGTAGAAATTTTTTAATTTAATAAAATTTTAAATGCTGTATCTAAAACTGAAAGGTAAATTAATACACATTAGTTTCAAATAAATAAGTAAATTATTAAATATAAGATTCAAATGATTAGAATGAAATAAGATTCAAATAAATCCAAAATGTAAATAACAAATACAAATTCTCTCTCTTTTTTGAATGTTTTGGGCAAGATGCTAATGGTCTAATCCGATTCAATGATCTATGCTAAGCTAAGCTAAAAGTGCTGACCTGGAAATCAGCTGAATGGATTCAAAAATATTTAAACTCAACTGTTTAACTCTAGGGGAGTTGTAAAATGAGCCTATTTGCAAAAAAAGTGGAGTGTTCCTTTTATTAACACTGTCAGTGTGTTCAGTTTACGGATGGAATGGACTTGTGATCTACCTTGTGTGTCTTATGAAAGATTTGTGACAGCCGTAGGTCACGCACACATGAATGTTTGAAAATAACCCCTATAATGATATGTGACGGCGCATCATGAAAGTGTCCTCCACATCTTACTCTTGATTGATGGCATTTTTACATTAAGCCGTATGGCAGTTTTATGTAGCGCTGTGCTAATGTTTCACTGGCATACGTGAGATATGCTGGTGTCTCCGCTAATGAAATATCCTCTGTCCGAGGCACAGATGGATGTGTCTTATAAGACGTAATGACTTTGATTTTCAAGGCGATATGAAAACTAAATGTAAAGGTGGAGCAATGACTCAAGAGTGCGACTGTTTAATACGTTACAGAACATTTCCCTCCGTTTTAAGGGTGTGCTGTGGAGAAATATGAAATTGTTATTAATCAGACTGGCTGTAAGCGATTTTTGTCACTTTTGTTTTTTTCACCAGAGTGCTGACAGAGCTTGTGTCAAAGATGAGAGACATGCAAATGGACAAGACTGAACTCGGATGCCTGCGGGCCATTGTTCTGTTCAATCCAGGTACAGTAATGCATATTTGAACACATTCTCATATCCAAGCGCCTTTAAGATGCCACTTGATTATGCTGTTTGTTTTGGCAAAACTCTTAAAAATGTGTTGGAATGAAGTCAGAAAGTGTAAATGAGATTCCTGTGACTGTAAACATCAGTGTAAGAAGCTGTAGCTGGTTTGGTTTAATAACAGCTTGTGTTAGTAGGCTGCTAGCCCTTTGTTGACATTAAAAGCAATACGTTCATTTACATAGTTAAACAGTTGAGTTTGATCATTTTTGAATCCATTCAGGCGATCTCTGGGTGTGGCGGGAGCACTTTTAGCTTAGCTTAGCATAGATCATTGAATCGGATTAGACCATTAACATTTCGCTTAAAAATGTCAAAAATAAATTTTGTTAATTTTCCTTCTGTAGTTAGATAGTGTAAGACTGACAGAAATAGAAAAGTTGCTATTTTCTAGGTCGATATGGCCTATAATACTATTCAATGGTTTATGCTCAGCTAAGCTAAGCTAAAAGTACTCTCGCCAGACCCGGAGATCGGCTGAATGGAATGCAAAAATGGTAAATTTATAGGACTTGTAAAATTAGCCAATTTCCAAAAAAGTGGAGTGTTCCTGTAAGAAAAAAACAATCTAATATCAGGATTTACTAAAGACATGCAGTGAAAAATTAGCAATTAAAATGTATTCAAAAAAATTAAGTTTACCTTTTGTGAGGAGAATGGGGAGGGGGGTTTAATTTGATATTCCTAAAGAAAATTCAAGCAACATCAAGAAAGCTAAACATTTATGAAAGCACGAGATACTTTTTTTTCATACTTTTGTTTCAGTTTCACTTTAAAATATTAATTTAGACTTGATGTTTATAATATACGGGCAACACGGTGGTGCAGTGGGGAGCGCTGTCGCCTCACAGCAAGAAGGTCACTGGTTCGAGCCCCGGCTGGGTCAGTTGGCATTTCTGTGTGGAGTTTGCATGTTCTCCCCGTGTTTGCGTGGGTTTCCTCCGGGTGCTCCGGTTTCCCCCACAGTCCATACAATTACACATATAGGTGAATTGGGTAAGCTAAATTGTCCGTAGTGTATGTGTGTGAATGAGAGTGTATGGGTGTTTCCCAGTGATGGGTTGCAGCTGGAAGGGCATCCGCTGCGTTAAACATATGCTGGATAAGTTGGCGGTTCGTTCCGCTGTGGCGACCCCAAATTAATAAAGGGACTAAGCCGAAAAGAAAGTGAATGAATGAATGGTTGTTCTGCCTAATATATATGTATATATAATAACATTTATTACAAATAGAAATGCTTTATTAAATTTTCTTTAATCTTACAGCTGATCAAGTTAAAATATTTACTAAATGTATAAATGATTACAAAAAACTTCCTGACCTTCAAGTTTTGAAGTTTCTCTTTCTGTGGTTTTGATTGTTTATCTTTACATGGTGATTCCTGTGAAATATAAAGCTGACACTGTGAAAATGACTCACTCACATTTTAGTTTAGCCAATTTACTTATACCGCATGTCCTTCACAGTCCAAAGACATGCGGTATAAGTAAATTGGCTAAACTAAAATGTGAGGTGATAGGTATAGGTGAGTCGGGTAAATAAAAATTGGCCATAGTGAATGAATGTGTGTGTAAATGAGAGAGAGTGAAAATGACTCATCTTTAGTATTTCAAAATATATTGGGGTTTGTGTGTTTTTAGATTCAAAAGGATTGTCTAATCCATCAGAGGTGGAGGCATTAAGGGAACGAGTGTATGCTTCACTAGAGGCCTACTGTAAACACAAATACCCCGATCAGCCTGGCAGGTACACACACACACTTTCATCCCACATGAGTATGTACACTTCATTCTTTCACTTGTATACAATTAAGATAACAGCACAAGACTACAAGAGCGTTACAGAACAGATTTGATCAAAACTCTACAGGGAATCAGATGGAAATATTTATCAGGTTAATCTCCGTTTAAAGTAAAACATATTTAAAGACCATTTTACTGATGGTAAAAAGTCTATTTTACTTACAGATAAACTTATTTGTACTTACGTATAATTACATTTCTTTGGTATTAGGAGTTTAAGGTAGTATGTTTCTTTATGTTTTGGGGGGGAAAGTGTTCATTAAGGCTGCATTTACTTAATATATAGTAAAACCAGTAAAATTGTGGAAAATTTTATATATTGTTTATATTTAAAATGTAAATAGTTTTATATTTTAAATGTATTTATGTGGTGCCATTACAGGAGTTTTCACTCCAAGATCTTAAAGAAACATTTGTTATATTATTATTATTATTGTTGTTGTTGTTGTTGTTGTTGTTGTTGTTGTTGTTGTTATTATTATTATTATTAATATTATTATGTTGAAGCTGTTATTCAAGTTTTGTTATTCAATATTCTTGTTATTCAATCTTTTTTTTTCCAATATTTGTGTAGAAATCATGACAGATGGAAAGTTTAAAAGAACTGCATAAAAAAATAGAAATACAAAATGACAAAACATAAATCAGTTAAAAAGTTTACAATAAAAAATGACAACTTGAACTGTTTGTTACATGACATCATTAGAAACATTATTATCATTATTATTATTACTACTGTTAAAAAAGCTGTGCTGCTTATTATACTTTAGAAACTGTGATACATAGAACGTAACATTTATTTAAACAGAAAATGAACAAATATATATAAATATATTTAATTAAAATAGCCTTTTCACTCCCTTAACAAAATATTTGTATTGTCTTCACTGTGTAAAATTTGATAAAATTAGTACAAATGTGATATTCCAAAAGAAACGCCAAGCAACATCAAGACGCAAATAGACACATTTTTACGTTCAGTCTCACTTTAAAATATTCATATAGACTTAATGGTCATAATAAATGTCACTCTTAGTGAAAATGTCACTAATATATAGAACATTCAGCATCAAAAAGAACATAAGTATATACAGAACAGTTATTTGATCAAACTATAATCTCATTCATCACTTTCAAAATAAGATGTTTGTCAGTAAGAGTTTTTTAAAAGAAGAGTTTGAGTTTTCAGCATTATTACTCCAGGCTTCAGTGTCACATGATTCATCAGAAATCAGTCTAATTTGGTGACTGAATCCTTAAGAAACATACTGATTTACAGTTGAAGTCAGAATTATTAGCCCTCCTGAATTATTAGCCCCCTCGTATATTTTTTCCCCTAATTTCTGTTTAACGGATTAAAGATTTTTTCCAACACATTTCTAAACATAACAGTTTTAATAACTCTTTTCTAATAACTGATTTCTTTTATCTTTGCCATGATGACAGTACATAATATTTTACTCGATTTTAAGATGCTAGTATTCAGCTTAAAGTGACATTTGAAGGCTTAACTAGGTTAAGTTAGGGTAATAAGGCAAATCATTGTATAATGATGGTTTGTTCTGTAGACAATTAAAAAAATATATTGCTTAATAATATTGACCTTAAAATGGTTTTAGAACTGCTTTTATTCTAGCCAAAATAAAACAAATAAGACTTTCTCCAGAAGAAAACATATTATAGGAAATACTGTGAAAAATTCCTTGCTCTGTTAAACATCATTCGGGAAATATTTGTAATAATAGAGGGCTAATAATTATGACTTCAACTGTATGTTTATGTTTTTCTAACATTATAAGTATATTAACATTACATTCATGTATATTATGAATGTTGTTCTGCCTAATATTTTTTGTAATATTTAAAAATCGTGCAGGTTTGCCAAGCTGCTTCTGCGTCTGCCTGCCCTGCGCTCCATCGGCCTCAAGTGTCTGGAGCATCTCTTTTTCTTTAAGTTAATTGGAGACACGCCGATCGACACTTTCCTCATGGAGATGCTGGAAGCGCCGCACCAAATCACATAAACTCCTCATGTACGAAACACACGGCAAGAACATTACGCAATGTGCTAAATACTGTCCAACCCATTCATTACGGAATACCATGATGGATTAAGTGAGTTTTTTCCTGGTTTGCATGCACGTTTGGGAAGGCTCACAACGTTCTGGAGTTGTTTTTGTTCCATTTCTTTTGCCTTACAGAGGTCTACCTCTGCTTTCCACAGCCGAACCGCCTCATCTCTGAACTCACAATCATTTTGCTGTGAATGAGAGGACACAAAATACCTCAGATGCACTTCTACATGCAGCTGTCCTTAAAACACATCACTGTTAATTTCAGTGGGTACGTTTACATGGTCATGTGTGATCGAATTATTTATCTTCTTCTGAATAAGGCAATATTATGATTGAGGTGTTTACTTGAGTTGATTTTAGATTACTCCTGTCATGTTTCTATTTTAGATGTTATAGTACTAATGCTGCGCTCAAGTCCCCACTAGGATGTTTGTACTTAAAGTCAAAAGTAGGGCTGCACGATACTGAAAAAAACTGACATAGCAATATTTTATTTTGGAAAGAATGAATCATTTTAGGATCTATTTGGATAAAAATAGGAGGATTTTGTAGTGGAGAGCATCAGCATAAAGTGTAATATACCAAATCACAGGCAGCGAAAAGCTTTACAGTAAAGCAAAGTTGCAAATGAAATAAATTATTTATTTTGAGAGTCTAACTGCATTCAGGTACACAAATCGAATATTCATTCATTCATTTTCCTTGGGCTTAGTCCCTTTATTTATCAGGGGTTGCCACAACGGAATGAACCGCCAACTTATCCAGCATATGTTTTACGCAGCGGTTGCCCTTCCAGCCGCAACCCAGCATTGGGAAACACCCATACACTCTTACAGTCACACACATACACTACGGCCAATTTAGCTTATTCAATTCATCTATAGCGCATGTCTTTGGACTGTGGGGGAAAGCGGAGCACTCAACATGGGGAGAACATGCAAATATATATATATATATGCAAAAAATATATATATATATATATTTTTTTTTTTTACTATTTATAATTTATGAAGCCACTTTGAAGAGATAGTTCACCCAAAATTGAAAATTACCTCATCATTTACTTTAAAATTTTGGTTTTAAATTCACCCAAAAATTGTAATCAATTACTCTTGTAATTTTCACTCGTTCAAATTATATTTGAGTTTCTTTCTTCTGTTGAACACTACATAAGATATTTTGAAAAATGCTGGTTGCTGGGACCCATTGACTTCTATAGTAGGAAATAAACTACTATGAAAGTCAATGGGTACCAGCAACCAGCATTTTTCAAAATATCTTTTTTTTTTTTGTTCAACTAAAGAAAGAAGCTCAAATAGATTTTGAACAAGTGAAATGTGAGTAAATTATTTACATTTTGGGGTGAACTATCCCTTTAAGCTAATAAGCATATTAGTTATTATATTACAATCCTGTCACATTCCAAAAGCTTTTTTCGTAAGTAAAAGGCCTGACAAGCCTTAAAGACATTGCATCCATTGATTCTGCCATGTTTCTCATTGACACAACCCAACTTGGGAACTCTGGGCTTAAAGAAATTGTACATTTCCCGCTCAATACAATTTATATACAGTTTATAAGACATGACTTGAATGCAGCAATAGACTGACTGATGCCGCTTATCATTACGTCACCCAACGTTCCCTCCGGTTCAACGTACAGTTCATTATGGTGCCATATACAGTTTTGGGCGTTTAATTTTTAATTTAATGGAAGCTTTTAATTATTTGTAAAATAATAATTGCTAAATTCTCGCTAAAAAGTGATCAAACTATTGCTCACTGCCATCATTAGTGTGAATCCTGTTGCAAAATGCAGTGAAAAGTCCTCCATGACTTCAACAATGCAGGTAAAATAGAAATACTTTAACTCGATTTTTGTTTACTTTGAGTATGTGGATTAAGGTAAATTTTTGTTTACATGGTAGATTTTTTATCAGAGTATTGCCTTAATCATATTTTTATCAGAACACTGTTGTCCATGTAAACGTACCAAGTGTTAGCAGGACCACAGTCACATTAGTTGTTTTTTTCCAGGCACTTAGAAGCAGGCGGTGTACTCAAAGGTCCGGGTTACAGAAAGTCCATCTTCATGAGGAAGAAACTACACACAGTTTGGCTTTAAGTTCCTTTCTATTTGGAAGATATATCGGCCTATGAATAACACAATGGTCTAAAAAGAATGAAAAGCAGGTGTACCCCTGGCTGAACTCACGCTGGATGAAAAAAATACAATGATTCATTGTTAGATTTGTGTAACAAAAAAAGGACGCTTTTTCATGATGTTTTGCCTCTATAATTCAGCATAAATATGTATTAAGCATTTCCAAAGATTTTCAATAATGTTTATATATCATCTGATAATTCCCAGCAAGCAGGGTGTTTGTGATTTGAAAATATGCAAGGAGTTAAAGGAATCCAGATGATCGTCTGGCCTCAGGGAATCGCCAGGATTTGGAAGTGCCACTTCTGTCCCCTATTGGAAGAGTTGCGACATTACAGCTACTAGACGAAATCGTTACAGGTTAAGGTTTGGGTTTTATGAAATGCTTGGTACACATTGCAAAACATCCATTTCTAAGCCTCTGGTTGACACAAATGCAAAAACCCTCATTTTCTTAAGTTTTTTGGGTTCTGTCGTGTGTCTGTCATAAGGAAGAAACTGTAAATGTTGATAATTATCCACCTTTTTCCTACGCCTCATGATACTTTGTGTGAATTATGGGCAGGGGCAGACTTAACCAATAAGTGAGATAAGCAGCTGCTTAGGGCCCCGGGGAATTAGGGGTCCCTGACCAATGCCAAGAAGCCTATATTATCTCTTTTATAAATTTTCTATCATATGTTGTGTAATCTGTCTATAACCATTTGGATTTTAACATTATTACTTCTTTTCAAAACCGAGAGCTCCCATGAATGGTGGAACGTTCCTTCTGTACTGCACATGCAGATATTAAAATCTAATCACAAATATGGCTAATTAACTGTACAGAGTTCGTTTGTGAACTTGTTTTTTATTTGTGAATTTATTGTATTTAATTTTATATTAAGAAGATAAAGGTTCCACTTAAAACATATTTTTAGCATGCAGTTTATTTCCTAGGGCCTTTTTGAGTTTCAATCCTAGGGCCCCATACCTGGAATTGTTTTGGGCACCCAAATCACTAAGTCCACTCCTGATTATGGGAGTAACTTCCATTCAATTGGAAACAATAAGTGACATTTTTTTTAAACTTGGTTTAATGAGGTATAATTATTCTCAGTTCATCCGTCGATTACTGAAAAAACAACTTCTTAGAATTAAAAATGGATAACCCCAAAAACTCTAAACGAATCTTTCTGCAGCAATATTACAGACATATATTAAATATTACTGTACTATAGAGAAAATAAACCAGAGGACTAACACACAGGGAACTTAAATGAGCTTATACACAAATATGCTTGTGATACTACAGTTAAAAGATTACTTTTGCTGTTTGTTCAAACCACTTATTTAAAATGAGATGAAGCAACACAATTCTTACGTTTTTGGGGGGACAACTTAATTGTTTCATGTTCAATCCACTTAAATTTGTAAAAACAATGAAGTTAACTTAATCAATTTGTGTTGGGACAACATGAAAGATATGTGTGGAACCCAGCATTTTTTACAGTGTATATGTTACATTGAAACAAGCAAGCATAACCTTATATTCCTTCATCGTGGCACAAAGCCAAACATACTGTATCTCTCACTGATTTTACAGTGACTTTAGTTCTTTTGAATGGAATTTTCCCAAACCGGAAGTGCAACCCATAATTTGAAATGTAGTATTCATGAAATCATGGGAAAAAGGTGGAAAGATTTCATACCATTTGTATTGACGCATCAAACCTCAATTGCGGATTGAGCCAATCTGAACCAGTGTTTTCACAATGATGATGATGGTGAATTCTGAATTATTATTGGATTTCGGGGAGGTGTGTGATCTGTAGAGCTTCAGCATTCATGGACAGTGCAGAAGATCTACTGATTTAAATAAGACGTTCTGCTAAAGGTCTGCTAAGAGTCTCAGAGCAACATGACATTCAGTTTAATATACACACTAAAAGAGTCTAATATGAAACTGAAGTTGGCCATGTTTTTAATGCTCTGACTGTACAGGTTTCCTTATGAATATACATTTAAGACATTTTGAAATCCCTTTTCAAGACAAAGTAAAACAAATCTAAGATATAATTGAAGAAATCACAGTATGCCAACGTGCTCTTTTAATGTAAATGCCTTAAAAGATATAATTTTTTTTAATTATTTCCAAAAAATACCCATTAAAAAAAAAAAAAAAAATTTTGATTGCACTGTTAAAAAACAAAATCTTGTTATCCACTGCAAATAACTAAAGAGGATCAAAAATCAAGAAACATTTGCTTGAGAAGCAAAATGACATACATTACCAGTCAGAATTTTGGATTTGTTATAATGTATTAAAATAAGTCTACTTTTCTACTTTTTAGTAGGAATTTTTTTTTATTTTTTCTAAGTTCTAAGTACTTTTAAATAACGGTTCTGAATGTGAATACACTTTAAAAAATGTACTTTACTCCTGTGATTCAGGTCTGAATTTTCAGCACCATTAATCCATTCTTTGGTGTCCATGATCAAGCAGAAATGAAGAGTTCAGATGCAAAAATCTCTAAATGCCATCTAACATTTTCTTCTAAAATGAGCATTTTTTGCAAGCTCCTGTGTGTATGTTCATTAAATCCACTTTGGCAAAACATAGGTTCTTTGCATTTCCTTTAAAGTGAAATAACTGAATAAAAATATTAGAGGCTGCGGAAAATGCTCATTCTAGAAGAAAATGTCAGATGGCACTTAAAGGTTTTTTCATCTGAACTCGTCAAATTATAACTAATATGATGATTTAGATACCAAGAATTAGCTTGCCGGGAGTACCATTCAATATATTGTCCTTTGAAATAATTACATTTATTAAAGAAACTTAAATTGATCAAATTGTATATTTTTGCTGTAATCAAATACATTTTTAATCTTCTGCTTGATGAACATTAACAAAGTTTTCAAACTTTTGACCAGACATGTAAGTATAGACACTGTAAAAAAAAGATCTACACTATAAATGTTGTTAGGTTACTTTAATTTATTTTAAAAAGTCTATCAGTTTTTAATTACATTTTTTAAGTTATGCAAAGTTTAACTTAATATTTTAGTCAGTTTTATTGATGTAAGTTGAGATAAATAGAAATGTTTATTTGATTCAACTAAAAAAAATTAAAGGTGCTGTATGTAAGTTTTTGACTCTTCTAAAGCATTGAAATACCATAATATGTTTGCAGATATTTAAGAAATATGCTAAGTGAACATACTTATTAATCTGAAAAACAATGCTAAAGTCAGTTATTCTGCTTTGAAAATGCGAGTTACGTGCCAGAACGCTGTCTTTGTTTTGATCTTTTAACCCACCCACTGCCACTTTAGCCAATTATATTTCAGCAGACAGGTTGCCTTGGTGGAAAACGGCATATTTCATTCATTCAGTCAGGAAGGCTCTTAAAGTGTGCATCCGTTACTGAAATACGACCTCCAGTGGACAGTGACAGACTCCGAAATGAGACACAGATTTAGAGTTCCACATGAGGTTATTAATTAGAAAAATATATAAATATTATGAACGTAAACAGTAGGTGAGCAGGTTACACTGTAACCCCGTGTCCTAACAACATGCTACGTGACGAGATTTGCAGTAATAAACTTTGGCTGTTTGCACCAGACGAAACACGACAGAAATTTAAATACAGCCATTCATAAGCACAGAATAGTGCACTTACTGCACTTCAACGAAATGGTAAGGTTTATAATCTAATTAATACATATTAAACCTCTTTACCATTATTAAATGTACACGCTGAATCACTCACGTGTTGGTTTGTCACAGTTCTGAAGTTCAATTTCAAACGGTTTATTTTATTGTCAAGATCTGAGGTGAACTATCTGCTGCTGCTTTCAGTAGTATGGCAATAAATGTCATGTAAAATGGCATTCAAACTCACATTATTAGCATTTAACACAGAATAAAGCACATGAGGTGTACCTGAGGTGATCACTGTCATAGTTCTGTTGTTCAGCTGCAAGAAATAGAAGCTGTTTCTAAAATATAAATTTCAGGTCTTGGTTAGGACAAAATAAGTACCTTTACCTTTAATATGGAAAATATTCCTTCTATTGCATGCCGTTGCTTTTACTTAGAACATGACTTAAATCAGCCGTTAGGCTTGATAGTCAGGCACACTCCTGTTGATTTCGTCAATCTGGCAACTTGTGCTTGCGTATGTTTTGATCCAGGAGTGCAATACCTAGTGTAACCACTGTCAAACTTACATACTGCACCTTTAAGGCAGCAAGACATTTTTTACAGTGTATAATAATAATAATAAAATACACACACACACATGGACAAAGTTGTTGGTTCCATTGAAAAAAAAACTACAGTGGTCACTAAAATAACTTGAAACTGAAAAAAGTTCAAAATTTACTTAAAATAAACTAAGGAAAATCAGATATTGCTTTCCAATTGTGGTTTAACAAAAGCATTAAAAAAAGCTAACTATTGAAACTGGCCTGGACAAAATTGAAGGGTACCAACAATTATGTCCACATCTATATACACACACACCACATAGTTAGATATTAGTTCTTGGTTTAAGCCTAATATTTATTTTGCTTCTCAAGTAAAAGTATCTTGATTTAAGGAAGTTTGGATATTTGTATTGGAAAACAAGACAAAAATACTGAAGAACAACATCATTTTTCTGACTTTGCTCCAAGTTAATATTAATTTGTGGACGGCTGAATTAAGATGTATTAAGACCAATAGGTGGACTTTTGTGTGTTCTGTCATTGGACACCTTTGGCCTTTCATTGCTCTCCAAAACCAGCATCTTGGGAATGTGAAGATGAGAACTAAAGACCCCTTGCTGAGGTAAAGACAAAACGCAAAGCTCTTGGGTTTGCACTAGTCAAACAGGGTTTATTAGACCATCAGGAGCAAAAGCACGTCTATCTGAGACAAATCTGTAATATTTCCCTGTGAGACACCAATCGGTCACAGGACACGTCCGATGAAGACAAAAGAGATGCATTTTAAAAGATTTTTCTATTTTTGTACAAAGTGTAATTTTGTTTTTCTCTATGTCGTTGTTTCATCGTTTGTACATTGTAAACATTGTTGGTGTAAATATTCATTTAAAAGAGGAGCTTCAATCCTGTTCCTCTGCTGTTTGTTACCCTCATCCAAGAGCTGAGGATGGCTCAGTTGTTGTTTTTTACAAGGCAATTCGAGGGTGTATTGTGTATTGTCCTCTATTATATAATGTCTATTCAAAGGACTATTAAATTTCAGATTGTAAAAAAGCCTGCGATGCTATCTTCAGAAAACATCAGACAACTATTCGATAGGCATTGTTGTATTAGTTAATGCGTTTACTAACATGAACAAACAATGAACAATACATTGATGACAGACAGTATTTGTTCATGTTAGTTAATGAAAATACAGTTGTTCATTGTTAGTTCATGTTAACTCACGGTGCATTAACCAATGTTAAGAAACATGAATTTGGACGCTAACAATGCATTAGTAATTGTTAAACTAAGATTAATAAATGCTGTAGAAGTATTGTTCATACTTAGTTCATGTTAGTAAATATATTAACTAATGAAACCTTATTATAAAGTGTGACCAAGATATAAGATAACAGAGACAAATAAATACAAATATAATATAGGATTAATATTGTCATAAAAAAAGACTATGGCTGTGTCTAAATTTCTGCGTACAATGGATCACAGCCAAAACACAAAAATAAAACTGATGAATTAATCAAATCAAACTGAAGGCTTTGCAAATTTATGTAAATTATAGTTGCAAGATGCTTAAACAAAAAAGGCAAACATTTGACACCCAAAATAAATAGCATCAAGAGACCTGAAATGTCTCATTTAACAAAAACATATTTCAATTTTTGGTAAGTCTTCCATAAGTACATTCATCTTCCTTCAGAATTTATGATTTGATAGACAAACATTTGCTCATCAGTAATAAATAAAAACGAACAAAATACATTATTATACAGTATATTAATGGGAGAAACGTCTTAAAGGGTCACCAAATAATAAAACAATGTACAGAGAGTCTCATTTACTCACCCTTCCTTTCCTCTACTCTCTGAAATAAAGGTACAAAATCTGTCGCTGGGGTGGTACCTTTTCAAAAGGTACACTTTTGTACCATACATGTGGACATCTGTACATTTACGGTACACTTTTGTAGCTTTAAGGTACTGTGAGGTACACATTTGTACTTTTTAGGTATTAGAATCAGTTTCAAAAATAATACATTACTTATTCACATTTACAAAATTTTATGCGTAAATTCTAAACGCTATTCGTAAATACGCAAATCCAATTCGTAAATTCAAGACGCAATTCGTAAATACACAAATCCAATTCGTAAATTCAAAACGCAATTCATAAATGCGCAAATCCAATTCGTAAATTCAAAACACAATTCATAAATGCGCAAATCCAATTCGTAAATTCAAAACGCAATTCATAAATGCGCAAATCTAATTCGTAAATTCAAAACACAATTAATAAAGGCGCTAATCCAATTCGTAAATTCAAAACGCAATTCATAAATGCGCACATCCAATTCATAAATTCAAAACACGACTCATAAATGCGCAAATACAATTCGTAAATTCAAAACGCAATTCATAAATGCGCAAATCCGATTCGTAAATTCAAAACGCAATTCATAAATGCGCAAATCCAATTCATAAATTCAAAACACAATTCATAAATGTGTAAATCCAATTCGTAAATTCAAAACACAATTTATAAATGCGCAAATCCAATTCATAAATTCAAAACAATTTATAAATGCGCAAATCCAATTCATAAATTCAAAACAATTTATAAATGCGCAAATCCAATTCATAAATTCAAAACAATTTATAAATGCGCAAATCCAATTCGTAAATTCAAAACGCAATTCATAAATGCGCAAATCCAATTCATAAATTCAAAACACGACTCATGAATGGGCAAATCCAATTCGTAAGTTCAAAACACAATTCATAATTGCGCAAATCCAATTCATAAATTCAAAACAATTTATAAATGCGCAAATCCAATTAATTTGGGGAAATATTTATCATTTGTACTTGTGAATTCACAGTGTGTTTTGAATTTTTTAATTGAATTTGTGTAGTTTTGAATTGTGTTTTGAATTTACGAATTGGATTTTGTAAATGTGAATTGTGCTGTGCATGTATGAGTTTTATTTTTGCAAACGTATTATTTTTGAGACTGATCTGGCTCCAAACTTTAACACTGCAAAAAAAGGCTTTTCTTACTTAGATTTGTTGTCTTATTTCTAATCTAAATATCTAAAAAAATATATAGTTAAATAATAGTCTTGTTTTCAGAAATAATATGTCAAAATTAAGTGAGTTTTTTCTTAAAACAAGCAAAATAATCTCCCAATGGGTTAAGAAAAATAATCTTGTTTTTCCTTTTGAAATAAGATTATTTTGCTTACCCCATTGGCAGATTATTTTGCTTGTTTTAGGGAAAAACTTATTTTAAAAACTTATTTTGACATATTTTTTCTTAATACAAGACAATACATTTGCTTGTCTAGAAAATGTTTTTTTATTTAAACATTTTGGGGTATTTGGGCTAGAAACAAGACAAAAACTCTATCCACTTGTAATTGTAATAAACAATAATGAATATTTTCAACAAATAAATACGTTTTTTACTTAAACATTTCAGTAACTTACTATGAATCTGTTGCAAATACATATTTTTTACTATTAAATGCTTTATGTATTATCTTGCATAATATTAACAAGAGTTTTTAGATTAGTGCCTTTCCGTAGAATTTACTTAAAATTTGTAATATGTGGATGTGGCGCCCGTCATCACCGGAGGTCACATATCTCCGCATTTTAAAAAAAAACATTTTAAAATACACACCATCTTTATAAATAAACCACAGATTTGAGTTTAAAACAACTACATTCTTGGATCAAAAACGGTTAAAACTTTATTTCATGACACATTAATTATAGAGCCATCAAAGTCAGCGGCAAATGTCTGAATAGCCAAGGAAAGCCTGCTCTCGCTGGATACATGAGTAATGAACGCCATCACCGCCTGGAGATCAGAATCTCCACTATCTGCAAATGACCTGTTAGGAACAAAAATATACCTTTTGAAAAGGTACCGCCCCAGTGACAGATTTTATTTCAGAGAGTAACCGTTAACCATAGACTTCCTTAGTATTTTTTTCCTACTATGGAAGTCAATGGGTTCCATCAGCCACATGACCGTCAACATTCTTCAAAATATCTTATTTTTGTGTGCAACACATGCATGTTTGGACGACTGAGTAGATGTTGATTTTGGGGTGATTCTCCCTTTTAGTTCAGGTGGAATGGGAGATTTTCATCAAGGTTGAGCAGCCTACAAATCTGCAATTAAATCTGGTAATTAATAACAATTTACATTTTTTGTGGTGAACTACCCCTTTGAGCAGATAGGTAACAGGTTATGTTATACATATTCATTCATTTTCCTTCGGCTTAGTCTCTGATTTATCAGAGGTCACCACAGTGGAATGAACCGCCAACTATTCCAGCATATGTTTTACACAGCGGATGCCCTTCCGGCCGCAACACAGTACTGAGAAACACCCACACACTCTCACATTCACACACACACACACACACACACACACACACACACACACACACACAC
>CAIGQV010018170.1:7510995-7524974 GCA_903798115.1 Danio jaintianensis
CACACACACACACACACACACACACACACACACACACACACACACACTTATACACTACGGCCAATTTAGTTCATCCAATTCACTTATAGCGCATGTCTTTGGACTGTGGGGGAAACCAGAGCACTCAACACAGGGAGAACATGCAAATTCCACACAGAAATGTCACCTGGTCCAGCCGAGACTTGAACCAGCGACCTTCTTGCTGTGAGGCGACAGTGCTAACCACTGAGCCACCGTGCCGCTGTTATACATATTATGCACTGCAATTTCAGACGTTTTACTGAATTATTATCTCTGCACTGAATTTACAAAATGAAGAGTAAATAAGTGACTGAGCTCACTTGTCCAGCGTTGCAGCTAGAATGTATCTACGATTAGGAAAAAACTTCAAACTTCACAAATGAGACAGGAGGGTTGTCGTCATCTGGAAAGAAAACTAAAAATCAGTTCTCCATCAACACACTCTCCTTATTTGCATGTAGAGAGGCCACATTTATCCAAATTATGCACCACACACCATCCTGCCATCTGGCACCACAACAACAGTCGAAATTTAAATAATAAAAACATCCAACAATGATAAGAAAAGTTGATATAATGCTTCACAAGCACATTCACTGCAGAGAAAACAGCCGTAAGAGTTCTCAGACATTGACCCGATGCAGAAGTCAATAAAACTGAGAATAGATCAATAATGGCATTAGACTTAATGTTTAGTAATAGCTAGGGCCAGACAGAATCTGCGGACATTTTTTGCTATTTCTGCAGAGAATTTTGTAAAGAATTTGCAGGTTTATGCGGAAGGATTTTAGGAGTATCATAACTAAAAACTTAATATATGAAATCAAAAAATAATACATTTTTAACTTTTATTTAATGTTTACAATGCAAATCCAATTAGATCCACTTATTTGGTAAACAAAGTAAGTCTCTCATATAATATATCTACTAAAAGACAGAACATATTACATATTACAAACTGTATTGTAAATATTTCTATTATTATATCACAATAATATTAGTGACATGAATTTAAAAACTGAATAAATATAAATGTACACACATTTACACAAGTAAATACATGACTCAATGATGGGCTAAAAATCTGTGGAAATCTGCGGATTTCTTCGCGCACAGATTCCGTGTGGGTCTAGTAATAGCACATGTATATAAAATGTCTGTTGTTGTTCCCATATATGTGATTATTTTTCCAAATTATTTAATCCCAGTTTATCTCTCACAGATTTGACTTTTCCTCAGGAATCAGAGTTTCTGTTTGTATGTCTTTCAGCTACAAAATAACAAAAAATAATTTATTCTTTGAATAAGAGGCGACACGTGGCGACAGTGGTTAGCACTGTCGCCTCACAGCAAGAAGTTCTCTGGTTCGAGTCCCGGCTGGGTCAGTTGGCGTTTCTGTGTGGAGTTTGCATGTTCTCCCCGTGTTGGCGTGGGTTTCCTCCGGGTGCTCCGGTTTCCCCCACAGTCCAAACACATGGGGTATAGGTGAATTGAATAAACTAAATTGGCTGTATGGGTGTGTGTGTGTGAATGTGAAAGTGTGTGTTTCCCAGTACTGGGTTGCAGCTGGAAGGGCATCCGCTGTGTAAAACATATGCTGGAATAGTTGGCGGTTCATTCCACTGGGGTGACCCCTGATGAATAAAGGGACTAAGCCGAAGGAAAATGAATGAATGAATATTGAATGAATAAATATGAGGAGGAAAGTCTTAAATCTGACATATAAACTCAGAATATTAAGAAAAAAATATTCTGATATAAAAAATCTCTTTTCTTATTTTTAGATTGAAATAAAGCACAAAGTAGCCTACTACTCGACTTTTAACCCCTTTTTCTTTTTTCGATAGCATGCATAAACACAAGCAATTAAAAGATTCATCCTAGTCTGTACTTTTTCTCAAAAGGTGTGAGTTCAAACTGTCTTTGTAGTAAAAAGATTTGCGTCTCTGTAGTAAAATAGAGTAGTTTAAAATATATTAGTCAGAATGTGTTTTTGTTCTTGTTGCAACTCCACATTCAGGGTTGACCCCTTGTGGACAGACCAAGCAGTGCATAAACAATTCAAAGCACATTACTGTTAGTCGTCACATTGTTCTGATAAAGAAACTTGTCATGAACGCTATAAAAACTATACTGTGGGCTTAAAAAAATGCCAATTAAAGAAGAGACTATACATTTCTGGGTTTGCTGACATGTGTTTCAATGAAAGCTATTTGTTTGAAGAATTTAACAGTTTTGTCTTCAGTGTTTTTAAAATCTTTTATTTTTAGATTGTTTTTCTTTTCTTGGTTTGAAGATGTCAGAGTAGTGTGGACGCCAGGCATGACCATTACAAAACTTTACCGTTTTAAGATTAAACACACTAGTGTAAACAGCGCCTTAATGCAATTTATTTACTGTGGAAAAATGATAATACATATTAGATCATATTTTTTTACCTGCAGTGTCTTACATTAATATCAGTTAAAGGTCCCGTGAAGTACTTTGAAATGCATTTTTTATTTGATGTTTGAGTAATCTCAACTGAAACATGAAGACAGGGTGGGACGTATAGTAGCTCCTCCCCTTTAAAAACAACCAATAGCGTTTTGCTTTTACTACACCTCTGCCAGTGGTTGAGCTCAAGCGCATCAAATGAGAAGCATCTTGAAGAGGGCGGGGCATGTCAGATACTAGAGCATTTGATTGGTCAGAAAATTTGATGAGACGCTAAAGTATGAGGTGATGTCAAAAAAACGTTGATCCATTTAGGCGGAAGTGACAAACTGCAAGCGTTGAATGTTTGTTTATATCTTCTTAATAGCTGAACTTAAATGGAATTAGTCCATTTGATAAAAAATGTAATAACGAATATATTTGACAAATTTACCAAAATAAAAAGTATAATCTTCCTAAGGGCAATTTTTACCGGACATCCTTTATTGGCCTAATAGACTGGGAAAAAAAGCCTGGCTATTACCTCATAAGTACTGCATTCCCAATAAAACAAAAGAGGTTCATTTTAAAATTCTTCATAAAATATATCCAGTGAATAGTACTTTGGCAAAGTATATGGAGGTTGATAGTTCATGCTCATTTTGTAAAACTGAAGACGAAACCCTGATTCACATATTTTTTCAGTGTGAAAACACAAAAAGCTTTTGGAATAGCTTATATCTTTCATTCATTCATTCATTTTCTTTTCGGCTTAGTCCCTTTACTAATCTTGGATCACCACAGTGGAATGAACCGCCAACTTATCCAGCATATGTTTTACGCAGCGGATGCCATTCCAGTTTCAACCCATCACTGGGAAACGCCCATACACTCCCATTCACACACATACACTACGGACAATTTTTAGCTTATCCAAGTCACCTATAGCGCATGTCTTTGGACTGTGGGGGAAACCGGAGCGCCCGGAGGAAACCCACATGAACACGGGGAGAACATGCAAACTCCACACAGAAATGCCAACCGACCCAGCCGAGGCTTGAACCGGTGACCTTCTTGCTGTGAGGCGACAGCGCTACCCACATGCGCCATATCTTCATATAGGTAATTACATTGATTCTTCCAACCCCTTTCAACTACAAGATATTATTTGTTACTATAAAGGTAAAACTGATATACCAGAGAACTACATTATTAACTTTTTTGTTTTGTATGGAAAATATTTTTTTCACAATCAAAAATTCTCGAATTCGCAGCCTTCTTTTTCACATTTTTTAATTGAAATTGATGTTTTTATTAAATCTCTTAGACTGGGTAAAAACAAGAAAAGTGATAGATTCTTGGATTATTATGATAATTATTTTGGAAATATCACGGATACATAAGTCCTTCTTTCCTCTTGCTGTATTTGTGTTATGCATGTTTGTTTAATTTCTTTTTTTTTCTCTTTTGTTTTTTTTACTGTTTATAATATTATTTAACCTGATCTGTTAAGTTATTATCATTGTTTCTATTATTGTTTTTTTTGTGTGTGTGTGTGTGTGTGTGTGTGTGTGTGTGTGTGTGTGTGTGTGTGTGTGTGTGTGTGTGTGTGTGTAAGATCGAATTTTGTATGTTTGTTATTGAAGTCATTAAAAATAAAAAATAAAAAAAAGTCTTCTTAATGCAAATTTTGTTACTGTTTTGGACAATTATTAATTATAGATAATTATATTGACAATTATTAGATTTGGATATCTTTAAGACTAACATACTGGTAACTAAATAACTAACTAACATCTATAAAGCTTTATTTTCCCCCATCAATGAGGCAAGACAAAACAAGTGGAGCATTACAAGAAAAATATTTTTTTAACAGCAATTATATATTTTTTAGATAAAATATTGATTAAAAAGATACAAAATTAAGTTCACTTTACATGTAATATAAATCAGAGAGACAGCAACAATGACAAAATTAATTATGATAAATAATAATGATGATGATGATAATAATATATTATATTGTTTCATGAGTCAAATATTTAAGCAAATAAATACATAAATAAATAAATAACACTATTTCTACACCCATATTTTGACAGTTCATTTCACAAAAGTTGTTTGAAACATTAAAGTAAACATTTTATGTGGCAATACAAAACAAGTGCAGCATGCCTCCTGCAACTACAAAAATAAAATATTATTTTAACAGCAATAATATTTGTTTTTTTTTTTATAAAATATTGATTACAAATATTAAAAAATATTTAAAAATCACTTATTTAGATAGAATATAAATCAGAGAGACAGCAAAAACAACAACAACAACAATAATAATACATTAGATTGTTTCATGGGTCAAATATTTTAAGTAAATAGATAAATAACTCTTTCATTCATTCATTTTCTTTTCGGCTTAGTCCCTTTATTAATCAGGGGTCGCCACAGCGGAATGAACCGCCAACTTATCCAGCATATGTTTTACGCAGCGGATGCCCTTCCAGCTGCAACCCATCACTGGGAAACACCCATACGCACTCATTCACACACATACACTACGGCCAATTTAGTTTATTCAATTCACCTATAGCGCATGTCTTTGGACTGTGGGGGAATAGATAAATAACTAAGTAAATAATTAACACTATTATATTTTAACCATTTAATTCACAAAAGTTGTTTGAAACACTAAGTAAACATTTTATTTTCTACTTTCATTTAAAGGGATAGATTTTTTGCACAAAATAAAATAAATATGTTTTCTGACATGTTTATATGAATTGTCAGATGAATACAATAACAATATTTTGACTTCAAAAGAAATAAGAAATCGACAACTGGTGGAAAAACCTTGATCTTCAAACACAACCAATATTAGTCACTTGGTTTTTCTGACGGGCGGAAGGGCATCCGCTGCGTAAAACATATGCCGGAATAGTTGGTGGTTCATTCCGCTGTGGCGACCCCTGATAAATAAGGGACCAAGCTGAAGGAAAATGAATGAATGGTTTTTTTTTCTGACCACTTGCTGTAAATTTAGTGTGAACACCAAATTTATGAACCACACTCGCACGCACGCACGCACACACGTAGCCTATATAAAAATGCAAGTATTCATTTTGTAGCAGTTATATAATAATAAGAGCTACAGTCAGTCATTAACAGATGACCAGCTGACTTTATATTGTAAAATATGTGTATTTGCTTGTATTAAAGAGAAAAAAGGCAGGGCAGCGCCGAGCTACAGTTATTCATTCACACAACAACAACCACAATACCGTGCGACGCAGCGCGCATGCGCACAACACTACCCAACCAGTGTCGACCCCAGCCATCTATTATGCTTCTTCGCAATAAAAGCTACCCGAAAATCTGCAAGGACAACGCAACCGGAGCCGCTTGGAGTGAAAGTAATAAAGTACAACATATACATTTACGTTTAGCGCATTCCGACCGGAGTTCGCGTTCAGTTTAGGTGAGGTATATCGGTGTTTTGGGGGGAAAACACAGCTGAATGTGGCTAGCAGGATCTCCTCTGACAGAGTCGAGCTGCTGATGAGCGGCGCTTTGCAACAATCAATGTAACAAAACCTGTTTTTTCACGCGCCACCGTGTCGGTGTGAGAACTCAAAAAGGTCGTAATTGTTTGCGCTGGGTTTTTTCTCGTGGTATCAAGTGTAAAAACCCGGGCTGCTGGATGCATTGTGGGATGATTTCAAATTAGCCCGCTGAGTAGCTAGCCGACTGAACGGCATGCACACACAATGGTTGTGTTAAAGACATGGTGGGGCTCGATCCTCGGCATTCCTCACTCGATGCCCTGTCTCTCCCGTGCCCGCCATCTTTTCAAGAACTTATACACACACACACACACACACACGCCTGATGCAGTTACTTTAGCGCGGCATGGCGAATGTTGTTTTTTCCAGTCGAGTTTCTAGTTAACGTTAGAGCTCCGTTTAAATGCGCGCAGGGGCGCAATTTGCTAGCTGATGTTTTGGTTTAATTCTGACTAAACCTGCTATTTTTCATGGCCTCTGATGGGCAGGCGCAGATTTGGGTCGATTTGTTGGTGTTTATGATAATTCGGGGTTAGTTCAGTTGAAAAGAAGTTCACTGAGTCTATCTGCGTTTTGTATTTGTAGTTATTTTGGGTCATTAGGTCGTGTGAAAGAAACCTTGATACTGTAGTTCAGACTTTTAACATGTTTAACTAACGTTACCGCAGACTACAAACTAACGTTACTGGTTTGTTTTTATTTTATATGTGCAAGTAATACTATGAGTGTTATTTGTAAAGTAATTCGATGTGGATTAATGATGATATTAATATGGGTATTGAGATGTATGTGCTAGTTAATAAAATAAAAACGCCGTTTGTTTACTACATACACATTCACCGTGATGCTAGTATTGATAACTTAAATTATTCCCTCACTGGCTTTAGTGTACACAGTAATGTATACATAAACTAAACTAAATTATAGTGTAAATTGGATTTATTTCATAAACACACACACATACAGGACTTTTAACTTGTTTAACTACCGGAGAAGATGGTTTGTTTTGTATTTTAGCTGGCACATGTGTAAGTAATACTGTGAGTGTGGTTTCTAAATTAATTCGATGTGGATTAATGATGATATTAGTATAGGTATTGAGATGTATGTGCTAGTAAATAAAATAAAAACGCTGTTTGTTTACAACATGCACATGATGTTAGTATTGATAAATTAGATTATGCCCTGGCTGGCTTTAGACTGTACACAATAATATATGCATAAACTAAACTAAGTCATGGTGTAAATTGGACTACACTGCAAAAAATGCTTTTCTTACTTGGATGTCTTCTTTCTAGTCCAAATATCTAAAAATTCTTATTTCTAGAAGCTTTTTCTAGGTAAGCAAAACATAATGTCTTGCTTTCAGAAATAATATGCCAATATTTATGCCAATAGAGTTTTTCCTTAAAACAAGCAAAATAATCTGCCAATGGGGTAAGCAAAATAATCTTGTTTTTCCTTTTGACATAAGATTATTTTTCTTACCCCTTTGGCAGATTATTGTGCTTGTTTTAAGGAAAGACTCACTTCATTTTGGCATATTATTTCTTAAAACAAGACATTATGTTTTGCTTGTCTAGGCAATTCTTCTTGATTTAAGAATTTTTAGATATTTAGACTAGAAACAAGACAAACAATTTAAGTAAGAAAATCATTTTTTGCAGTGTAATGTTATAAATGCACAAACATACAGGGCAAAAAATACAAATAAAATACCACTTGGAAATTCTCAGTTTCTTTGGATTAAAGATTTATAGTTATGTTTGAGTAAAATGTAATGTTTCCTTTGTAAAGTACTAATAATATTTCTTCTAAATTTAAATAAAAATATAGATTTGTGCATAAAACAACATCAAAATGCTATGTGTTTGGACATCTTTAAATGGTAAAACTTCAAAAGAACTAAAATCATTTTTTTGTGGGATAACCATGATTTTCAATCAACAAATAAAAACATTTGTTATTCTGACCAATTGCTGTAATGCTAAAATGACAGCATTTTAATGCTTTTTTAATTACGCTTTTATAGAATAAACCAAATATTAACATTTATCTCAAATCCAGAGAAACTGACTTTTTTTTTTTTTTTTTCATGGCTGTATATATTTCTTTAGTTTTGTGCAAATATGATATATGATAAGCAGTAAATTATGCAACTAAATCAATTGGTCTAATTTCAATGTGTATAAATATATGCATTTATTTGTTATATTGTGTTTATTAGTATTCATATATGTGATTTATCTTTTGCATTCACTGACAGCGTGCTGACACTCAGGTCCTGAGATGGGATGTGTGTGTCGAGGTGGGACTAAGGAGCAGCAAGAGGATCATTATAACTGAGCTACAGACATCATTCAAGCAACAGCTTCCCCTTAACTGACCAATATGTCGGTAGTCACGTCCCCTGCCCAGGTGCCTCCATCTATTGTTAACCCGCCCCCACCCGAGGTTACCAACTCTGGTAAGCCAGGTCGGAAAACCAACCAGCTACAGTACATGCAGAATGTGGTTGTGAAGACTCTTTGGAAGCATCAGTTTGCGTGGCCCTTTTACACACCTGTGGATGCAATCAAATTGAATCTGCCGGTGAGTAAAATCTTTTTGTCTTTACTATAATTATTAGCCCTCCAGCAAAATTTCTGTTCTTTTAAAAAAATTTCCCAAGTGATGTTTAACCTACCAAGGAAATTTTCACAGTATTTCCCATAATATTTTTGGGAAAGTCTTATTTCTTTTATTTTGGCTGGAATATAAGCAGTTTTAAAAAAAAAATGTAAACAATTCTAAGGCCTATATTATTAGCTTATTTAAGAATTATTATTATTTTGATTGTCTACAGAACAAACCATGGTTATCCTAATTTTTACTAACTTGCCTAGTTAACATAATATCCTAGTTAAGTCTTTAAGCCGCACTTTAAGCTGAGTTCTAGTATCTTACAAAGTAACTAGTAAAATTTCATGTATTGTCATTGTGGCAAAGACAAAATAAATGGGTTATTAAAACTATTGTATCTAAAAATGTGTTAAAAAAATCTGTTAAACAGCACTAAAAATTTCACAGAGGGCTAATAATTACATTATTTAATTCAACTGTATTTGGAATAAAAGTTTTTTTTGTCTCTTATGCTGCATTTATTTGATTGGATAGATTGTAAAGATATTGTAAAATGACAATTTATTTATTTTTTATGTCAATACTTTTGAAAATGCTGTTATTCTGTTATGGCTGGTCTGAATTTTCAGTATAATTATTTTAGTCTTCATTGTCACATCATAGTTTTTGTCGATTGTCGATGAGTGTTTTTTGATACTAAATTAAAATAATGATTTACAATTTACATGATTTACATTTTAAGTGTTTGCAGAAATGGTTGTGCTTTATTTTTCAGAATTCTTTCATGATTTTTTTTATTGTTAAAATCATCCTTGCTGAGTAAGGGTGCACTCACACTAGGCTATCCGAATCGGGCCCAGGCGCGGTTCAGTTGGCCGGCCCTGGCC
This sequence comes from Danio jaintianensis, assembly GCA_903798115.1. NCBI lineage: Eukaryota > Metazoa > Chordata > Actinopteri > Cypriniformes > Danionidae > Danio > Danio jaintianensis. The sequence goes on from CAIGQV010018170.1 coordinate 7,520,501, forward strand.
CGGTTGGAAGAGGTGTGCCAGAGCGCGGTTCGGTTTAGCTTTGGTGCGGTACACTTGTAGTGTGAGTGCAAAGCGCGCCTGAGCGTGAAACCGAAGACGCAGCGTTACTTTTAAGGGACTGATTCATATGGATTTATTAACCATTCTTACTTTTCAATGAACGTGAACTGTCATAGTTTATTACAGACACAAACCCCTCACTGCACGTCAGCTAGACCTTCAGCAAACCTCCTAATACGTGCAGCACGAGGACTTTTATGATAATTTATGAGCATTAAAAGTGATGGATCTGTTCAGCAAAAGATTTGACTGCGTGTCACTGCATATCAAACGACATAAAATAATACAAAACGATATAACTAAAGCAATGTCCACTGTGTTGAGCGAGAGCGCTTCTCTTCTGTTAAACTGAACAGTCACATCATCGATGACGTAAGCGTGCTCCGGCTCGGAAGGTAAAATGCAGTGTCAGTGCAGGCCATCGGGAAAGAGGGGAGGGGGGTTCTTCGGCATGGTTCAAGGCAACTGTACTTAGTGTGAGTATGCCTTAAATCTAGGTTAATAAAACTAGGTTCAAAAAATAATCTTGTAAATGGTAATGTATTTATGACAAAAACAATAAATGTTTCTTGAGCAACAAATCGGCATATTAGGAAGATTTCTGAAGCATCATGTGACAATGAAGACTAAAAAAATCTGTTTCTCTGTGTCTCTTATGCTGCGTTTATTTGATTGAATAGATTGTAAAAACAGCAATATTGTAAAATGACAATTTAAAATGACCTGTATTATTTTTTTATATGAATACTTTTGAAAATGCTGTTATTTTCTGTAATGGCTAATCTGAATTTTCTGAATTATGAAAAACAGCACAAGTGTTTTTGATACTGAATTAAAAGAATGATATTAGGGTGTTCGCGGGGTCTTAAATTTTAGGCCTTAAAGAGTCTTAAATTCATTGAAATATTGTCTTGTAGGTCTTAAATAATTTTAAACGGGTCTTAATTTTCCTTTGTTTATGTAAAGCTACCCAATCGATCCAACACACATCCAATCGCCAACAATACATCTCAATAAAACTTTTAGCAAAACTCTATTTACAACTAACATTATAACAGCCTCTTGTGCATTTAGTTTTAAACAATTTTTTTAAAGTTATGTTGAAAAAAGTATGTATGTAAACAACTAGAGTCTGCTTCTGTTGACACATTATTTAAAATATGTGGCTAAGAAATAACTAATTACAATTAGTTTTTTGATTGGGAAAGTACTTTTTTTATTTTTTCTGCTGGGCCATTAAAAATCCTTAGCATTTAGCCCTATGGATGTCTGAAATTTCATTCATAATGGTCTTTATTCATTCATTAATTTTCCTTCGGCTTAGTCCCTTTATTCATCAGGGGTCCCCACAGCGGAATGAACCGCCAACTTATCCAGCATATGTTTTACGCAGCGGATGCCCTTCCAGCTGCAACCCAGTCCTGGGAAACACTCATTCACACATACACTACGGCCAATTTAGTTTATTTAATTCACCTATAGCGCATGTCTTTGGACTGTGGAGGAAACCCATGCCAACACGGGGGGAATATGCAAACTCCACACAGAAATGCCAACTGACCCAGCCGGGACTCTAACCAGCGACCTTGTTACTGTAAGGCGACAGTGCTAACCACTGAGCCACTGTGTCGCCCCATAATGGTTTTTAAAGGTCCTAAAATGTCTTAAATTTAACTTGGTGAAACCTGCAGAAATCCTGGATTTACAATTCACATCAGTGTTCCCACACATAGACTTTACTTGGGCGGGCCGCCCAAGTAAATCTCCTAAAATGCCCAAGTAAATCTCCTAAAATGTCCGGGATTTGACTTTTGCTTTCTAAAGCTGTCGTTAATTATATGCGTTATTGCATTACTTTTTTATTTAAGTCTACTTTTTCTCTCGGCTTCGCAGCTGAAAGTGCACGCCCAGCCACTAGAGCGAGAGAAACATTAAGTAACACATTATTTCATCTAAACGACTCAAAAAAAAACTTACAATATACTCAGAGAGGACAAAATGACATCTAAACTGGCTGTTAGATGTGGTTAATCAGATATAACCTGAGATATTGTCTGTTTTTATTCATTTTTTATGTCATTGTTTCTCATTTGCTGTATATTTTATTAATTTGATGATGTTAATATAATTCAAATTTTATACATGTACTAATGCTTTGGCAAAACTGTACAAAATGTCATGTCAATAAAGAAATCTGAACTTGAACTTGAGAGAGAAAGAGAGCAGCTTTTACCAGTGGGTTCACATGGCTCCTGAATAGCATACACGTAAGAGAAATAGTGAATTTCTTTTTTTTTTTTTCAACAGCCTTTTTTTTAACCCATTGAAAAGAAAAAGTGTATAACAGCGTCATAATAAATGAAAATATTGTTAGAAATCACAATATTTTTTTGCATGTAATTAACTATTTATGTGTAAAAGGTGTGTTTCAATCCGGCTACCACCGCAAGTATATTTCAAACCTGTGGGAAGCACTGAATCTACTAAATGTAATAATATTAAATGTTTGCAGAAATGATTCTTTCATGATTTTTTTTTATTGTTTAAAATCATCCTTGCTGAATATTACTAGATTTAGTATTTCATAATAATAAAAAAAAAGGCTTGTAAATGGTAATGTATTATGGTGTCCACTAAAAGATTTGACAAAACTGCTTTAAACAATAAATGTTTTTTGAGCAACAAATCGGCATATTAGGAAGATTTCTGAAGCATCATGTGACACTGAAGACTACAGTAAAGATGATAAAAAAAATGAACTTTGAATCAGTGGAATAAATTACATTTTAAAATATATGAAACACTTATTTAAAATGATAATATAATTTCAAAATGTGTTTTTAAGTAAATGAATCCATATTTGTGGAACAGAAAAAATGCTAAAGCATGTTTAAGAAATGTAATTATTCCCTATTTTCTATATTTTGAACTGCAAGCAGTGTTTTATAAGTTGACTTAAAATTGACTGGTTTAATTTCTGCACCTCTGATATCGCCAAAGGAATTCATATTTTTTTTAAAGAAAAAATTATTTGTGTCAGGCCTTTTGGCATTACTACAGTGGGAAATAAATTATATTCGTTTTACATGGGTATAGATTTTACCGCAGTATACACATGTTGGCTTTTAAGGCTTGTGTTTTTCTCGATTTGGTGCCTTACACCTGGTCTAATTTATTATCTGTGTCATGCAGGACTACCATAAAGTTATCAAGAATCCAATGGACATGGGAACCATAAAGAAGCGGCTTGAGAATAATTACTATTGGACTGCTGGTGAATGCATGCAGGACTTCAACACTATGTTCACAAACTGTTACATCTACAACAAGGTACATTTTGGTTTTTAATCTTTATTTAAATGTAACATTTTTCCTGTTATGCTTTTGTGTATTTAGAGAAGCATTCAGTGTGAAATTAATAATTTTTCAAATATTTCCCAAATTTTGTTTAATGGAGAGATGTTTTTCAACACATTTTTAAACATGATAAATTGCTATTTTTTAATAACTTTTTTTTTCTTTGCCATGATGACAGTAGATATTATTTTACTACTTACAGTGCTCCGCATAAATGAGAACACCACATATTGAAAAATATATATATTTTTATTCATTTCTCATTGAATAGAAATAATATATTTGGGTGCATTTGAACAAAATTAGTTTTATTAAACTGATACAAAATTAGATTTATTAAACTGATATATTTATTAAAATAATATTTTAGTCACCAAACATCTTTAGAAATAGAAAGATAAGACATTTAAATTCATGCGAAATAATGCAAAAAAAAAAAAAAAAAATACAACTACTACAAAATTTCAACAATGTTTTTTTTTTTTTTTGTTTCTCTTATAAAATAAAACAATATTTTATATTTTTCCCCTAACATGATATTTGGGCTAGTTATGCCTTTAAATGCAATTTAAAGGCATAACTAGGTGAATTAGGCTCCTTACTAGACAATATAGGATAATTATATAAGTCACTGGACAACAGTGGTGTGTTCTGTAGTCAATCAAAAAAACAAAAACAAAAAAACTTCTTACTATTGACCAGCAAAGAAATGACACTTTCTCCAGAAGGTAAAGAATATAATAGGAAATACTGCAAACATTTCCTTGCTGTTAAATATCACTTGGGGAATATTTAAAAAAGAATCATATAAAATAGTTGAAGGCTACTCTATATATGTATATAATTTTTTTAGACAATAAAACTTATATAAATAAGCGATAGACAATAAAGAACAGATAAGAGAGTATTAATAATACAACTTATTGTATAGTATATTTTTATAATAATTAAAAAAAAATATATATAAAAAAAATAGAATAGAAAGTGTTAGTTAGAGGGCAAGAGCATTTCTTTTAGATTAGAAATTGTAATTTTTTTGTATATGTATGTATATATA
>CAIGQV010018170.1:7525374-7545100 GCA_903798115.1 Danio jaintianensis
GTGTGTGTGTGTGTGTGTGTGTGTGTGTGTGTGTGTGTGTGTGTGTGTGTGTGTGTGTGTGTGTGTGTGTGTGTGTGTGTGTGTGTGTGTGTGTTAGGGCTGCACAATATTGGAATAATCTAACATTGCAGTATTTTTTTAATTCTGCGATTATTTATTGTGATATGAATACAATTTCACTAGATCACTTGAATAACTATTTGGAAAGAATTTATCATTTTAGATTGATTGGGATGATTCTGTTGTGGAGTGCGTTTGCAAACAATCTACAAGCATAGATAAATTCAATAGACCATTTCAATATGGCAAAATCGTTGGTCCATGAACAGTTCCTGCTTGTCGTCAAGCTATTTCAGAACTGTAACAATTGCCGATTCAGTCGTAACAAATGTTAACACAGCTGTCATAAAAAAATGATCAATATGTGGACTCTTGGATTTTCAGAAGCTATGGAAATTAAAAATATAAAACAGGAAATACATTAGGACTATTGTTATAGTTTACATCCCTCAAAATGGTCTATAAAGAAAAAGATGCCAATTAAATAAACAGCATTTTATTGTTTTCTTAGGAGTCTAACTTTATACAGGTATACAGTAATTGAATAATGAAATGTAAAATAATACTGCATAGTCTTCTTTAAATAAACAATTCAATAAAATTAATCGTTACTCATTTTTCAAAGTTACAAACGCTACAGTTTCTTATGCCTGAATGCTTTTAAAATCCTCATACAGTCAAGGTTATTGCACACGTATTTCGTTCGTAATTTTGTACGTTAAAAGATAAAATCGACCTGACGTTGTGTTGATCGTATTGACAGACTGTCTCTGAAACTTTCGTTCGTCATAAAGAAATTCAAATTTTTTCCGCTTTTCGCATCCGAAAAAGCACTTTGAGAGGTGTTTTGACAGTTCAGAGCCACCGTACAAGCGAAAAGCTAAATACAGAATGCCGTCATTTGAGCTACAGATAACTTTGACAAACACAGAGAATAAAATAAAGACAGAATGTGGCGGACAGTTGAGAACTCCTATATGCTGGATTCAGTGACTGGTGCACCTCTGCCCTTGTGTGTGTGTGTGCGTGCGTCTATCCATACATTTTACGTACTGCCCATAGACATTAGAAAGCATGGTCCACTTTCGGTTCGTTGCTTCGACATGTCAATAGGGCCACCATCTATTATAATGTCTATAGGTACTGCCAGTCTCTGTTCAGGGTTGGTTTATGTACGTGAATGTGTGTAGCATCACAAGCAATCTTTCACAATTTCACTGATTTCCTGAAATAAACTTTGCATTTCGGGGTAATCCAGCGCAGCTCTTTGATAATGAGCTGAACTCTCCTTCCTCTCTATGCAGTATTGGATGAGCACAATATGTAGCCTATTCCTCTTTCTTTTTCTACTTTGGAGAAGAGAGGAGAACAAAGTATCACTGCTTAAACTGACTCCGAAATGCTTTGCGTTTTGTCGTAATGGATTAATTTCGGACTTCAGTGTGCAAAGACCTTCACAGGCCTCAAAAAACTCTTGCAAAATGATCAATTATAATCCATTGCATATTCTGCGATGTGACTATTGCGAATGATCACATTGCGATATCGAGGCTGAAACAATACATTGTGTATCTCTAGTGTGTGTGCGTGTGTGTGTGTGTGTGTAGAAAGTAAATGTGATCTAGAATAACTGTCTTTGCTTTGTTGTCCTCAGCCCACAGACGACATTGTTCTCATGGCTCAAGCCTTGGAAAAGATTTTCCTCCAAAAAGTAGCTCAGATGCCTCAGGAGGAGGTGGAGCTTTTACCTCCACCACCGAAGGGCAAAGCACGGAAACCCGGAGCACCCCCTGGTTCAGGTAACTGACTGAACACCACAAAGCACTGAAAGATGCTGCTTTGAGGAGAGTTTCCAGCTGAGCTTGTCATTCTCCCTTTCAAACAGAAAACCAGCAATCGATAGCCTTGACTCCTGGATCTCCATCGTCGTCATGTCCGAGCTCTCCTCCTCAGCTGGCTCAGACTCCTGTAATCGCTGCCACTCCAGTCTCCACCATTACCACCAATGTCCAAGCTGCGCCTCCTGCCACGGCCATGATCCCAACCGCACAGCCTGTGGTCAAAGTAAGAGCAGCTACAAATGTGTGGCGGAAGAAGCTTTTATTAGTGCTTTTCATTACTCGTCATAGCGGAGTATTTATTTATGCTTTTTAAAAGTTCACCCCAAAACTATTATTCATTATTATTCATACACTATCCATCCATCCATCTGCTCTGCCAGTTGCTGTATCGTTCTATCAATATATCGTTCTTCCATACCATCTATCTATCATTCTGTTTATGTCTATCATACTATTGCTCTATCATTTCTTCTATTGTTCTGTTGTATCTATCTATCTATCTGTCTATCTATCTATCTATCTATCTGTCTGTCTGTCTATTTGTCTGTCTATATTTTTCATTCTACCTATTTATCTATCTTTCATTCTATCGTTCTGTCGAACATTCTATTGGTCGTTCTATCTTTCTATCTGACTATCGTTCTATCTGTCTATCGTTATGTCTATTGTTCTGTCTGTCTATCATTCGTTCTACTGTTCATTCTATCGCTCATTCTATTGTTCGTTCGTTTGTTCTTTCATTCGTTTTATCTATCTATCATTCTGTCTATCGTTCTATCATTCTGTCTATCGTTCTATCATTCTATTGTCATATCATTCATGTTCCTTCTATCTATTGTTCTATTGATCTTTCTGTCTGACTCTCAGTCTATCCATGTATAGTTATATCTATTGTTTTATCATTCTGTCTGTCTCTATCATCTATCTTTTTATCTGTCTATCTGTCTGTCTTTCATTCTATCTATCTTTCATTCTATTGTTCTATCGATCATTCTATTGATCTTTCTATCTGACTATCGTTCTATCTGTCTATCGTTCTGTTTATCTATCTGTCTGTCTGTCTGTCTGTCTGTCTATCTATCTATCTATCGTTCCTTTGCTCATTCTATAGTTCGTTCTATCTATTGTTCGTTCTATATATCATTCTATCCTTCTATCTATCTCATTCTGTTATTATATTTATCGTTCTATTGTTCGTTCTATCTATCTATTGTTTGTTCTATCTATTGTTTGTTCTATCTATCATTCTATCGTTCTATCTCTCATTCGTTCTATCGTTTGTTTTGTCTCATTCTATCGTTCTATCTATCATTCTATCGTTCTATCTCATTCGTTCTATCGTTTGTTCTATCTCTCATTCTATCTATCGTTCTATTCTTTTTATCTATCGATCATTCTATCGATTTTTCAATCTATCATTCTATATATCGTTCTGTCTATCTATCTATCTATATATCTATCTATCTGTCTATCTTTCTGTCTTTTTGCCTGACTATCGTACTATTCGTCTATAGTTATATCTATCTGTCCATCCATCCATCCTTCTATCTATTCTATATATCATTCTATTTATTGTTCTATCTTTTTATATATCATTCTATCTTTCCATCTAACATTCTGTCTTTTTTTTTCTATCATTCTGCTCATTGCTCTATTTTTTTCTATTCATCTATGATTTTGTCATTCCATCTAGCATTAATCTGTTTATCTTCTATCATCTGTCTATCATACTATTGCTCATTTTCTTTCATATTGTTCCATCTCAGACATTCCATCTTTTCTTTCCTCTATATGTCTGTCTATCTTATCTATTTATCCTTCTAATAATTCTATCTTTCTAAAATTTCTGTATTTTTAAAAATATGTTATGAAATGTTTTTAGCATTAAATATTTTTAGCAACTTGGCTTTAAAGTAGATAAATTTAGCGATAGCACTTCACTGAGAGGTCAGTTGTAGTTTTATTTTACAGACAGCATACTGTGTGTTAACAGTCTAAAAGTAGATGTAAGATTGTCAACACACACAACTCTTTTCTGAGATGTCAGATCTCTAAATTCATCTCCTAAAGCGCCACCGTTACAGCCGTCAAAACAGCTTTTGTGGCAGATTCACTGCCTTTAGCAATACATTTCAAAATGCCTGCTGTGAGTAATCTTCCCTTTATTTTACATAAGCATTTTATGTGAGCTCTGTGATAGTGCTAGGACTGTGCGATATTGAAGAAAAATATGGTATGCAAAAACATGCTAAGTGTGATATGCGATTATAAAAATGACAGACACACAGCGGGGAAAATAAGTATTGAATGTCTTTTTTTCTCAGAAAACGTATTTCTAAAGGTGCTGTTGACTTGAAATTTTGCCAGGATGTTGGTAACAACCAAAGAAATCCATATATGCAAAGAAAACAAATTTATAACAAAGTTATGCATAATAAAATGAAATGACGCAGGGAAAAAGTATTGAACACATGAAGAAAGGGAGGTGTAGAAAGGCAGTGAAAGCCCAGACAGTAGCTGAAATCTCTCAGTAGTTCTTCAGCAATCCTCTGCCTTTCTCAGTGTAAATGAATATTAGCTGCTTCAGTCCAACATCTACATTATCAGGATGATGAAGATGAAACCAGGGTGGACATTACAGCAAGACAATGATCCAAAATGCAGCCAAGAAAACTCTCAAATGCTTTCAGAGAAAGAAAATCAAGCTGTAGAATGGCTCAGACAATCACCTGAATTGAATCCAATAGAAAATACAAAATAAAGCTCAGATTTGATAGACGAGACCCACAGAACCATCAAGATTTTTACACTGTTAAAGTCCACCTGAGCAATTCATGTAACTTCATTCTCAATGTGAGAGGCGTCTTTAAGCTGCCATCACCAAAAAAACCTTTTATATAAAGTATTAAATATGTTTCAATAGTTCAGTACTTTCTCCTTGTGTCATTTTATTGTTATTACACAACAATTGTTTCAGATTTTTGTTTTGTTTTATATTTATGTTTGTATTCTTTGAGTGTTTAACAAAATCTGGTTTAATTCCATGTCAACAGCTCCTTTAGAAATATTATTCCTCAGAAAAAAATATCACGTACAGCCCTAGTTGCACAGCCCTAGTTTGTTCTTTTAAAATGTGTAGTCTATTCATTTGCTTGATATCTGTCATTTATCCTAGCAAAAGATGAATTTCCTTCTTGTAAAGAAGATTACTGTCTGATTAAAAACCTAAACCAGCCTAATTATCAAGTCCATCAAACACACTGCTGAGAAAAATCTTTATTTTTTTCATTTCATTATTTCAATTATGTTCTAACACACATGCCTATATCATTGTCCTCAGAAGAAAGGGGTAAAGCGGAAAGCAGACACCACCACACCGACAACCTGCGCGATCACTGCCAGCCGAAGTGAGTCACCCACTGCAATGTTGGAGTCCAAACACAGTAAAGTCATATCCAGACGAGAGAGCACGGGTCGACCCATTAAACCTCCCAAGAAGGACCTGGAGGATGGGGACGTCCAGCAGCCAGGCAACAAGAAAAGCAAGCTCAATGATCATCTCAAATACTGTGACACTATCCTCAAAGAGATGCTTTCCAAGAAGCACGCGGCCTACGCCTGGCCCTTCTACAAGCCCGTAGACGCGGAGGCCCTGGAGCTGCACGACTATCATGAAATCATCAAGCAACCGATGGACCTCAGCACTGTCAAAGTATGGCCTGAAATTCACCTTACAATTGGTTCATTTAAAAAAAAAAAAAAGAAATTAATATATTGATATATATTAATATCTGTAGCTGGTATACTTAAAACCAGTAGATTTATACCATGCTGTTGTGAGCATGTAAGATATTCTGCTGCTGCTGCTGTGTAAATAGGCATACATAAATCCCATAGCAGATACTAACAGGTGGAGGTGGAAGGTTTCAGATAAGACTTTGATAGCATACTGCAGGACCAGCTTACAGTGTGGATTACTTAAATATTCACCATGAATGACAGAAGCCAATCAGTTTGTGCCATGTGATAATATACCATCTAGGGTTTGATGACTGAACTGTTTATGATTTTACAGTTAAGGTAAGGAGTTGTGTATTTGATAAATTTTATGTTATGTCTGATTAGCTGTTTATATAGGAAGATAAAGAAAAGATAAGTATTAAACTAGATTTTCTGGATTTAGGTACAGGTTTGATTCTATAAAGGTCTGATAACATTTCTTCCAAATTTCAAATAATAAAAAAAGGGGAAAAATGAAAAACTCTAATTATTATATTAATGATATCATTCTAATCTGATTAATATTATATTAACTTAATCATTATTTAATGATAATTACATATATAATGATAATTATCTGTATTAATATTACAATGATAATTACATATATAATAAAAAATATATATTCTTGGTCTGAATAACAAATGTTTTCATTTGTTGTCATTGATAATCAAATTCCTCCAACTTTTAAGTCTAAAAACGAACATTGCATTGACTACTACTTTTTTTTTTTTTTAATTTGGAAGAAAAGTCATCAGTTGTTTACTGAATATATTCAGTCACAACTATACATCCACAGAAACTGAATGTTTGAATGGTGTGTGTGTTTATATATTGCTTTTATATATTACATTTATACGTTATTCATGTATATGTTAAATTATAATTTAAATTAAATACATCAATTTGTGTGTATGTATGTATATGTGTACATGCATACATACATACACACACACATTATATATTATATTTACAATTTAGATAACTTTTTCTTTAAGTATTTTAAAATTTTGTATGTTTTGTTTTTTGTTTTTAAAGCTAAATGTATCTCCTACAATGTCTCTTTTTCAGAAAAAGATGGACAGTCGAGAATACCCAGACGCCCAAAACTTTGCAGCAGATATTCGGTTAATGTTCTCAAATTGTTACAAATACAACCCGCCTGATCATGAGGTCGTTGCCATGGCAAGAAAACTCCAGGTACAGCAGTTAAAAATCACTTATGCTGGGGTCACACCAAATGCAGAATTAAGTATTTGCACGACTAAGTTACATACGAAGTCAATGCAAACACGCAAATAGAAAATAATATTTGCCAAGCGGCACGAATCACACTGAAACATGAACGTGTGGAATTTGCCCTAATCACATCTTTTGCATGGATAAAAATAAAAAATAAACTTGAGATGAAAATTTGCCTCTATTTATCTATATATATGCTCTATTTGGATTTGTATGTAAATATGAAACTGCCCCTCACCTGAGGCCGATGGTCAGGCGCTCATCTGCTGAGACCAATCATCTATAGCAGTGTTTCTCTACCACATTCCTGGAGGACCACCAGCACTGCATGATTTGGATGTCTCCTTTACCTGTCACACCTTTTACAGGTCTTTCAGCTGATGATCTGAATAGGGTGTGTTTGGTTAGGGAGACATAAAAAATGTGCAGAGCTGCTGGTCCTCCAGGAATGTGGTTGAGAAACACTGGTCTATAGTTTTTTTGTGTCTGTCAGAGAAACCCTGACAAACAAGTAGCAGTGGAAGCGGCTGTCATTCAAAAGCAGTTTCTGAAGAAAACGCTGAAATGGGGTATATGCACACAGATTTTAAATTTTCTGTCAGCCAGCCCAAGCACTTCTTACAACTCGCGCCATTACAAAATTGCCACGATCTGATTTCTTTAAAAATCAACGATCTTCACTGCCTGATTGATATACAATATAAAGTGGGTCTCAGACTGGACAAGAAGCACTGCATTAAATTCTATTTTTCCACACCATGTCTTTAAAATATGGAGAAAAAAAATTACCCCAGTATTTTCAATGGTGTTTCTGCGCAAGCCTGCTGCTACTGACGACGCTTGCTTTTACGTGGTGTTTCATCTCATTTTACGTTGCAACAACTAAATGAATGCTTAAATCTATTTAACTGATTGTATTTTAATTGCATTACAACATCGATGCTGTAAAATTAATCTTATAAAATTGAAAATAGTCACACAAACCTTCCACTGGAAGTTTATCTTTGGCTGAAGTTTTTGAGTTTTGTGCTCTGGATTATGCCATGAGCTCAAACATGTCGGCTTTTGGCTTTCTGGCATTTTTGGAACTTCAACAACAAGTACTGACAACAACAGATGTCTAGACTTGCAGGATGTACTTCACATCACTCGCATGGATAAAAGTTTCATGATTATGCTAGTTAATCGATGCGAAATTTGCGATGCGAAATAAGCGATGCGTGTTTGGTGTGAACCCGGCATTACTATAAAGCCTCATAATGTTCTTTCAGTTCTCACCGATCATATTTGTCCGTATCCCACAGGATGTGTTTGAGATGAAATTCGCCAAAATGCCAGATGAACCGGCAGAACCGTCTTCACCGAGCGCGGTTTCGGCGACGGCAGTGGTGAGCAAGAGCACGGGCAGCAGCGAGAGCAGCGCAGACTCGTCCAGCTCCAGCTCCGACTCGGAGGAGGAACGTGCCACGAGGCTGGCTGAGCTCCAGGAACAGGTGAGTTGCAAACAGGTGGGTGTCACCACTTGAGGACCAAGATCCAAACCAAGGGTGGAGAGACAGGCAGAGGCTCCACCTGCTCCCCTCACATTCACCACCACCGCCTGACCAGTCTGACTGCTTGTGTCAGAGTCATTCGGACGTCTTTTCTTTCCTTTAATGTCTCCTGTTTTGGTAATGTTTTGGAAAAAAAACGAGTGCCCATTTTCACCCTGGACTGAACGTTTAACCCTCTACCGCCTCTGCAGTTTGTGTTGGCATCTTGGTATACATTGGCTTGCATGCTGTACAACCTGACAGTTTTTAAATTTCGCTATCTCTGTGTCAAACATTTGTGTCGATTTGAAGTTACTCTGCTCTCAATGTGACACAGTCTGTTGTTAAAATAAATTTTTTTTGTCCCTTGATTTCACTTTGACTTTTTTGCCAGCAATTCGCTGTGGAGCGCCCCAATGGTAACAGGGCGGGGACAAAAAACGGGTGTGCCAAACGTTTTCAGGTGAATGATATTTTTACTTCCCGGTCCCCCACCCCACTAACTCTTCCATTTTTATTTTTTTTCGTAGCTTCTTCTTAAGTGAGCGGTAGAGGGTTAAGGTGGTGTTTTTATGGGGTGTATTTGAGCTGGGCATCTCCCTTAAGTGAGCTTGCTTTTGTCACTCAGCTAGTCTTTCGGCTCTGTTTCCCACTCTCTGCTCTGTGAATGACATTGATTGGCAGGTTTATCGGGGAGAATACAAAATTTATGCCGGGACGTGATGTCCAGTGCTTCCACATTATCATGGTAGAGCTTTTATTTTCAACGGAGGTTGAAAGTCACAATCAAATGAAAGTAGATTTTTTTATTCCTTCAAAATATGATTAATCAGGGGATAATGTGCTGGTCTTGGTTTGGATGGAGGCAGTTTTTAAGGGTTTAAGGGATGGAGTTTAAACTAGACTTAAAGCCCAATCATACCAAGAACGATAACTATAAAGATAATCATATTAGGGCCCTATGATTTCTATGATGCACAAAACATAAACACTTTATCAAGTAAATTTTTATGTTCAGCTACTTTGACACAATCTACATTGTAAAAGCTCTATAGAAATAAAGATGAATTGAATTGATAAAGGAATTCTCTATATAACATGGAATGTCACTGAATTTGATTAATTAAATTGTTATATGGACTATTGTCGATGAATATTAAAAATGCAAGGGACTATTAGAATATTAAGCCCACATATTGTGCAAGGCTGCGTCCGAAATCGCCTACTACTCAGTAGGTACTGCATTTGAATTAAAATTTACTACTCGACCGTTCTATACAGTATGAATGGGAGTAGTATGAATGGAACTCGGACGTACTGCATCTGCCATTTTGTCATGATCACGTGACCTATGTGCGTCAGTTGCGTCACTTTACTCCCATTCATGACTTCTCTCGTGGTGCATCATGGGATAGCGTAGCGTGCATCGGATGCGCGCTTCAGAATCTCGCTGGAAGTAGTAGGTCATCTGGGTACCTCACATACTGTTTTTCGAATTCTATGAGTTCGGACATACTACTCGGCTCACATACTGTTTTTAGCGTACTATCTATGCAATTTCGGACGCAACCCATCCATGTCTCTTTAACTAAATTGCGCAGTTTGGTTCAGCTCATTCTGTATTTGATGACACATGAACTTTATTTTGATAGCAAAGAGTCACTCTACCAGTATTTTACCATTTTATGTGAGAAAAGCTGTTGTCATACCATGTACACATGGAACAGTCACTGTGTGGGAAAAAACGGGGGATTAATTTGACATGCTTTTTGAAATTGTAACTATTAAAGTTGAGTCCAGAAGATTGGAGAAAAATTATTTGGAGAAAAAAAAAAAGTAAACAGAATTTGGGAAGAAATTAAATGTCATGGGGCCCTATTTTATTGATTTCACACCTAGGCACAACGTTGATCTGTTTATTCTAAGCATGTGCTGCTGTTTTCTTATCTGCTGCTTCAAACGCTCAAGCTTTTTAAAGGAGGATTCTGATTGGCTGTTAATCTTTTCACCTTTCATCAGCTGAAACAAATTGCTCTGAAATCGAGTCCATCAATGTTGTTCCTCTGTGCTGCTGTCATTATAGTTGTGATGTGGACTCCGCTATTTATATTACATTTATGAAGACTTTTATAACTATATCTTTATCATTATAGTTAGCGTTGTTGGAGTGGGCCTTAAAGGGATCATTCAATCCAAAAGTTTAAATTTGCAGTTACTTAAAACCTTCAGGCCATCCAGGATGTTGTTGTTTTTTTTTTTTGTAGAACATTAAAATAAGATATGGTCTTTAGTGATTCATAATAAAATGCTAGTCGATGGCTTAATACCATCACTTTGAGAGTCAAAAAATACATAAATACAGGCAAAATAAAATTAATACATGTGGTTCCTGGCGATACACTGAGCTCAGGTCTGAGGGTGTTGATTTAAGGTAAAATGTTGAAATGATGTTCAATAATTAACCTCTCCAGGATTGTGCGACTCTGCAATCACTGAATTTAACGCAAAATCAAGTAAAGTTTGTGGCACTCTAATTATTTTTAATTGCTGCAGATTTCCGACATATTTTGAGAAGTCAGAATAGTTCAAATTCCCACCGCATGACAGAGCGCCTTTTGCATAGTTTTACATTGAAAAACATTATAGTTGTTCGCGAATAGAATGTGCTCATCTGGTGTGCATAGCCTCAAGTTGTCAATACACGCTTTTCGACCAATGCATGATCAACATTATGTGACGTTATCGCAATGCGCATTCAAAACCTTTTTGAAATGGGCCACATGAGTTTCATCAATCGCTAAACTTCTAAATATTTTAGATATGCATCTGTCATCTTAAATGTAGCCTTCTTTCTTCCTCACACACAAAAGCACAAACGCTCGGCATCCTTTCCATCAACATGCTCATATAGCTGTCTAACAACATGTGTGACTTAGCATTTAAAGGCTGATTTATACTTCTGCATAAAGCGCACGCGTATTGTCCGGCGCAGCCTTCGCGCAGTCGCATACCCCTTGCCGTGGCTGGTGCCGGTGCTGATGCGCACCTCTCAAAAAATGTAACCACACGTAGCAACGACGCATAGTGCAAGCTCTGTGATTGGTCAGCTAGGTAGCGGTGATGAGTGTGGGTGGCGCTGAGAGGTGCAAGCCCAATGGAGCGAGTGTTTACAAGTGTCGAGTCCCGTGAAGGAGCTCCAGATGGAAATTATTTTGTGTTTACCTTGTGATTAAAGTTGTTGCACGTTCGCCAGTTCCCGCCTCTGAATGAGCGAATTTTAGCTACTTGTACATTAAGGTAGCGTTCAGAAAAAAAAAAAAAAAACACTCACGAAGGAACTCGACACAGTGGAACATAAAAACCTACTGCTAGCTAGCTTTTCGGAAGTGTAATTGCAGAGCAGCACAAACAGCACGCAGAAGTATTTATGCACAGCAACGCGCAAGGCAGGCACCGTGGGTCACGCCAATCACTGGATGCAGGAGTATAAATCAGCCTTTATTTTTAAACAGTTGGTTTAATTTTTAAATGATACAACAGGCTTTAAGAGTAAACTGTAGTTTCTCTGTTTCTCTTAGTGTTTCATTACAGATATCAATAGTTCTAGAGGTCCAACAATTAATGAAGAATTAAATGTGTAAATTTGTTTATATTTTCAAAAAAAAGCAATAAAAGAAATGTTTCAAAATTTGCTGCAGATTTTGTGTGTCATTTTAGTCGCAAAAATCGTTTTTTTTTTTGTCTTTTATATGCTTTTTTTGACTCTCAGAGTGCCAGTTGCCATAGACTTGCATTTTATGAATTGCATATAAAAAACTGATCTCTCTTGTTGTTTAATCTAAAAATCAAAACATATTTAATGATGAGATACAAGCTCCAAAAATGATTCCAAATGACCACATTTTGAAATGAATCCAGTGCATAGACCAATAATGTCAACTTATGTTACGGAAATTTGTTTTGAATTTATTGGCAAGTTTAGTTACTGTACAACTAAATGAAGAAAGATATTGCTGATGTAACATGAAAACGTAACGTCCAATTGTAACTTTTAATTTACAAACATTTTAGACATTTAAACCATTAAAGCTTGGCTGGGGAAGTTTTCCAATATATAAGTGTCCTCTGCAAACAGCTGTTTTCTGGTAAGAGCATTTCCATGAAAATGGGAGATGCGTAGGTGACAAATGTCATTCATTATCCTTCAAACTCTTCCCTCCATCACCAGTCCCGTCATCTGTCCCCGCACAGCTAAGATACTAGTGTTTTACAGTGTTAGCAGCGATGCAGCATGCACCATCCCCCTGCTTGCTAACATTCCCTCCACCTTCCTCCTCAGCTGAAGGCTGTTCATGAACAGCTAGCCGCTCTGTCACAGGGTCCTGTGAGCAAACCAAAGAAAAAGAAAGAGAAGAAGGAAAAGGAGAAGAAGAAAAAGGAGAAGGACAAGGACAAGAATAAGGTCAAGGCAGAAGATGACAAAAAGGCCAAGTCCACGCAACCGAATAAGCAAACTCAGCAGAAAAAGACCTCGGCACGGAAACCCAACAGCACATCCACTACGAGGTGAGCTGCTTTTCCATCGTTCTTTTGGGATGTTTCAATATTTATAACTAAAGGCATGAGCTTGAGGTATAGCTGTACACAAAAAACTCGGAACGTGCTTCTGTTTTGGTTAGTTATAGGTAGGGCCAGACAGAATTTGCGGACATTTTTTGCACAGAATATTGTAAAACATCTGCGGATTTATGCAGAATGATTTTGGGTGTATAGTAACTAAAAACTTAAAGCATGAAAAAAAAAAGAAGAACTTTTTAACTTTTATTAAATTAAATGATAAATGCACTTTTCTTAAGGTTAAGATTTATATAATTTACTGTTGTAATATATTCTACTCCTGCTGTGAAATATATTACAGCATTATTACTTGCACTTTACTATATTAAAGGCTACAATTAACAACAGAGCCCAGACTATTAAATTTGATTGCTGTTTCATTTTAATGAAACCTTTTTTTGCCCACATGGAGTCTGCAATCGCATGAATGGTTCTAGTTGGATTTGCATTGTAAACTTTAAATAAAGTTAAAAAGTTATTCTTTTTTATTTCATGTGTTAAGTTTTAGTTACTATACTCTCAAAATCATTTAGCATAAATCTGCAGACTTTATACAAAAGTTTGTGCAGAAATGGCAAAACAATGTCTGCAGATTTTGTCTGGCCCTCCCTGCTCATAAGTAAATTTTATGCAGTTATGTTTCTATTCTAGTTTATTGAAAAAATAATCTACATAGTAGTTTTGAAAGCTACTACCTATGTCACTTGTGTTGCATGTGTATATTATACCTTTATGACTGGTTTTGTTGTCCAGGGTCACATATGCATTAAAAAAAAACTGAACTGACATGTCCTTTACACAAATTTTTGCATGTGTGTTCGACCTAACCTTCAAGGGAATGCAACATGTTATTGGATGTTTGCTTATGTCATGTCACACATCTTATACAAGAGACATAAGATAGGCTGTTTATGATCCAGTAACGTCAAGTTTATTTATATAGCGCTTTTCACAACGTAGATTGTGTCAAAGCAGCTTAACATAGTTCTAGTATGTAACATAGTTCAAGTCCAGATTTCAGAGTTGAAGTTCAGTTTAGTTCAGTGTGGTCTAAATTTCACTGCTGAAAGTTCAAACACCGCAGAGCAAATCCACCGAAGCACAGCTCCACAAGTCCCGATCCGAGCAAGCCAGTGGCGAGGAAAAAAAACTTCACCAATTGACGAAGTGAAGGGAAAAAAAAACTTAGAGAGAAACTAGGCTCTGTTAGGCACGACCATTTTTCATCTGGCCAAACTTCCTGTTCAGAGCTGCAGTCTAGGCGCTGGAGGCTGAAGAAGCTGGACGTCCATCGTGGAGAAGCTGCAGGTGTGAGTAGGGCACCGGCAGGCGGTCAGGTTGGCCCGCAGGATCAATGTGGGGACTCGTTTATCACAGTGGTCATTCAGGAATCAGTCTCATGCACTTCATTTCTCCATGACGACCACAGCATCAGCTCGGGATACGACCTGGTCCAGGATTATGGATACCTTGGGATCATCTCTTCACAGGTCTTGGATCGCATCAATGGCGCTGCATAGTCTCTAGGGACCTCGGAATGAGTATCCCCAGGTGGAAATAGAGGATAAAGAAAATAATTAGCGTAGATGCTGTTCATAGTGTATTTAAACGAGATGCAAAAATGGAGTGTTATAGATGAAAATAGCAGTTAAATAAATAAACATAGAAACAAACATGTAAAGCATATGAGAGTTTCTAACACAATGCCTGGTGTATTGAGGAGTGTGTCCTACAGGTGATGTAGAGCCAGCTCACCTGCGTGGAGCACATTCATGCATCATACCGTTATGCGATGCATTGAGTGTATGCTTTACTAAAAAGATAGGTCTTTAATCTAGTTTTGAACTGAGAGAGTGTGTCTGAGCCTCGAACATTATCAGGAAGGCTATTCCAGAGTTTAGGAGCCATAAATGAGAAGGCTCGACCACCTTTACTCGACTTTGCTATTCTAGGTACTACCAGAAGCCCTGAGTTTTGAGATCTTAAAGAGCGGGTTGGATTGTAGCGAGACAGAAGGTTGGTTAGATAAACAGGAGCTATATTATTTAAAGCTTTATAGGTAAGAACCAATATTTTATAATCAATACGGAACTTAACAGGCAGCCAGTGTAGGGAGGATAAAATTGGGGTGATATGATCATATTTTCTAGACCTGGTAAGAACTCTGGCAGCTGCATTTTGTACTAGCTGAAGTTACATTACAGTAATCCAGCCTAGAAGTCATTAAAGCATGAACTAGCTTTTCTGCATCTGAGATGGATAGCATACTTCGTAACTTAGCGATATTTCTCAGATGAAAGAAGGTGGTTTTTGTGACATGGGAGATCTGATTTTCAAAAGTTAAATTGCTGTCTAGTATAACACCCAGATCTTTTACAGTGGAGCTAAAGCTAACTTTGTGTCCCTCTAATTGCAGGTCAAGTTGTGAGATCTGCTGTATACAGGATTTAGGCCCAATAAGTAATAATTCTGTTTTGTCAGAATTTAAGAGGAAGAAATTGTTGGTCATCCAGTCTTTAACATCTTTAATACATTCAGTTAGCTTAGACAGTTCAGACGTCTCATCAGGTTTTGTTGAAATATATAATTGAGTATCATCTGCATAGCAGTGAAAGCTGATCCCGTGTCTTCTTATAATATCAATATAAATAATATAAATAGGGGTAGCATGTATATTGTGAACAGCAAAGGGCCTAAAACTGATCCTTGAGGCACCCCATACTGTACTGGCCTGACCTGAGAAAGCTGTCCATTTATATTCACAAACTGGTAACGGTCAGTTAAGTATGACTTAAACCATTGTAGAGCCTGTCCCCGGACACCTGTAGAATTTAAGCGATCTATGAGGATATTGTGGTCGATGGTGTCAAATGCAGCACTGAGATCAAGTAAAACTAATAACGAGATGCACCCTTGGTCAGCAGCTAAGAGTAAATCGTTGGTTATTTTCACTAATGCGGTTTCTGTACTGTGATGAGGCCTGACACCTGACTGAAACACTTCAAAAATATTGTTCATCTGCAGGTAGGAGCATAATTGGGCAGAAACAACTTTTTCTAGTATTTTAGACATAAATGGAAGATTTGAAATAGGTTAAGTTGCTGGGGTCCAGTTGTGGTTTCTTAATAATAGGCTTAATAACAGCTTGAAAGTATTTGGAACATGGCCTAAAGATAGAGAAGAGTTGATGAGGTTAAGAAGAGGTTCTCCTATTACAGGTAGCAATTCTTTCAGTAATTTAGTTGGAATTGGGTCTAACATACATGTAGCTAGAAGCATTTATAAGTTTATCTAGCTCTTCCTGTTCTATGATTTTGAAGCACTGTAGATTATTTTGGTTCAGTGGAATGTTTAATGGATCTGAAGTATAAGGCGGTGCCGAAAGTTTAACATCTTCTATTTTCTGTCTGAAGCCTTCTATTTTATCACTGAAGAAATTAAGTCATCACTACTAATTTGCGGTGGGACATTTTGTTCCAAAGATGACCGATTATTTGTTAATTTAGAAATGGTGTTAAATAAAAATCTAGGATTGTTATGATTATTTTCTATTAGTTTGCGGAGGTGCTCAGCCCTGGCGGATTTTAGAGCCCTCCTATAGCTGGACATACTATCTTTGTACACAATTCTAAAGACCTCTAATTTAGTTTTTTTCCACTTACGTTCTAGGGCACGGGTTGCTGCTTGAGAGCGCGAGTATGACTGTTATACCATGGTGTAGTTTTATTCTCTCTAACCTTTTTTAATTTGATGGGTGCCACAGTATTTAGTGTGTTAGTAAAGATAGCATCCATACTGCTGATTACTACATCAAGGTCATTTGCGTTTGCGGGTGCATTTAGAAATAGAGAAAGATCAGGTAAGTTGATTGTGAATTCATCTTTAGTGGACGGGACGATAGTTCTACCAGGGCGATATATCTGTGCAGATCTGCTAATTTCAGGTTAAACACAGCTTATATAGTAAGAGGTAGTGGTCTGTTATATCATCACTTTGTGGTATAATGTCAACATCAATGACCTCAATTCCATAAACAAAATTAGATCTAATGTATGCTTTAAGCGATGGGTTGGACCAACAGCGTTTTGCTTTATCCCAAGTGATTGTAGTAAATCTGTAAATGCGAGCCCTAATGTATCGTTAGCGTCATCTATGTGGATGTTAAAGTCTCCTACATTTAGTATTTTAACAGTTTTAACTAGTAAATCAGAAATAAAATCAGAAAACTCTTTTATAAAATTGACATAGGGTCTTGGGGGTCTATATATGGTGATTAAAGCGAGAGATAATATAGGTTTTTTTCATAATATCCGGAAGCATAACATTAAGCGCCAATACTTCAAAAGTGCACTAATAAAGTTACAAAAGGTTTAAACAAATTACAAGAGTGATTATTGTGAGCATAAAATTCAACATACGCAACTTGGCTGAACGCACAAGCACTCTTCCTCCTGAGCATTTATGTGTGCGGTTAAAAACTATCCTAGAGCGCCATGTGCTGTTAAAAACTTGCCTAGAGCATAGTCCACTGTTAAAAACTAGCCTAGAGCGCCATCTGCTGTAAAACTAACCTAAAGCACCATCTGCTGTTAAAAACTAGCCTAGAGCATCGTCCATTGTTAATAACTAGCCTAGATCACCATATGATGTTAAAAACTAGCCTAAAGTGATGTCCGCTGTTAAAAACTAGCCTAGAGCGCCATCTGCTGTTTAAAGCTAGCCTAGAGTGCCATCTGCCGTTTAAAAACTAGCCTAGAGCGCCGTCAGTTGTTAAAAACTAGCCTAGAGCGCCGTCCGCTGTTAAAAACTAGCCTACAGTGCCTTCTGCTGTTAAAAACTACCCTAGAGCGCCATCCGCTGATAAACTAGCTGTTAGAAACTAACCTAGAATGCCGTCAGCTGTTAAAAACTAACCTAGAGCGTCGTCCATTGTTAAAAACTAGCCTAGATCACCATCCGATGTCAAAAACTAGCTTAAAGTGCTGTCTGCTGTTAAAAACTAGCCTAGAGCACCATGTGCTGTTAAAACTGAAACTCAGAATCGAGAGGAAGTATTGATGGATTTGGAAATCTCCAAATCGATTTCTTAAACTATTGTTCTGCCACAGCTGTAGTATTTACACTGTTTTGCCACACACCCATAGAAGAGGTAAAATGGGCTTCCTTTCATGTAATTCTTTGAGTCTTGTGTATCTAAGGTTAAGAAGCCTTTTTGCAAACTGCGCAATCTCCAATCCACAGGCAACCGAAAAAGGGCGGCAAACCCAGTGCAGCGAACTATGAGTCTGACGAGGAAGAGTCTCTTCCCATGTCTTATGACGAGAAGCGGCAACTCAGCCTGGATATCAACCGATTGCCGGGTGAGAAACTGGGCCGCGTGGTCCACATCATCCAATCACGTGAGCCCTCGCTGCGAGACTCCAACCCAGACGAGATCGAGATCGACTTCGAAACACTCAAGCCTTCCACACTGCGCGAACTCGAGCGATACGTCAAGTCCTGTTTACAGAAAAAGCAGCGCAAACCTTTACGTAAGTGCTCTTCTTTTCCCGTCCTTCAGATGTGTTGTTAGTCTAGGCATATTTTGAGAATTTTCTAGACAAGCAGCTCTCTTTTTTTCTTGCCTGGTCCGTCTGCTCTAAAAGCTGAAATGGGCTGCGCTGTTTCCTCCTCTGAGCTGGGAGCACTCACTTTTTTCTCCCAATGTGTTGCATGACTTTTGGTGGATTATCTTACTTGTGCTTTTCCTGGAATTAATACCTTCAAGTGAAGCTTCAAGGGTTTAAAGAGTACATGAGTATACAGTAGAGAACATTTGATATCAGACCATCAGAGTTTTCCAATTATACACAGTGTACGTTTAATTAAGTGCACTGTCGTACAAAATAAGGAATATTCCGGGTTCATTACAAGGTCAGCTCAGGTGATGTTTAAAAACTAGCTTAGAGCGCCATCTGCTGTTCAAAAACTAGCTTAGAGCGCCATCTGCTGTTTAAAAACTAGCCTAGAGCGCCTTCTGCTGTTAAAAACTAGCCTAGAGCGCCATCTGCTGTTAAGAACTAGCCTAGAGCGCCATCTGCTGTTAAAAAGTTGCCTAGAGCGCCATCTGCTGTTTAAAAAGTAGCCTAGAGCGCCATCTGCTGTTTAAAAACTAGCCTAGAGCGCCATCTGCTGTTATAAACTAGCCTAGAGCGCCATCTGCTGTTAAAAACTAGCCTAGAGCGCCACCTGCTGTTAAAAACTAGCCTAGAACGCCATCTGCTGTTAAAAACTAGCCTAGAGCGCAATCTGCTGTTTAAAAACTAGCCTAGAGCGCAATCTGCTGTTTAAAAACTAGCCTAGAGCGCAATCTGCTGTTTAAAAACTAGCCTAGAGCGCCATCTGCTGTTAAAAACTAGCCTACAGCGCAATGTGCAGTTTAAAAACTAGCCTAGAGCGCAATCTGCTGTTTAAAAACTAGCCTAGAGCGCAATCTGCAGCTTAAAAACTAGCCTAGAGCGCCATCTGCTGTTAAAAACTAGCCTAGAGCGCCATCTGCTGTTAAAAACTATAGCCTACAGCGCAATCTGCTGTTATAAACTAGCCTAGAGTGCCGTTTGCTGTTTGAAAACTAGCCTAGAGTGCCTTCTGCTGTTATAAACTAGCCTAGAGTGC
>CAIGQV010018170.1:7545110-7567834 GCA_903798115.1 Danio jaintianensis
CTTCTGCTGTTATAAACTAGCCTAGAGTGCCGTCTGCTGTTTGAAAATTAGCCTAGAGTGCCTTCTGCTGTTTGAAAACTAGCCTAGAGTGCCTTCTGCTGTTATAAACTAGCCTAGAGCACAGTTTGTCTTTTAAAAACTAAACAAAAACCCTGTTTTTGTTTCTAAATGCAGGTGTTTATTTTCAGTATAGGTAGACTGAAACAAACTTTTGAAAATAAAGGCGTGGCTTTCCACAATTGCTCTTTGACTGGACTAACGCGTATCGATTCCTGATTCGTCAAGCCTCTCATGTGACCATTATACAAGCAGTAGACTGCAAGTGCAGATGCCAGTAAAATGTTTATTCCCAGTGAGTGTGAATGGTCACATATTGTGCGTTTTATGTTGTATAGTGTAAACAGGTTTTTTTTATTGTTTTTGAAAAACATTCTAAAATGCAAACGTACATGTCAAAGCATTTTCACCCATACATTTTCGTTTTTTAGTCAAACCAACCAGCTACAAGATGGTTTGTAGAGTACAAATATTTGCTTTGATAAGAAAAGGTAAAAAGAATATACTTGACTGCTTTAATGAGGGGAATGACTACTATCCCAAGACAATTAGCAAGTAGTTATCGCAGTTTGATTAAAAAAAATATGGCATTGGTTGATCAATATAGGTTTTGACCATTTAATAAACAATAATATATATAGGGTTCATTCGGTCATGGAAAACCTGGAAAAGTCATGGAATTTTAACATGGCATTTTCCAGGCCTGGTAAAGTTTTGGAAAATCAGAAAAACCCACAAAGTTTTGGAAAAGTCATGGAAAACAGATATCTGTATTCTTGATTATAGGTTAGTTGTCTTTACTACTTTTCTGTCCTTGGCCAATCACATACTCTCACATTATTAGTGCGGTATAAGCATTATCTAAATCAATTTTACATAGATATAAATATAAGCTGAAACTAAATAGATTGTTGCGTGTTTTACGATATGCTGTAATAAATTTGAACATGTACTGTTTTTTACCACGCATATGTAGACATTGCACAAAACATTAGGTCATGAAAATTTACTTGAAAGTCTTGGAAAAATCATGGAATTTTAGTAGTAAAAATGTGTATGAACCCTGTATATAACTTGTGCAATTACAAATTTAAGCATTGTCAATAACTGTTAAAGGGATAGTTTACCCAAAAATGAACATTTTATGTTAGTTTACTCACTCTCTGTGACCTTTTTTTTTTTTATTAGAACATTAAAGAAGATTTTTATCTAAAACCTCATATAATGGCTGTCAATGGTCAGCTTTTTGAAGATTTAAAAATAAACAAATGAAACTGTAAATAATGTTCATGCTCAACTGCACAGTGTTTCGCTTTATTAAACCTCAGTGTATGATCAGGAGCCAGCAGAGATTAATTTGGATATGTATGTATGCATTTATTAGTCTCAAAAAACGTGTGTCAATTGACTTGCATTATAAAAATCACAAAGAACCATCGATTCAGTAAAAAAAATTTTTAATGTTCTACTGAAGAAAAAACATTCATCTACTTCTTCAGTGGCTTGAGGGTGAGTAAATTAACAACTTTGAGTGAACTATCCCTTTAAATTTTAAATATGCTGAATAAAAATAGATTAGATTTTTTTTACATTTCTTGCTAAATTAACATTTATATACACAACTTATGTAAATGTTAGTTTAAGAATTTTATAAAGCCATTCATACTATTACATACTAGGTTAGGGTTCTTCGTGATTCAAATAATTTTGCTGTGACTTATTATTATTATTATTATTATTATTATTGTTTTTTTGTCAGAATTCCCTGATTAGTGCATATGTGTATATTAGGCATGGGACGAAAACTGGTTGCAAGGTTTACTGCGGTTTGGAAAAGTCAAGGTTTTAAAACCGCTAAAATTTTCTGTTATACCATTCCTAAGGTATACATGTACGTTTTTTTTTTTTGGTTTTTTTTTATATATATATATATATATATTTTTTTTTTTTTTTTAAGTGTTGTAAATAAATTGTGTTTTTGAAACCAATGAAGAGAGCAGAAGTCAATGATTTATTTTAATCATTTAGCCTGACATGTTTACTGTTCCAAAATATTACGAATGTTTCCTAAAATAAAGTATATTGTGTTCAAAGGGGAAAAAAGTTTTTTTTTTTGTTTTTTTACCCAGACATTTAAAAAGAACTTATTTTAGAGCAGTAATCACAATACTGTGAAACTGTGGTATTTTTATCCAAGGTTATCATACCGTCTGAAACTTATTCCGGCCCATGCCTAGTGTATATTCAGTACTAATTCATATTTGTTGCCAAAGCAGTGCAAACCTTTAAGTAAATCTAAAAAAATGATAAAACTTTTCAGCCTTAATAATACACAACTCTCTATAGACTAAGTTTTTATAAAGATATGATTTTATTTATTTATTTATACAGGGACAATATACAACATGACATTTTGTGCCAGAGTTAGCTATAAAGCTAATTTACATCGGTAGTCCCTGAGAAATGATGCTAAGAAATTAGGTAGAATTTCGTCCTGCTGTTTGGGCTTAACTTGTATTGAA
Organism: Danio jaintianensis; assembly: GCA_903798115.1. Taxonomy (NCBI): domain Eukaryota; kingdom Metazoa; phylum Chordata; class Actinopteri; order Cypriniformes; family Danionidae; genus Danio; species Danio jaintianensis. The sequence continues at coordinate 7,547,690 of CAIGQV010018170.1, forward strand.
CCTGATGGATTCCTTCATCCCAAATTTGACGTCATGCAGTCTAAAACCAGTGTAGTCGAGTGCTTTTTGCTGCTTGCCACGGCGGTGGGCTACGAGGGCAACCCGTTACTCACCGGTCACCGCTGTGTGTCTCCTGCAGCGGGCACTGGGAAAAAGAGTGCCAAGTCTAAAGAGGAACTGGTTCAGGAAAAGAAGAAAGAGTTAGAAAAGAGGCTACAGGACGTGAGCGGACAACTGAACAACAACAAGAAACCACCCAAAAAAGGTACCTGTGTGGTAGTGTGCAGATGTGAGCAGACAGGTGACCAGATTGGGTTTTAGATGGATTTAGGAGGGTAGGATGAGAAAACCGAGATAAGGATAGGCTTCTTTTTTGTTTGTTTTTTGCTTCACTAATTTGACTAACTTGATGGAAGGGCTTCTGTCAGACCTTCCTTCATATTTAATGCTATTCACACTCTGAAAAGGGATCGCAGGGCTCAACAACAAGGATGGACTGCTGGCCAAAGCTGAGGATTAGTTAACGGGACTTTTTTTTGTGAAATTTACTAACAATTTGTATTCTGCTTGTCAGCTTTTTAAGCTAAACTAACTGCTGCTTTGAAATCTTCAATTTCTCTTTATTTATTGGGTATGTGTTTGAGTAAAATGTTCGTATTCATTTTATTTTATGAAGGAGAGATTTAAAATTTCTTCAGCGAATGACAATTGTTCTGGAGAACAATTAAATGTTTTCGTTATGAAGTACTGTGAAGTACTGATTTCCATCCACCTATTTTTATGCGCATTTTGGATATGCGCATAAAAAAATAGGTTGATGGAAACACCAAGATGCGCATAAATTTTGAAAATGCGCATAAAAAATGTATGCGCATAACTATGTAGGATAAACTTTTTATTCGATAAGAAAAGATGCGCATAAACTACGATGGAAACACTTTTACCCTACAAATTCCAGTATGTGCATTAAAAAAAGGTCATGTGATTTTGTCATAAGAGATCATGTGATGATAAAAATGTGTGTGAATGGACAAACCAGCAGGCTGAGCACATTGTAAAACATCTGAAATGTTGTTTTGGTCATTCTAAAATGCCTTAATCATTTCAGTATTAGTGTTATTATATTATTAATGACCTCCAGAATCAAGAGTGTCTGTGCTCCGCGTCTCACGCCTTCAAACGCCACCACGCGTTCACTGCGTGTCAGCATTGCCTTCTGAGGCGCAAGTCATTTATTAAATGAAGAAAAGATTCACGCAGCTTCTCCTACCTCAGCAAATTCCGTTTTTACTGTTGATATTTGGCGCCATTTAATCAGGAAGTGACGATTTTGTTCGCTTTGACTCATTGGATGGAAACGCTGCTTTATTTGCACATCTTTTATGCGATATTCCAGTTTTGCGCATGAAGTTAATTCGCATTTTTTTATGGAAACATAGCTAGTAAAAAAATAGGGGTTCTGGGTTCTTCAGTGTCAGTGAAAGAACCCAGTGTCAGTGAATTGTGCACAGCTGTCTGTTTTAAGTAGTTAGAGTGTTTTAATTACTCGCCCTCGCTTCCTTCGCCATAGTATTCTACCGCCACATAGCGCATATGAGATAAATGACGTCAGTACGTAATAACCGATAATGATCTATTACTGAACCGATACTGAATTGTCCGTGTCTGCATTGAAGAAACAATTAATTTTGACACCCCTAGTATTTATCAAATAAATGCAAATCGATTTGTGTATATATCAGTTTTAGGGGCCGTTCACATATCACATCCAAAACTACTTGAAAAACGCAAGGCACACCACTTCCTTCACCAGTTTCAACAGGCTTGTGAGTTCACACTCCCATGGCGTCTGTTGTTACCAGGCAACCGCACTCTAAGGGTGCTTTCACACTTGGTTCAATTGCCTGGACCGTACCAAAGTTCGATTGTCCCCCCTTGCCACCTTCTCGGTTGGTATGTGTCTGAACTTCGGTACGCTTGCCTCATCGAGCTGCTGTGTGTATGGCTGTTGCTAGGTGACGAACACGAAAGCAAAGCGCCAAAATGGAAAGGCGTACACACATCGCTGTCGTTCTGCTTTTACTGAATCTTTTGGTTTTGGACATACAGAAAGCATCCGTCTGCCGCAAAAATATTATAAACGTTCAGAACATAACGCGATGTCTGCAGAAGCTGTTTTTGCAGGATACAAGCAGACATTATCACTGTGTTTGCCCTGGCTCAGTCCCGCTTGTAACCAAGGTACAGTACGTGATACACAGACACACACATGAATGAATGTTATGAAAACGATAGTTTTGTTGTACAGTTGGCGGTTCACTTCTGTTATTTGGTATGATTACATTCATACCAGAAGTGAACCGGACCACAGTTCGCGTGAACCGTACCCCTGACCACCTCTTTCAGGCGGACTCGGGTATGGTTCACAGGTGCGCACCGGAGTTCAGAAGACACATTTACACTAGCTAAATGTACTGTACTCTGACGTCAAACAAACCCGGGTGCGGACCAAAAGTGCTAGTGTGAAAGCACCCTAAGGAACCACCGCTGGCAAACCCTCGCTGTAGCTCTGATACAACTTTTATTTATAGAGAAAATTAAAAAATGCCGCAGTGTTTGGATGTTTGAGGTAATTAGTCTACTGTTATTATTGAAATGGGAATCCATACAAAATGTGAAGCTGTTTGGTTGGTTCTTTCCACATGACGTGCTTGCAGCATTTTGAAAATGATGTTTTCTAAGTACTTGAAATAAAGAACTTGAGCGCGCAAAAGTGTAATATGTGAGCAGCCCATTGATAAAAATCTATATATAATTGTGTATGTTAATGCCAACTGTAAACATGCAACAAATCTGAACCACAAAAAAATCCTTGCTGTTGAGCCCTGCTTTGGACAAAGAGTAAAGACCTGCTAGAGAAGCTAAAAAAAAATCCAAAACTGATGAATGTGGTGGTGTATGTGCTGTAACTAACTGACTTCACTTGATATCAGCTGCTTTGGTGCGCACGTAAATACTCTGTTCTCTGCTTTTCTTTGTGCATGTCTCTGCTTTATGGTAATACACAGCTGCGGGTGTGGCTAAGGGAACAATCTAGGGACAAAAGCTCTTGATTTGACATGCATAATGCTCAGTGTTTGTTATTGAACGGCACAATCATTTTTCTTCCCTGTCGCCAGCAGAGAAGGCGGGGTCAGCGCAGGGGGGCGGGGCATCCCGGTTGAGCGGCAGCAGCAGCTCTTCGGATTCGGGCAGCAGCAGCTCCAGCGGCTCCAGCTCCGAGAGCAGCGACTCAGACTGAACTCCAAATCCTTCAAAACTCCTCTGTTTTCTAACCAAGTAGTGTGTGTTGTCATGATAGTATCTCTCTGAAGGGGGCCGCTTTTACAAAGGGCTTTGCAAGACGGCAGAGGATATTTTAAACATAGTTTGTAGGACGCTCTCGGCTCAGACCAAGAGGAGAGTCGGAATAGTTCGAGTTTTAAAGGTTCTCTCTGGCCCTCAAAGGGAAACGCCTGGTATCACCAGAGGATTAAAAAAAAAGACAAAAAAAACCCATGATATTTTTTTGAAAATATGTCAGTTGTGGAAGTGAAACGGTTGTGCGTCTGTTGTTTCTTCCTTTCTTTTTCCTTTTTTTGTTAGGTTGCTGCTCGTTAGATTCATACATGCGTTAGTGGGAAAAACTGACAAATGCCTGGCTGCATTTTATCGATCGAGTAGCTTTCACAAGTTCTCAAAGTCTGAAGGAACCATAAATGATCGGCTCTCTTACTCTAGTGCGGCTCTTGTCATGTCCGCATGACTTTTCAACTCATTCCACAATTATTTTGCTGAGTATGATAGTGCTTTTCATGTTGTCACCATTTTTTTTTATTTTAAGAAAATCTATTTATTATTATTTCATTTTTTTTGTAATCCAAAAAGGCACACGAGTGTTCTCAGCATTCTGTTTTTACAAAAATGACCAGTTTAAATATGTACGAAATTTGGCAACCCTTCATATATATATATATATATATATATATATTTTTAGTCATTTTGGCAATTTCAACACTGTAAAATGTCTCTTCCGGTGCTCTCGGCTCATTATTTGATGTAGAATTATGATGTCTGAATTTGTTTGTTTGTTTTTAATCTATATCATACTCTCATTTGTTTTATATTTCAATTGTCTTGTGTATTTTTATTTTACTATTGATATATAGGTGCCCTGAATAGCTCTACTTTCTATCTGATTCCAAGTCCACTCACAGGACAATCAAAGATCAGTAGATACGGACATCTTAAAGATAATGACGCAAACATAGTAAGATGCTAAAACAAAAAACACACACCCCTCCCCCACAATGTTGCAGATTGGAAACGTATAGAAACAGATGGGAAAACTTCAAGCAGCAGTGCTAGACATAATTTCAGAAGGATTTGTGTTTGATAATAGTTATTATTAGTTGAAAGTATTACAACTAATGTATGTTCTCAATTTTAATAACTTTAATTTTGTTTTGATTTTTTCTTAAATGGTGTATTGAATGCTTTCAATGGTACCTAGACACTTCTTTTCCATGTATCCAGGAATAGTTTGGAAATGGACCATGACTGATAATCTTTATATATAAATATATATAAAAAAAAAAAATTATGAATGTATTAGAGGTTATTTTCACATTTTCTTCTCGTGGCTGCAGTAACGCCGCTCATTCAGTGGGATTTCTTTTCATTTAACAGCCTTGAATTCATCTCTGAAGCCCTTGAAATCATTGGATGTGCTCTTAAGTTGCCTTAAGTTTAGTTGGCACACTAAAATAAAGTCCGATGGGTCCGGTTTAACTGATCAAGTTTAAGCCAATATGTATAGTTTTGTTTTTTTTATCATAAAATTGTGATGTAAAGTGACTTCATGGGATTTCTTCTTACATGTAGGATGCTTTTAATCATGTTTTGATTTTGATTCATTATGCCACTGTATTGCATTACATTTCCCTTGTCTATAACCTACTTTGTCTCCAAGATTCCTCCGCCTGGGCTTCATGATGCAGACAGAGATATAATGATACATAGGATATATATATATATATATATAATAACAGATATAAATGTATATTCACTACTTATTCGTCAAACTCTGTCTTGGGTCTGAGGATTTTAGTTTTTTTGTTTGTTTTTAATGAGAGAAAAAGAGAGAACATTTGTGTATTGCATGCCAATTTACAGTATATTTCTTAACTTTTTGAGCAGTTTATAACCTGTAAATGTCATTCTTTCAAGTACAAATTTTCAAATCCGTAGCGCTGCATATGTTAAGTTCGGCAAGCTGACGAGTATGTTTTTTGGCAAAGACTTACATGGTAATATCTGATCTGTAATAAGCTAATCTGAGATTTGGACACTGAGCCCCTCGTTTTTCGTAAATAAACCACAAAAATCCATTAGAGTGTCTTTTTACTATTTGGATATCTTTATTTGTTAGGTAAATGTTTAGGTAAATGCTTTAGAAGGCATTAACACGGTGGTACATTTCAAAATACTCTCTCGGACAGCGTGATGACTTGAAAATGTACCATCAAAAGTCATAGTTTCACATTTTTTGGCAGCAACAAAGCTCCATAAAAGGATGATTTAGGTAGCCATATTTGGTGCATTTAACATTACAAGTATGTTGTTATTAGGTATGCGGTAGGGCTGCACGATTCTGGCTAAAATGAGAATCATGATTTTTTTTGTTTAAAATCAAGATCACAATTTCCTCACGATTCTGTAGATGTAAAATAAAGGTTAATATGAGTAGGCTATCATTATTGATAATTCTCAAACATGGTAAAACAACAATAATAATAATATTAAGCGTATGTGTAGGTCTACTGTTGGTTAAAATGCTAAATTTTGGATAGACTTGGAATGGTGGACTTGAGCAGACTTTAAATGTGTCCTGTAGTAAAGTGATGACATCAGAATACAACTATTCATAATTCTGAAGTTGAATTATTATGTTTGAGACATATGCAACAACAACATAATTAGACCATTTTTTTCCACTGGTAAAATGAAACATTTGTCGTTATCAGATTCCCTCTTGCATTATATTCAACATTATATAGGCTAGAGTAGTTATACTGACCCAGTAAATATTTCTTGAAATTTTTGGGTGAATTATACCTTATAAATACAGTATGTGACACTTTTTAACGCCATTTGGAGGCGTCAATGTTGCTGAGCAACGTATATAAAACAATGTGAAGACTTGTGCGTCCGCCTTTACGCTTCTCTCCTGACCTTGAAAATATAACTGGTTGAATCGTAGAAAAGCTGAATTAAAATCGTGTGTAGGGTCGAATCGAGATCGCGATCTTTTTTCGATTAATCGTGCAGCCCTAGTATGCAGTTTTGCATAAATCATAATGCATGTAAACACATTAGTGGTTACCAACAGTGATGTTTGGACCAGTAACTAAAACATTTACATAATACTTAAGATGCCATTATATTGACTATTGCAATTATGGAAAAAAAATTGTAATAAAGTACATATAAGGTATAGATGGAGGGAGAGCTATTGAATACATTGGGACCTCTGTATTTCCAATTTTTAGTTACGGTTTCTGCAAACGAATTTAAATGTTCTCATATTTTCTATAGCTGTAAATATACTGAATTACATGTATAACGTCATGTAACAATACTTAGTGTTTATATGCTCAAAATATCTTCAAAATCTTTTCATAATAATATAATACACTCGTCATTTTAATCATATGCTTTGTCCTTCAAACCACTAGGTTTTGCACTTTTGTCAGCAAAAAGTTTTTAATAGTTTAAAGTATTATACAGCTTAGTGATCACTTATTTTTATGAACAAGCGCTGAAGAAGTTGTCATAATTTGTTGTTTCGTTATTAAATTGACATTATTTCCCCCATATTATTTGGAACTCTTCTAGCATCTAATATACCTTTTAAATGTCAACAAACTTATTTGTGAATTGATGAATGACAAACGTGTTTTTGACCCATACTTATTTAAAAATGTTTTATAAGTCTTTATGTGTGTTCAGTTTGAACGAGAGAAACAAATATGGGATTTAATTTTTGTTTTGATATTCGTAAACGCACAAACATTAATGTTCCTCCAACGATCCTGCTGTTGAACAAGCAACTAAGCATTGACCATGGGCTGTTAAATTATTAGAAATTAATGCACACCAGAGGTGGTGAATAGGGACGATGTGGGCTATTTTCTAACAATTCAACAGTCCAGAGTCAAATATTCTGCTTGTACTATTGTTACTACCACCACGCCTATTAAGACACGGTTCAGATGTTGCATTTCAAAACATTAGTCAGGTTTTGTCCTCAAACAGCTCCCGTGTGCAGGACTAGTTTCATACACCACCAAAGCATTTTGTTCAGATTTTTTTTTCTGTTGTAGACTGTGAAACAACTGAAATCGTTCGACGTAGTGATATAAAAGTAATGCGGTCAAAACCAGACTGGAACTACTTTTTAAGTCTAAATGTAAAAAGTATTTAATAACTCCTTGTTCACTGAGCTAACTGAAATACTAGATTGTCTGAGTAATGATTTGGGAAGTTGGTTTTATATTCACACACTCGGACTCTCCTTAGTAATGTAATTTCAGAAAAGTATTCATAGTGAATTTTAAATGGGGAAATCATATTAGCAGACAATGACAATCAAAGTACAACATTGTTCACGGTTAATTAAATAGTGCTAATGTTGTTTTGAAGTCATACATGCATGCGATTTCATGACAAGTTGTCACTGTTCACGAAGGTGCGTAACCAACTTTACCTCAATGTAATATGAAAGTGTAATGCGGTCAAAACCTGACTGGAATTACTTTAGCTGTGCGTTTATCCGAAAATAACCGCATGATCATCAAGATTGAGGTAAGTAGGTTTTATATTGGCACATTCGTTCATTTTTGAACAGTGACACTGCATATTGTTTACCACACTACTTTGAATGTTCGGTCTAAAATGGCATGCAAGTATGGCTTCAAAATACATTAGCACTATTTGATTGACTTTGATAGTCGTTGGCTGTTCATTTGATTTTCCTATTTAGAATGAGCAAAGAATACCTTTCTGAAATTATATTAAGGACATAGTCTGAATGTGCAAATATAAAATTGAGGTAAAGTTGGACCCCAATGACAACACCACATTTAAATTGTTCACAAAGCTAACTAAAATACTTGATTGCCTATCGTTAAAAATGACTTGAGGAGGGATCACACCAACATAAGTATAATAACCCCGTCACATAACCGCACAAATGCGGGATTGTCCATCTCCGTCAGAGTCCTGCAGTCTCGTCTTGTCGCGCACCACCACCGCCTGGTTCCCGTAGCGGCTGTACCAGGAGCTCTGGCTGCGGCTCAGGTAGTTGCTCGGCGGCGCCTTTTGGAGCTCCAGCTGCTGCTGCTGCCAGATCAACAGCGACGTGTCCCTGAAGCGGACCCGCGCGTAGCCCTCCGACATCGCCTTCTCGGCTAGCGGACAGCGCTCCGTCATCGCGAGCTCCGGTGACAGGCGGACAGGCGTCTCGTTAAATCGGTGTTCATCTCAGAAAAATCTCCTTAAGGGCTTCCTTTACAGCAGGATCGACGAAGGGAGAAACACGCTTGTGTTCGCCAGTTGATGCTAATATTCTTAGCATTTTGTTTGATGATAATGTCTTTGCTGATAGTAACGAACAGTACGTTTATGTGATGAGATGGTCTTCAGTTGTATTCCGCATGTTTCTTTGGGGAAAATTGGAGAAAAACGAAGCTAGTTCAACTCCAGGAACGCCAGCGGCTGCCTGTGGCAACAACGTCCGCTTGAATGAGAGTCCGACTGGAACCACACATGAGACGTTTAGTGATTCCGCATGCATATTTATTGGCATTATTGAGGTAAAGTTGGTTTTATATTCGCACATTCATTCATTTTTTAACTGTAAGAACTTGTGACGCGCTACTTTGAATGTGTGGTCTGAAATCGCATGTAAGTACAACTTCAGAACAACATTAGCATTATTTAATTGACTGTGAACAATGTTCTACGTCGTTGATAGTCATTGGTTTCTAATATATGGTTTCCCTATTTACAATTTCCAAAGAATACTTTTCTGAAATTACATTAAGAAGGTGAAAGTCCAAATATGTTAATATAACACTAACTTAACCTCATTATTGGCCATATTCTGCAGGTGTATAATATATAAAAGATAGCAAAAGAAAAAAAAAATAGTTTTACTCTCACAGTTGATTGATAACAGAAATTGCTATTATTTTTGTTTTACAAAACTGTGTTCGAATATGCAAATGATTTATACTTTCGTTAAATCCGGCTCAAAAATCAGAACTTTGGATGAAATCAGGTTCAACATTTTATATCAATATTTTGACATTTTAGAGTTTTACTGAGGGGATTTTGTAAATCTCTTTTTCATTTATTCATTCATTTTCCTTCAGCTTAGTCCCTTTATTCATCAGGGGTCGCCACAGCGGAATGAACCGCCAACTTATCCAGCATATGTTTTACACAGCGGATGCCCTTCCAGCTGCAACCTAGTACTGGGAAACATCCATACACACTCATTCACACACATACACTATGGACAATTTAGTTTATTTAATTCACCTATAGCGCATGTCTTTGGACTTGTGGGGGAAACCGGAGCACCCGGAGGAAACCCACGCCAACACGGAGAGAACATGTAAACTCTACACAGAAATGCCAACTGACCCAGCCGGGACTCGAACCAGCGACCTTCTTGCTGTAAGGCAACAGTACTAACCACTGAGCCACCGTGTCGCCCTGAATCTCTCTTTAATGCAGAAAATACTGCAAACAGCAAGAAAAATTAAACATTTTAACTTTTCTTGTACAATAAAATGCTGCATATAATCAGGCAGTCCCTCTGTAAAAACCTCCAGAGCGTAGATATGAATAAAACTGAAGTGGAGATGTATGGCTCGATGGCAAATTTTCCGAAAACTGCTATAAAAATGTATTGTAATTGAGGTCAAGGTCAACTTTATTTGTATAGCACCTTAAAACAACATGAATGTTGACCAAAGTGCTTCACTGGCATGGCAAAAATAGTAAACAATTAGAGAGACAGGACAATATTCATTCATTCATTTTCTTTTCGGCTTAGTCCCTTTATTAATCTGGGGTCGCCACAGCGGAATGAACCGCCAACTTATCCAGCATATGCTTTACACAGCAGATGCCCTTCCAGCTGCAACTCATCACTGGGAAACACCCATACACTCATTCACACACATACACTATGGACAATTAAGCTTATTCAATTCACCTATAGCGCATGTCTTTGGACTTGTGGGGAAAACCGGAGCACCTGGAGGAAACCCACGCCAACACGGGGAGAACATGCAAACTCCACACAGAAATGGCAACTGACCCAGCCGAGGCTCGAACCAGCGACCTTCTTGCTGTGAGGCGATCGTGCTACCCACTGCACCATCATGATGCCCCATAGGACAACATAAACTACAATAAAATTAAGAACTAAAACTAATCTGTACAGTCTTGAGTTCTAAAAAAATAATAGATTTTATCAGTAGGCCGAAGAGAATAGGTTTTGACAGATTTTTTTTTAAAAACACAATGTAGATTAACCTCTAATTTCTAAAGGTAATGTGTTCCAAAGTTTTGGAGCATAGACTGAGAAAGCTCTGTCTCCTTTAGTTTTCAAGCAGGATTTAGGAACAATTAACAGGAGCTGAGCAGAGGACCTAAGGCACAGGTGTCAAAGCCAGTTCCTGGAGGGCCGCAGCTCTGCACAGTTTAGTTCCAACCCTAATTAAACACACTTGATCAGTGCTTTAGGTTTGTTTGATACCTACAGATATATTGACTTTGACACCCCTGACCTAAAAGATCTTTGGGGAGAATACAGACAAAAATTGATAAACCATAACAAAAGAAACACTCAAGTGTGTTTTGGATGTTTGGGGTTTTTATATTAGAAGTAAAAAGCCTCAAATCTCAAAATCAACGGTCATGAAAAAAGACAGATTATTGAGTGTCTCATCTTTAATGCATCATCTGAAGAAGAAGGAAAAAAAGCAGCAATCAGAACACATCTTAGTCATTCATAGAAATACGTTTTTATTTCAAAGCAGGGAGCAGGCTAAAATAAAAAAAATTATAATAATCCAAGTCTTCTTTCATCATCTGACATAGAACGTTAGATAATACGCATTTTCGTGTAGGTGGTAAAATGAGTGCGTCTGGTCCACCATGTAATAGAGTAATGCAGCAATTAACAGAGATTGACTGTAAAATCATATTAGCACTGGGAGGTTTCAGTGGATGGTGGATCTTTCGAGGATTTTGTACTCATTTCTTCTTGGGGAAAGCTTCAAAAGGCAGCCCAATGTCTTTTCCACGCAACTTAAGGCCTAAAAAAGTTAAACAGAAAATTTTTTATTTATTATATGTTATTCGATGTATATTCATTCAGAACTTTGTAGTAACCACTAGTAAGGAAGGTGCAGTAATTTATACACTCACCGGCCACTTTATTAGGTACACCTTACTAGTACCGGGTTGGACCCGGAAGATGAGTACACTGTGGTCATAAAGGGATGGACATGGTCAGCAACAACACGCAGGTAGGCTGTGGCGTTGATACAATGCTCAATTGGTACTAATGGGCCCAAAGTGTGCCAAGAAAATATCCCCCACACCATTACACCACCACCAGCAGCCTGAACCGTTAATACAAGGCAGGATGGATCCATGCTTTCATGTTGTTGATGCCAAATTCTGACCCTCCCATCTGAATGTCACAGCAGAAATCGAGACTCATCAGACCAGGCAACGTTTTTCCAATCTTCTATTGTCCAATTTTGGTGAGCCTGTGCGAACTGTAGTCTCAGTTTCCTGTTCTTAGCTGACAGGAGTGGCACCCGGTGTGGTCTTCTGCTGCTGTAGTCCATCCGCCTCAAGGTTCGACATGTTGTGCGTTCAAAGATGCTCTTCTGCATACCTCGGTTGTAACAAGTAGTTATTTGAGTTACTGTTGCCTTTCTATCAGCTGGAACCAGTCTGGCCATTCTCCTCTGACCTCTAGCATCAACAAGGCATTTGTGCCCACAGAACTGCCGCTCACTGGATATTCTCGGACCATTCTCTGTAAACCCTAGAGATGGTTGTGTGTGAACATCCCAGTAGATCAGCAGTTTCTGAAATACTCTGACCAGCCCGTCTGGCCCCAACAACCATGCCACGTTCAAAGTCACTTAAATCACCTTTCTTCCCCATTCTAATGCTCAGTTTGACTTGCAGCAGTCTTGACCATGTCTGCATGCCTAAATGCATTGAGTTGCTGCCATGTGATTGGCTGATTAGACATTTGCGTTAATGAGCAGTTGGACAGGTGTACCTAATAAAGTGGCCGGTGAGTGTATTTGTTTTTAATTCAACCTGCATTAAAATAGATCAAAAGTGACAGCAAAAACATTTCTAATACCACAAAAGATTTTAAATATCTGTTAAACATTCTATTCAAAGAATCCTTAAAAATGACTAACAATAATTAGCATATTGGAACAGATTCTGAAGGATCACGTGACAGTATTTTAAAATATATTAAAATGTAGCCATTATATTAATATCAAATATCCTGAGAGCTTGTACCATCTGACCAAAGTAGGTTTATTTAGACTGATAGCATTACCAGAGAAACGCATCATTTCCTGTTTGCAGATATGAACAGCTCCAAGTAGACCATCAGGAAATTTAGCCAATTTTATCAAAGCATGAATGCAGCTTTTATCCTTGTTTTCTTGTTTTTCTCATTTTATCTTTGTTTGCGCATTTGGCTAGAGTCCAAAAGCATTGAACGTGTGATAAAGGATTTTAGAATGACCATAAATGCACGGTTATAAATGCAAAATAAGACATGATGATGATAATATTTAAGTAATACCACACAAGCTAGAAAGCCGTTTTCTTAGAGTATATTCTCCAGTTCAACAAACAAAGTTACCTTTTATATTTTAGACGCAATAGTCTATTTAATTATTTAATTTTTGCCTACTAAATAGTTCAAAAAGCTAAAGCAGAATATTTGTACATCCTAGAGCAACACTACAGAGTTTCATTCCAGAATTAATACATTTTCGAGCACATCATTTCAATCAATAAATTTCAGCCGGTGCGTAGAAAAGTATGTTTTAATATAGTTATGAATAGGAGTTCTTAGAATAGATGTACTTGTACACCCGCCATGTTGTCATTAACACATGAGAATAATCCAACAATGCCCTTTGCACCGCACTCTTCCGCTATTTTATCGCTTGTTTTGGTGCGTCAATCTATTAGATTAGTCAGGGTTTTTCCTGCATGGAGAATTACGAGGTGTTCAGCATCAAAGGAAGTCACGGCTACTGAAAGACCCCAAGTGATGTACAAGCGCTAGTATTTAATTACATTTAATATTAGCCTTTTTAATTAAGATGCTTTACTTGATAAGATTACAAGCATAATGCAAAATGTGTTTGTCTCAAATAGCAAAATCTTATGATCAAAATTCTCATTTTGAGCCAAGAAAAAAAACTGGACTGCTTAAAGGGGACTTATGCTAAAATCACTTCTATAAGGGATTTACATACAGTTGTGTGGAAACAGTGTGCGAATATAACCAGCCACTAATGGTAAAAATGTATTAATTCTATTTTTTACAATCACACTTTGTAAAAACAGTCTGCAGAAACACTTTAATTGATTTTAAAAAAGGGGGCTGGGAGCACAATCTCATTAGAATTTAAAGAGACAGTCACCAAAATGACACAATTTGGATCAAAGCCTAAATGGGGCAGTTTCAAAGAGTTAGAAAACATTATCTGTGGGGTATTTTGTATTAATTGTGTAAATATTTTAGCTTAGCATTTTTCTGTATTTTATATATACGTTTTATGTATATATACACAATATTTATAAACATTGAGTACGCACACATTATGGGAATAAAAAAACTTTTATTTTGGATGTCATTAATCGCGATTAATCATTTGACAGCGCTAATATGAATGTATGTTTATGAAATTGATTTATGCAATATGTGATTGTCTTCAGAAACTATTTTTGTTCTGCTGGTTGAAAGTCTCTTCATATCCTGATAGGAATCATTAAATGAAGTGGTCCAAACATATTTATAAGCATTTCAATATTTTGTTGAAGGTGCAGAAAAGATTGTCCAATCAAAACTTTTGGTCTGAACATTACGATAGGCTGTCTGTCAATATGTAATACCATACTTCTGCGCAGAAAAGATTACCTTTTTAAATGTAGGTATTGTAATTACTAACTGTACTGTAAAGGTTTTCTCTCTGGTCAATGTTATGTGTTGTATTGTAGCGATGTTTTCTAGTGTACATTCAAGAAACACAACTTTGGATGGTGTTTTGCAGTGTGGGATGTAAGTTTTTAGTGCTATCAGGCTAACGTTAGCATTTCGCAAGATCTCCTATTGCAACTTTAATGTACGTTTTAAAATGCTGTACAGCACATTTGGTCAACTAACTTTTGTTTTTAACTGAGCTTTTTACAAATAAATAGCCTTGCCTAGCTTAAGGTAATATCATAAAAAAAAACACACACACTTTGGCACAGCAGCAAATGAGCTATTGTGACCAAAACAAACAGAAGAAGGATAAAATCCTACCAATGGCTCGCTCGATTTTCCCCATGACCTGATTATTGGGGATGGCCTTCCCACATTCATACTCCGCAATGATCTGCGGCTTCTCGTTAATTTTCTGCAAGAGAAACACAATTATAGTTCACCAACTCAAAAATAGATTAATCTTACGGTAAGTCTGGCATACACTCACAGTAGCCAGATCTTTCTGGGTGAGGCCCTTATTCTGGCGGCCCAGCTGGATCACTTTGCCCACTTCAAGTGGCACTCTCTGGTGGCTGAGCTCCTCCGTCTCTCTGTCCAGCTTGGCTGTGTTTTTGGTTACAACATGTTGTTTATTTTGCCCAGCAGCCCCTAGGGAAAAAAAACCCAAGATTGCTTATTCAGCGTACTTCCTAGCAATGCTGCAATACTCTATATAATACTGAACCATTTGGTACGACCTCCATGGTTCTATAGTGAACAATATATCGTTTGAGCATCGATATCGCAATGTGTGTCTCCATCACATAGCAGGATTTGATTATTTATTAAAGATTAAAGTATAAAGATATTATTAAATATTATTGCATATAATTATTTATACAATAACCAAGTTATCTTACGTTTAATTGTTCAATGTCTATATTTCAATACTGTTAGACTTCCCTGAAAACCATAAAGCACCATTTATTTAGCTTTTATCGTTTTTATATATGCTTGTAATTAATTAGAATTTATGCAGATGCACTGCATAGAAGAGGGCTTGATCACCCCAGGCAATCTAATTAAGGAAATCTTCCCAAATAGAGCTATTCAAATCATCCGGTGAAATTCTATTCATATCGCAATAGATAAATCGCAGCAAAATAAAATATCGCAATGTGAGATTTTTCCAATATCGTGCAGCCCTATTCGAATATAGCGTTTTTTCGGTTTTGCATTAAAATTGTATTTTGTATTTCCCCATTCCTTTAATTACTCTCTGAACTGGCTCTGTGCATGTTGGAATGTATGTCTATGTATTGAACACAGCTCCCCGCGAGTAAATGTCCCATCAGAAAGCGTTAAAGTAGGAGACGCTGTCACGTGAAAATAAAAGTGACTTAAGCCGTATGTCAGAGCGTGAGATCTTTATTATAAATAGATCATCGATATTGCAATTTGCGCATCTACAATAGTCACATCGCAGGATCTGCAATGTTGAGTTCATAATTAACCAGGAGCCAAAGATCAGAACAGTGTGGAGTCAGTGAGAAGTTTAATTTTAGAGTGAAATGTTTTCATTTGCTTTTATTTTTAAGGCCTTTGATTAATATTTCAAGCGAATTTAAACCATTTTTGTATATAAAATGATAACGTTTGTAACTTTAACAAAAATGTATTGCATTTAAAGTTTGTATACAATGAAGACTATACAGTGTTATTTATTTAATTGTTTAATTTCTGTACCTGATTACAGTTAGACCCTCCATAAGGCACTATCTATTTCATGTGTCTTTGCTTTATTCTACTTATCTATGCTTGTAATGTGTATATTATATATTATGCAGATGCACTGCCCTACGAAAGCATCCCAATCAGTCTAAAATGATATGAAGATCCTTCCAAATCAATCTACACAAGTCATCAGGTGAAATTTTACTCATGTCGCAGAAAAACAAAACATCGCAATGTCAGTTTTGCCGACTATTGTGCAGCCCTATAGTATAGTAATTGAGGTAAAGTTGGTTTATATTCGCACATTTGTTCATTTAACGGTCCCTATATTGTTTACCACGCTAATTTGAATATTGGCTCTGAAATAGGATTGAAGTATGAATTCAAAACAACATTAGCACTATTTAATTGACTGTGAACAATGTTGTGCTTTGATAATAGGGAAATCATATTAGCAGCCAATGACTATTTAGAATTTGCAAATAATAAAGTCTGAATATGAAACCAACTTTACCTCAATAGTATAGTATGGTATTCTAAGCAAATATTTTGATGACAAGCCTAACTTTGAATTAATCACTTACTCTCTTAAATGTAATTTACTCACATCTTTAAATGTAAAAAACTAACTAACAAAAAACAGCCAGATCATGCTACAAAAAATATGCACAGACTCCAGAGTTATTTAAATAGTTCATTATCACACATTTAGCAACAAATATTATGAAGGCAACACAATTACATTTTCAAGCACTTTATTCAAAATCTAAACACTAGATTAAAATGCAAGCACCCCTGAAATTACCAGCATATTTAGCATATAGTGATGCAAGTTGATCTTATATAAAAGGTATATATTCTTACATTTCTTAGACGTTTCCACAGCTTCTCCCTTTCTCTGAGCAGCAGTCACAGCCTAAAAAACAGAGGTTATAACGCTGTTATGTAAACCGAAACTCCACGTAGATCTTTGAACTGTGTTGTTATGATCACACTTATTATGGCTTCCACCAGCACGTTCCGCATACTGGCTAATTCTCGAACTTATACCATAATATTACTGCTCATTTTACGGTCACATCGATATTTAATGCTTTGGGACACACATTATATCGCATTATTCGAAGTGAAACATTTATAAGCAGGTCAGAGTAACAATGTGCTCGTCATACGTGAACTAATAACGTCAGCAAACTATGTAGCAGAAGCGTGTGAAATACCTGCTTCGACTTGGACTGCGCGGCCGATCCCTTCTTCCTCAAAACGGTCACCGTGTCCCAGTCGCATTCTGCCATGATTTTTGGATGATTTTTTTCCCCCTTGTGTGTAGAAGTGTTTGATTTTAGGGCAACAGCGGGGCGTTGAAGTTGTCGAGCACGTCCCTTCTTGAGCTAGTGAACTAAACCGGATATACGTCACTTTGTGGGCACATGTCAACAAGCCCCTTTAACGTGAGTAAAGCTTATCATATTGGGAAGGTGCGAGTTAAAAAATGTTCTGAAAAACGTACAATTTATTATAAGTTTTGTTGTCGATAAATAGTGTGTGTTATGAATGGTCAGAAGCTTTTAATTTGCCCCGCATGGCATCTGACGCAACAACTTGAACGAATTAGCAAAGTGGTTAGCTAGTTATGAATAACAATAAATAATACTATTCATTCATTCATTCATTTTTTTTTCGGCTTAGTCCCTTTATTAATCTGGGGTCGCCACAGCGGAATGAACCGCCAACTTATCCAGCATATGTTTTACGCAGCGGATGCCCTTCCAGCTGCAACCCATCAGTGGGAAACATCCATACACACTCATTCACACACATACACTACAGACAATTTAGCTTACCCAATTCACCTTTGTCTCTTGTGGGGGAAACCGGAGCACCCGGAGGAAACCCACACGAACACGGGGAGAACATGCAAACTCCACACAGAAACGCCAACTGACCCAGCCGAGGCTCGAACCAGCAACCTTCTTGCTGTGAGGCGAACATGCTACCCACTGCGCCACCGTGCAGCCCTAAATAATACTAATACAGCAATTTTTATTCTTAAATATAGTTAATTTTAACGTTTTTAATAGGAATAAAATCGCAGTTAATAATATCAGTTTAAGGAAACTGAACAAACCATACTACGTTTTTTTGTCAATAACATTAACAAAGATTTAAAGTGCTGTAAAAATATATAGATAATTATATGAACGTTGTTATTTTGTCGTGTTTTCTGACGAGGTTACATTTATTTTAGGACAACACAATACCAATGTTTTAGCTTCTGAAAAGTGTGTGGAACCCAGATTTTTCTATCACAACAAATGATTACATTTGTTATTCATTAGTCTTACCATTTGTCACTTTCTGAAGAAAAACACATTTTCTCAATTGAAATTTGGAAGAAATGTTATCAGATCTTTATAGAATAAAGCTAATATTAACTGGTAATAAATCCAGTAAATACTGAGAGAACATACAGACAAAGTGGTCTCCTAAATTTCTTTCCATGGCTATTAGTATTATGACAATCTATTTTTCTCTATCATGATATCTTTATCATGTTTTACAACTCTTTACTATGTTTCATCATGTATTTTCAGGCATTTTCTAACTGTTTTTGTAATCTTAAAGAACAATAGTATTTTTGTTTGACTAAATTCGACTTTAATACCTTTTTTAAGCCTTTCAAAGAATTTAGCTTAATCTGCGATGGAATCCGGCTTAAGTGAACTTTGATAAATGACCAAGATGTGTTAGGAACTGAGTTGTTTCAAAGTCCCTTTAAGGCAAGTCATTTCACTTGGCGGCCATCTTTAAAACACATCGAGCATGGAAGTCAAAGTCCCTTTAAGGTATGTGTTTGGTTCGGTTTCCTCTTATGTTATAATAATTATGGTTATACTGTGGAGTTTTTGAACGCTTGATTCTGATTGGATGACGAACTTTCTGCAATTACATTCAGATAAACGCACAGCTAAAGTAGTTCAAGGTAGATCTTTACTGCATTACAGTTCAATATCACAACACCGAATGATTTCAGATATTTTGCAGCCAACAACAGTCAAAAATCAAAACAAAAAGAAAAGGCTTTGAATAAGATGAAACTGATGACAAAAGATGAAGAAACTAGTCCTAAACACAGGAGCTCTTTGAAGACAAAACCTGATAAATATCTTGAAATACAACGTATGATAATTGGCTATGTTTCCATCCACATATTTTTATGCGCATTTTGGAATATTGCCAAGATGTGCATATATTTAGAAAAATATATATAAACTTTTTATCCGATAAGAAAAATGGCGTAAACTACGATGTTTTAAGAGATCATGTGATAACAAAATGGGTGCAATGAGACAGCATTAATGGACAAACCAGTGGATCGACCACATTGTTAAACAACTGGAATGTTGTTTTGGTCATTCTAAAATCCCTCAGCCAAAGTCCATCATCAAAGTGGTTCAGTATTATTACCTCCAGAATTGTCTTGAGCATCTGCGCTTGCAAAAAGCGCCTCACGTCTCCAAAACCCAACGCGTATTCGTTGCGTTTCATCTTCATCATCTGAGGTGCAAGTAAATTATTATATAAGAAAAAAGGCCCACCATGGGTTCTCATACCACAGCAAATTCCATTTTTCTTTTTGATATTTGTAGGGATGTCTGACGCGAAACTGATGTTTCGACACAGTGTCAAGATCCCGAAGTGCAAGTGTTTCGAAACACTGCACCGAAGCATGATCCGAAACACCCAGGTCACGTGACTAAAGTGATTCAAAGCATCAGACATTTCAGAAGCGATTCGAGACCTGGCGAATCTGCGTTTGACTGACAGGGTCGGAAAAAACTCTATTTTATGACCGTGCGTGTGCACAGAGTAACTGTGCTGCAAATGTCCCAAGTTAGAATCCCAACTTGTACAAATACTCAGAAATTGTGACGATGTATTTCAATAATGTTAATTTTTTATGACCAAAACAAGACATATTTATTCACAAAGTGTTCGTACGGATGTCAGACCAATGTTAAAGTGAAGTGAAGTGAAGTGAAGTG
>CAIGQV010018170.1:7568234-7583409 GCA_903798115.1 Danio jaintianensis
AGCGGACACAGCCATTGTTATGTTATTGGCTCGAGACTTCAGGTCACATTCACTTCCATTGATTTCTAGACATTAAAAACAGCTCGTTCTGCTGCTCGATGTTGCAAACTGATATTTTCTTATTATGTTATTCTGCTTTTTATGTATAGTCATGAACACTCTTGATTGTAGAGCAAGTAGTTTGACTGTTTTCTGCTGTTTGTTATTCCTAGTCATTTCTCCCATAGGCAAATGAATCGGAAGTTCTAAACTATCGCATTCCAATACATTGACCACTAGGAAAGGACTATTTCTTTTTTCTTTTTCAGGGCAAATGTTTGATTAACAATGTGAGAAATATAAAATACATATTAATGAAATATAAAACACTTTTGAAAAATGAATGATTACAGGCCCAACATAAAATATTGCTAAATAAAATGGGAAATGTAAACACTGTATTTTCAAGACTGCAACTTTCTTAAAATGCTGTTATTCATGGTTCATGTCTTCATCCCCATAATGGCGTGTAATATTGCACTCATATAAATTATGAAAATGTATTACTGTAAACATTTTGTGACACAATGGTAATATAAAATGACAGACTTTTTATTTAGTCCATACAATATACAGTTGAATTCAAAATCATTATCCCTCCTTTGAATTTATTTCCTTTTTCAAATATTTCCCAAATGATGTTTAACAGAGCAAGGAATTTTTCACAGTATTTCCTATAATATTTTTTCTTCTGGAGAAAGTCTTGTTTGTTTTATTTCAGCTAGAATAAAGATTTTTTTAAAAACCATTTTAAGGTCAATATTATTAGCCCCCTTAAGCAACATTTTTTTTCGATTGTCTACAGCAGGGGATCCCAAAGTTTTCATCCCGCGACCCCTAAAATAACAATGCCAGTGACTCGCGACCCCCAAATTCCTCTTAGGTGGTTATACATATGCAAACGTTGCTCATACAACAATAGGCATATATGAACATGAGCATATTGACAACAAAAAAAAGTGCAACAGTCTAACAACCATATCATTTTTATAATCATTTATTAATTTGTTTAATTTAATATTTACCTCAGCTAAAGAGACTGGTGGACACAATGTTTTCAGCACAAGTCTATTCTTGGTTTAATTTTGGAGACCGCTAATCAGAGATCATTCTCAATATTCAGTTGTGGCCTGTATTTATTTTTAATGTATTTGATTGCCATAAAGGGGGTGTCACGGTGGCGCAGTGGGTAGCACGATCGCCTCACAGCAAGAAGGTCGCTGGTTCGAGCCTCGGCTGGGTCAGTTGGCATTTCTGTGTGGAGTTTGCATGTTCTCCCTGTGTTGGTGTGGGTTTCCTCCGGGTGCTCCGGTTTCCCCCACAGTCCAAAGACATGCGCTGTAGGTGAATTGGGTGAGCTAAATTGTCCGTAGTGTATGTGTGTGAATGAATGAGAGTGTATGGTGTTTCCCAGTTTCCCAGGTTGCGGCTGGAAGGGCATCCGCTGTGTAAAACATATGCTGGATAAGTTGGCGGTTCATTCCGCTGTGGCGACCCCAGATTAATAAAGGGACTAAGCCGAAAAGAAAATGAATGAATGAATGAATGATTGCCATAAAGGTGTCAGAAAGTTTAACCTGGTGCTATAAAATCAATCTTGCTCTGTTGTTAATCTAATGTAAACACACCGATCCTATAAAAAAATTATTTAAAGGCTGATGGATTTTCATTTGCATGTTGTTGTTTTTTACTTTTAAAAACGACTATTTTGGCTAAAATATTGTAATTCTAATAGTTTAATAAAATTTATTTGACTTTTGGAAAACACCAAGCGACCCCCTGTCATTGTCTCGCGACCCCCACTTTGGGAACCACTGGTCTACAGAACAAACCATCATTATACAATAACTTGCCTAATTACACTAACTTGCCTAGTTAACCTAATTAACCTAGCTAAGTCTTTAAATGTCACTTTAAGCTGAATACTAGTGTCTTGAAAAATATCTAGTAAAATATTATGTACTGTCATTATGGCAAAGATAAAAGAAATCAGTTATTAGAAATTAGTTTTTAACAATATTATATTCAGAAATGTGTTGAAAAAAATCTTCTTTCTGGGAAAAAAATATATGCGGGGGCTAATAATTCTGACTTCAACTGTATATTGTCATATTGCACAGCCCTACTTGTGTTCACAAATGATTGTTGATTGATTTGCCAAACGATTATTAAACCAAAATGACTTGTATGTCAGCAGTGATCAGTATTGACGTGTGTATGTAGGTCAGAGCCAGGAGCAGTGGGGTGTCAGCAGTCATGAACATGGACTCACAGACTGACCCCTGCTGTTATTTATAAAGCGCTGAGTCAGGGTCACACTCTGCCAGATCACCGCTATGAGCGAAAACACAGACTGACACACACAGCTGCTGAGATATTAAACAACCAGTTTAGTATAAAGACTCAATAAAGACTTGATCTCTTCTGTCAAACACTGATGCACTACAAGCATTCCAAACACAATCTGTGTATGTGGCAGTTTTAGCAGATCCACTGTTAATGAAGCAATAATAATAATAGTATTCATGATAATAATATTCACATGTTACTTTTTTCATTGCTAATATATGAATAGCTTGAAATAAAAGCTAACCCTCACTTGACATCTGAATTATCCTTATTGAAAAAAAAAATACATGGTTCCTTTCATTTTTGTAGCATGAGATTTTGCCACTTTCTACAACCGAAAGTCAGAAAAAGTTGGGACAGTATGGAAAACGCAAATAAAAAAAGATAGTAGTGATTTCTAAATTTACTTTCATTGCAGACAATACAACAAACATTATTTAATGTGTTCAGGTACTTGACTGGCTTGCCTGCAGTCCCGACCTGTCACCAATAGAGAATGTGTGGTGCATTTTGAAGTGCAAAATGCGACAACGAAGACTCTGTACTGTTGCCCACCTTAAGACTTGTTTGCAGGAAGAATGGGACAAAATTACACCTAAAACACTTCTTCACTTGGTGTCTTCAGTCCCTAAACGTCTTTTAAGTGTTGTGAAAAGGAATGGCAACATTACAAAGTGGTAAATGCTTTACTGCTCCAACTTTTTTTGAAATGTGTTGCAAGAACCAAAATTGGATACGTGTTTGTTTTGGGGAAAAAAAACCAAACAATAAAAATCATGAGGAGCACATTCAATAATATTTGTTGTATTGTCTGCAATGAAATCCAAGTCGAAGTAAATTTAGAAATCACTACTTTCTTTTTTTGTTTGTTTGTTTGTTTTCCATACTGTCCCAACTTTTTCTGATTTGGGGTTGTATTTAATTTTTACACTATCCTTACACAAAACTGGGATGGATTAAGCTGTTTCTAAAGACATGTAAGGCAATAAAATAGGTTCTTTTTTAACAGTAATTTTAACAATAAACATGTTTGCTCACACACAAAAACACACATATAGAGTATGCGATACAAAGCTTTTGTGTTGAAATTTGGCAAAAAAAAATGCTGATCTTAAGGGGTGAGAATAGCACTTATAAACATACTACACTGTAAAAAAAAGATATATATTCATAAACTAACAGTTTTCTATATTTTGTGTAGTTTTTTGTGATTCATGTAGTTTTTTCGTTTATTTATGTTTTTGATTTGTATTATAGGTTCTTGGTCTTTCGTCCAACAACTTTTGATGTTGAAAAGTTTGAAAAAAATGACTTTTATTGTCTGGATTGGTCTGGAACATTTTCTGTTATTTTATAGACTTAATTCTCTCTATATGATTTATTATACAATAATATTCTTTCACACTACTAAAATGTTGAATTTTCAACATCAAGTCGACAGAGCAGAGATAAATGTCCCATAATGCAATTTATAACTGTAAATAAACAAACATTCTGTGAATCATAAAATATTAAATCATAACAACCATACATTTTTCACAACATTTTTCTACAGTGTAGTATTGTCAGGTGTCTGTTCTGTGTTTTCATCATGTGCTCCTTTGTTCTGTTTCCCGCCGTTTTCTGTTCATTAGTTTCACCTGTAGGTCATTATCCCTTGTGTGTATATATACCCCTTAGCATGTCTCCTTCATTGTCCAGTATTGTTTTTGCCACAACGTGTTGTCCATGTTCCTGTGTCTTCGTCTTCCCGTGTCTCCATCTGCCAGTGAGTGTTGGTTAATAAATCTTCGTGTTTGATAACTTCCGTGTATTCCTGAGCCTTTGTGAGTAAACAACCGTGACAAGTATATGCACAAATTCCTGTTCATTTCTATTATTGTTGATTTTTTTTTTTTATATATATATATATATATATATATATATATATATATATATATACACACACATATAATCCTTTCTTATATATATTTTTTGTAACATTTATTTTTTTGTGAAGTTTATTTATAAACTAATTTCGAGAGGATCACGTGCTTATGATTGCTTGCGGCTGGTCCCGCATTATCTAATTTATGATTCACCAATCAGACGATTCCTAAGCCACTATAAATACCCTAAGTTCCATATAACAGCTATCTTCGTTTTGAAGAATCCCCCCTTCCACCCCTACTCCTCCTCCTTTCCTAGATGGATGACACGGTGGCCCAGTGGTTAGCACTGTTGCCTCACAGCAAGAATGTCACCGGTTGTAGTCCTTACCAAGCCAGCCGACGTTTCTGTGCGGAGTTTACACGTTCTCCCCGTGCTCACGTGGGTTTCCCCCGGGTTCCCCGGTTTCCTCCCACCGTCCAAAAACATGCTACTTAAGTTAATTGACTAATCCAAATCGGCACCATAGACATGCACCTAGCAAATAGTTATCTCTTAAGAGCAATCACTATCTGTTCATTAGCTACTACAGCAGGGAAGTTCTCAAAATCTACCTGAGCTCAAACTCCCCTCTCGCCTTGCAAACGGGAGAGAGTCCCGGGCTCGAGGATCTTATGAGCTCAGGGCTCATAATGTTTGGATGCAGTTTCACACACGCACTTGTTAATCTATGGGGAAATGCCATAGACGTAATGATTTTATACTGTACATAATGTATATTTGATACCCTTATCCCAAAACCCAACACTCACAGGAAACAACCTGCATTTTTCCATTTTCAAAATACTTCATTCTGTGTGATTTATGAGCCGTTCTCCTCATGAGGTCCGAAGGGTCAAAATTTACTGGTATTGCTCCACTTGTGGGGAAATTTAGTCTCCACAACTTAAGCAATACAAGATATACTGTTACTAGTAACTCATTTCAGAGGGTATTTATTTCTTTTTAAATACATTGGCACAGTTTAGAGCAATATATCTTTTTCCATTTTTCAATTGCTGTGCTTGTATTACTATAACAAGAATGTAGTCAATGTGGTCTTTAGTATCGCCTGGACAGCTGGCTAAAATTCGACACCGAATACAAAGGTAAACATCCTTTGACAAACTGCCGGTCACACATTGCTCAGCTTGAAATAGACTGAAACAACTGAAAAAATCTGCATGTCTGAGGATGCATACATTATTGTGTTGTAGATTTCTTACACAGACCTGCACAGTTTCACTTTATAAGACCTCAATGTATCCTCATGAGCCAAGGCTACTATTTCTGTTTTGCCCGTATATGTTTTTAGAAGTAGTCACCTACCTCTTGGATGGCCCGAGGGGGAATAAACTAACAGCAAATATACATTTTTGGGTGAATCCATAAAACATAGAGTCACGATGTTCAGTGATGTCACACCCTTACAGTTGAAGTCAGAATTATTAGCCCTCCTCTAAATATTTCCCAAATGATGTTTAACAGAGCAAGGAATTTTTCACAGTATTTCCTATAATATTTTTTCTTCTGGAGAAAGTCTTATTTGTTTTATTTCGGTTAGAATAAAAGACTTTTAAATTTTTTTCAATATTATTAGCCTTATTAAGCTATATATTTTTGATGTCTACAGAACAAACCATCGTTATACAATGTCTTGCCTAATTACCCTAACTTGCCTAATTAACCTAGTTAAGCCTTTAAATTGCATTTTAAGCGGAATACTAGTATCAGAAATTGGGGAAAAAATATACAGGGAGGGCTAATAATTCAGGAAGGCTAATAATTCTGACTTGAACTGTAGATACATACATTTTAAGGTTATTAAGCAATCAATGTCGTGAATAAAAGACAATGATAAAAGATACAACTCATTGGATTTATGTGTTATATCATTTATGCCTTTTTTTTTCAATCTGTACAGCACTACAAGACTTTTGGTTGACAACAATCGTGTATTAAATTCATTTAAGGGATTTTTATTTTACGGAAGGCCCGTACACACATAACAACTGCTGTGGAATCCATACAAAATGGCTAGCCTGATCTCACGAGGAAACGTAACTATTTTGCATTTTTGTCAGTTTAGTGGCTAATTCGTACGAATTCATACACTGTAAAACCTAACAGTGAAAACCACTAAATGAAATAGGTTAGTTTAACTTATAATTTTTTTTAAAGTTATTTTGACTTACCATAACTTTTTTCATTAACTCATAAACCGATTATATTAAGCAGAACTCAAACAGAATGAGTTTATAAATTAATTAATTCTGTTGTTAACTTAGCTCTAATGCTAGAAGCAATACCAAATCATTTGAGTAGCTATAAAGTGGTTTGGACTTAATTCGTTCTATTAACTGAACTTAAAATGTTTAAGTTACTACTCTAAAGGTTTGACGATATCAACACAAATAGTGTTTAATATATTGGTTTCAAAACTTAAATGGTTTGCCGCAATTGGTTTCTCCAAACAGTTAGAGTTAACTTACAGTGTACAAGGTCAGTTGTAGGAAAATGTATGATTTTTAAAAGGAGGCGTGGCACCAAACCACACCCCCCAATCGTCATTGGAGAATAAGCTAATCGTACTAAAATGTACCAACGAGATCGTACAAATTCATACGAATTAGCTACTAAATCAAAAAGTTACGAATTGGCGTGAGATAGCGTTGAAACATCACACATCTGGGGCTTGCATATGACATACAGTTTCATATAAACAGCAACTCAGTTTCTGTTGGAAAAAAATGTGCTTGAAATGTACAGTACGAATGCTTAAGTCATTTTATTCGTATAAACGCAACGCATTCAAAAGGATCGTGAAATGTCAGTACATCTGAATTCAAACTCAAGGCAACCAAAACCAGTCCAAAAAGTCTCACTGTTAAACCAGCCCACGGTGGTTTCATTTGCAACGTTTTTCTCGAAACACGTTGTAAATATTACGTAAGATTCCAAGACAATAGAAAACTGACTCCTTATGCTGCTTGATAAAAGTCCCTGAGCAAACGTTTCGCTCGCTTACTGTGACCAATAAAATCCAACAGCCGACCCATAAAAATCACACATACCCAAATGGCCTTAATCAACATTAGCAATATATAAAAAACAAACAAACATACTTGCATTAACATCCTTTCTTCTAAAGCGAAAGGATCAACTGTGCACCCAATGCTTTCCCAAAGCATTCCTCCAAACTTTATATTGCTTTGGCAGAAATGGAACAAGAAATTGAGCTTATGCGTGTGTTTGTGTGTGTGTGTGCTGCTTTGAATAACGTTTCTAGAAAAGTACATGTTTCTATCATGCACTTTTCAGTATAGGTGGAGGGCACTTAGCATGAACTGACCAAAAAAACAAACATGCAGCGACTTTTGAAATCCTTCAAAAGACACGCAGCGATCAGTAAAGAGGGCTCCAGTTGAACGTTCCAATGGATATTAGAGTCTGGCAGGTGTTGGAGGACAGCCATACCATCTCTACTAAACTATAATGGAGGAATCCCAAGGCAAAGCCGCAGCCGACGTCTGTCAGATGGTGGCGGCCTAGCAACACACGGGATATGCCGACCAGGATAGCCCACAACACCAGCAAAATACGCAGAGGGACAGCGAGCACCAAGTGCGCGAGCAGGAACTTCGACACCATGGCTGCTCGGCTCGCATGGGCTGCTGGGAAGGAATAGATGTCCATGGCCAGGTAGTCGAAGAAGCCGGGCGGCATTTCCCACGGGCCTTTACGCTTCACCAATTTCTGCATGCCTGATACGGTCATCACGTCCAGAAGGAGAGCTATAAAGCAAGCACATTTGAGTCATTAATGCAGCAATACACAATGGGTTTACATTGTAGAAAGCAATTCCATGCAAATGTCAACCTTCCCATGAAAAAAAATGTGAAATTCGTGAAACCCTTTCTAGGTTTTTTGTGTAGGCTTGTATTTTACAGCACTGCAAAAATACTCAAAACTGTCTGTCAATGTTTTCAAATAATTATATTTGATTTACTAAAGTCACACAAGTGGCAATTTCACATCTGTCACATCCATAACGGAGGGATGTCACATCCATAACCAAGCTTTTTCCTCATAAATGCAAAATAAAATAAAAATGATTTTTGTTCTATAGAGAGCCAACTCTTATCCTTGTGATTAGCATTATTTCTTTTGGGTTGTGCAGTTTAATTCACAGAATATCTACAGAGTATGTTGTAATGTATACTGTAAACTCGCTAACCTTTTTGGTCACATCCATAACGCATGTTTATTTTCCTCATTTAAAATATAAAAAATGCTTACAGGTTGATATTTTTCTGAACTCTGTGGTGAGTTGTTTTGGAAAACATAAACAGATGTTTCAATATAATGTCAACGTATACTTTCTCTGTAAATTAATATTTTCAGTTTTCAAATGTCACATCCGTAACGCAGGAATAGCTCATAATTTGGTCAAGTAATAACACTCGTCTTTAGCGCAATCTCTTCCGTTTAACTTTTTGACAAATCAGTGGGTAATTCTTAAAGCGCACCTATGATGAAAATCAACTTTTGTAAGCTGTTTGGACGGAACTGTGTGTAGGTATAGTGTGTCCACTGTCATATTGGAGTGATAGAAACCCAACAAGTCTCTTTTTTCAAATTTCCTGATGTTAAAATAGGACCCAAATACATTAAATAAACTTACTTGGTATTTTTGACTAATGAGCTGTGTTTCAGCTTCATCTGAGTCTGTCTCTGTCACTGACTGCTGTTTATCTGACGTAACGCACAATGAGAAGCAGACACGCATGTTGGAACGGTGGGCGAGGAGAAGCAGCTCATTTGCATTTAAAGCCACAGGCTACAAAAACAGCTACAGTATACTCAGACAGCAAAATGGGCAAATTCTGAAGGCTATAATAAATTATCTGATGGGTATTTTGAGCTGAAACTTTACAGACACATTCTGGAGACACCAAAGGCTTATCTTACATCTTGTATAAGGGGTAAAATAGGTGCCCTTTAAGGCTGATTTATACTTCTGCGTTAATCGCATGCGTATGGTCCGGCCGGCCTTTGCGCGGTCGCATAGTTCTCACCGTGGCTGACGCCAATGCTGACGCACACCTCTCAAAAATTCTAACTACACGTCGCAACGACGCGTAGCGCACGCTCTGTGATTGGTCAGCTTGCTAGCGATGACGAGTGTGGCTGGCGAGAGCCGCAAGTCCGTCGCAAGCGAGTGTGTACAAGGGTCGAGTCCTGTGAAGGAGCTCCAGATGGACGTTTGTTTTGTGTTTAACTTATGATTAAAGTTGTTGCATGTCCGCCAGTTCCCGCCTCTGAATGAGCGAGTTTGAGCTACTTGTACATTAAGGGTAGCGTTCAGACACCCGCAAAGAAACTCGACACAGAGGAACATAAAAACCTACTGCCAGCTAGCGTTTCGGAAGTGTTATTGCAGAGCAACACAAACAGCACGCAGAAGTATAAATGCATGGCTATGCGCAAGGCAGGCGCCGTGGGTCACGCCGATCACTCGACACAGAAGTATAAATCAGCCTTTATTCATTTGTCATGTGAAAAGAGCTGCTGACTGTAGTATTGGTAACCTAGTAACCAACAGTAAACAAGACAACCAAAAACATTGTTTGCTTGTTGTTCAAACCACTTATATAAAATGAGTTGAATCAACACATTTCTTGAGGGGTTTTTTGTGGACAACTTAATTGTTTTATGTTCAAATCCACATATATTTGCTAAAACAAATATTATATATTGCTAAAAGTTAACTTAATTTATTTGTGTTGGGACAACATGAAGGAATCGTGTAGAACCCAGCATGTTTTACAGTGAAGCATAATAGAGATGGCTAATTAGTCACATTTATACCATGGGAAATAATGCTAAATAAAAAAAATACATGGAAGTTATGTAAGCCAGGCTGGCAAACTGGCTTGCATTTAAAAAAAATAAAGTAAAACTAACAAGTGTAAAACTAAAAGATACCTCAGGTATCCAGTGCTAGTTTCAGCATCTTTGTATTGCCTCCTTTGAAAATTCTCAGGAAAATAATTTGTGTTGTTTTTATTGTAATAATACCACACTGACTGTGATCGCTAAATTCACTGTTTGATCAGATTGATTACACGAGCTGGATTCACTGGACAGACTAGTAGCACACCTGCTGGTTATAAGGGGGTAATGCCAAAAATGAAAAGCATAAACTAAAAATAAACTGATCGTTATCGTTTATATCAGAAAGGATAGAAATATATGTATCGTTATAGTAATATTTATAGTTATCGTGCTTGATGTGAATGGGCTTTAACAGTCGTCATGCTGCAGGCGCTACAACACCCTATTGATATATATGGCAAAAATCTCATATCACGATATGTCATCTCATATCCTGATAACAATATATATCACGTAGTACCTTTTCTGTAAATTCAATCAATTAATGGTTTATATACATTGACCTTTTTTAAGTATATACTTGAAATTCTACTCATTCATATACGATCGTATTTGATCTTCTGAACTTCTTACCTGAACTTCAGGGCAAATGTTTGATTAAGAATGTAAAAATATCAAATAAATAATCATGAAATATAAAACACTTTTTAAAAAATGAATAATTACAGGCCCAACATAAAATATGGATAAATAAAATGCAAAATGTAAACGTACTTTCTCACGATGCTGTTATTCATGCTTCTGTCTGCATTCCCATAATGCCGTGTAAAAAAAAAAGTATTACAGTAAACAAAGTATTTTGTGACACCACGATATAAACGATAGAGCATAATATGAAACGATAGACTTTTCATATCTATACATCGATATACATTGTCATATTGCACAGCCCTATTGATATATTCATTCATTCATTTTCTTTTAGGATTAGTCCCTTTATTAATCAGGGGTCGCCACAGCGGAATGAACCGCCAACTTATCCCGCATATGTTTTACACAGAGGATGCCCTTCCAGCTGCAACCCATCACTGGGAAACATCCATACACACTCATTCACACACATACACTACGGACAATTTTAGCTTATAAAATTCACCTACAGCGCATGTCTTTGGACTTGTGGGGAAAACCGGAGCACCCGGAGGAAACCCACGCCAACACGGGGAGAACATGCAAACTCCTCACAGAAATGCCAACTGACCCAGCCGAAGCTCGAACCAACGACCTTCTTGCTGTGAGGCGACAACGCTACCCGCTGCGCCACCGCGCCGCCCCCTATTGCTATATACTGTATACATACAATATATATGTAAACCTAATATCTGTTTTTGGCAATGACTTATTGCAAAATTTTGTCACATGATCAGTTAATGAAAATGCTGTCATTTTGCAATAATTAGTTCTTATGTTTAATGTAAATATGTATATTAGGTATGTATAATGTTTTCCTGCCATGATTTAAAAGCCATAACACACTCTTGCTCAAATTTTGCGCATTTGAGAGCTTACAGCAGTTTTCCATGCAGATCTTGTTCATGTTCGAGTTGGTCATGTGAATTTGCCATCCTAGCAGAAAGCTGTCAGGTTTTAAAGTGAGGTTTTTTCTTTCTCAGCCATGCTTCTTATATCGATACACTATTGAAAAGACGATGAACGTAGCTTTATTTAGCATAAATATCATTAATGTGACCCCACCATTACACCACAGATTCAAAGCTGTCTACATCTTGTCGTGTGTAACCAGACGGTCAGACTGATCGCAGATTTCATTGGTCAAGTAACAGAACATAGTTAGATATGTTTTGGAACAATATATCGCAAAATGATCGATAATTATTTATTCTCGATAATTATCACGATAATAGTATATGCAATACATATATCGCAGACGTGTGAGACAAATTACATTTATTTTATGCAATGGTTGTTTATCTAAATTTGACTAATCAGATGGGGCCTTGCTATCTTTAGCGCCGCTTACCCAGTAGTCACCGTTCTGCTATTGGCTGGAGCGGCCTAAAGGCAAACCAAGAGCTGAATATAAATACTAATTGTCGAGACGAGAGGAAAATGATAACAGTGTCAGAAAATCGGAGTCAGGTTTTCACTCATTGACAGTGTTTTAAAGACTAAATGTTTGCATCTCAACACAGTTGTTTAGTCTGAATTTGAATTAATTAGTTCTGAAAATATATATTTTACCAGTTTATTTTAATGTCATTAGATAATAAATTATTTAAAAACATAGCTAATAAAAATATATTGAAAGGAAAATTGTTATCGCAATACTCAACAACAATATCGCATATTTCATATTTTTCCAGTATCGTGTATGGATTGACGTACACCGCTGAAATATTTTACTGAAGAAATAATCTCATACATCTGGAATGGCATTAGGTGTGAGTTCATGATTAGAAAATACTGTTGGGTTTGAAATGTTTCTTTAATAAAGGTGAAATCAAATTAGTAATAATATTATTTAAAAGTAAAAAAGAAAAGGTTTTCAGTATGCCAGCCTGCAATAGTCACATGTGTCTGTCGGTGAGATCACATATCCTCGTATTCCCTCATCCACTGACCTACAAACCCAGCAGCATCCTCACAAGCTGCTGAAAATGTGCTTTCAACTCCAAATCTGAACACAATCACGATCTTACTAATGGTCTTGCTTATGTTTTCATTCTCAGATATGAACATAATTGATTCAAATTCAATGTAAACAGTTGAGTCCAAAAATGTACATCATATCTGAACTTTACAAATACAAATCAAGTTATAACAACAGTTATAACTTTTTAGTTACTAGTATGAAGTATCAATGCAAGTAGTATAACAAGCATAGTATTTTACCCCTTGTTAGAGACTAAAAAAGATCCTCACGAAAATCAACCATGGTTTTACTATAATAAAAGCGTAGTAACTCTGATTTTGTCGTACAACAGATAAAATGGTTGAATGGTTCGTTTAGTAAACTTGTGACCAAATTGAACTTGCTCTTATTTGCAGACTAATAAAAGCAAGACTCATTTTCGTAAGGAGAGCTTTGTGTTGGTTCAGAGGCAGACATTTCTCAATTACAGCAGCAAGTGTGGGACCAAAATAGTAATGTTTACTCTTCTGAAGGAAAAAAAAAAACAGTAGAAACCATCACAGAAATTTGAATGGTTATAAAGGACGTTGTTTTGGTTTTAATGCAAACCATATTGGTCCACTGGGTCTTTACTGGACTGCTATTTTATTCTTTCTTTCGTTTTTTGCCTATAAATCCTAATGGAATATGTGCTGAACCACATTAGGAACCATTAGGGTGTACTAATTTTGATGGTTTGTAATGCTTTTAATGATAGTTTTAGTAGAAACCATTATAACTTCTGTGATGATTTCTAATGTTTTGTTTCTTCTTAAAGAGATCGTTCACCCAAAAATAAAAATTCAGTGATAATTTACTCAACCCTGACTTGTCAAACTTTTATTAGCTACTTTCCTCTGCTGAACAAACAAAAAAAAGAAAAGAATGATAAATGTCAAAATACTTTAACTTCTATAATTGTTTTTCATTTGGTTAAATTTGGTTTTATATTCGCACATTCGTTCATTTTTTCACCAGTAACAGTTTGTGACATCCTACTTTGAATACTGGGGGTGAAAATCGCATGTATGACTTCAAAACAACATTAGCACTATTTAATTGACTGTGAACAATGGTGTACTTTGATAGTCATTGGCTGCTCATGTGATTCTCCTATTTAGAATTTCCAAAGAATACTTTTCTGAAATTATATTCAGAAGGCGAAAGTACAAATGTGCGAATATAAAACCAACTTTACCTCAATTTGTTTTTCCTACTATGGAAATAAAATCCTGTAATAACCTTTCAAACCATTTATTCGTTTTTTTTCCAAATGTAAAAGAATGCTAAATGTCGGAAACCTGTAACCACTGACTTCCATCCTATTTGTTTTTCCTACTATAAAAGTCAACGGTTAAAGGTTGACTTTTTTCAAAATATCTTCTTTTGTGAAACTCATAAAGCCTTGGAACCACTTGAGGATGACTAAAGAGTGAGTACATTTTCATATTTTTGGTGAACTACCCCTTTAAAAGAGCGCCAGTGTTTTGACCCGTTCTTAGAAAACTCACCTAGCAGCAAATTGACCAAAACCTCTTGCCCTGCCAACGTGTTGCTTCTCATAAGGCACACAATGGTGCCGAAGACCCACGGGATGCCATGTCCGGTGAGCGCGAGCAGCTTGACCATGGAGCGCACGCTTCCCCACGACGACGAGGCGTGCGCGCACACGCCGAGCCGTTTAGACATGCAGATATCAATGGCCAGAAGAGAGTTCATGGCGATGCCTTTGAATGAGGGGTTTAGCTGCATGCAGTCTTCTTCTGGCAGCTCCTTCTTGTCTTTATTGTTCTCGGGCTGCGGATTATCACCCTGCTGCTGCTGCTGATTTTGCTGTTGTCTCTGCGACGGCCTGCGCGCGGCACCGCGAGATTCACCACCGCCGCCGCTCTTCATCGGCTGATTTAGAGACATAAACTCGGGTCTGTTCAGCGCATTGTTCCGCTCCCTCGCCCTGGATCGAGTCTGGTTCGCAGGCATCTTGATTTAGTCCGCGCACCGTCTGCTTTTACTGTCCTGTTGTGCGCGCAGAGAGACGCTCTACCGTGTCCATACCCGGATCATGTCTTGCTCCGTTCTCAGTGTTGCGACTTCTAATTCCAGTTACGCTATAAATAGACATTCCAGCCGCTCGGATACATGAGACGCGCGTCCACATGTCGCCTCATTACAGCCCAAAAGCAGGATAAACAAAGCACACTCGCCGTGCGTGCCACTGCTTTAATGCAAAGAAGTGAATGAGTAGATAGATAGATAGATAGATAGATAGATAGATAGATAGATAGATAG
>CAIGQV010018170.1:7583419-7606450 GCA_903798115.1 Danio jaintianensis
GATAGATAGATAGATAGATAGATAGATAGATAGATAGATAGATAGATTGCATTAGAAATAGAAATTGCATTTGTAAATGGTCAAATAAACACAATTTCATACTTTATTTTGTGTCTTTTATTACATTTTGTGTCTGTTATTTATAAATAACAATAAACTTGTACCCTACACTGTAAAATATATCCATAAATTAGCAGTTTTGTGATTTATGCTTTCAGTTTTTACATTTCCTTGTTTATTTATACTTTTTAATTGCATTAATGGGAACTTGATCTTTCCTCCAACCAATTTAACCATGAAAAGTTTTTAAAATGTTAAAAAAAAAGATTTGTTTCTTAGAATAAAGTGATCTATTGTCTGGGCTGGTGTTGTATTTTATGGTACAAAATCCTTTTAATAAAATGTTAGTACATTTTCTGTTATTTTACAGATTTATTTCTCTGTATATTATTTCTTATACGTTATATTATTTCAAAAAAGTCACTTTGTTAAACTGTAGAGTTGAATTTTGGACATCAAAAGTCGACAGAGCAGAGATCAACATCCCATAATGCAATTCAATAAATAAACAGACAACAATTGTGAATCACAAAATACAGAAACTGTTTTCATTCATTCATTCATTTTCCTTTGGCTTAGTCCCTTTATTCATCAGGGGTCACCACATCGGAATGAACTGCCAACTTATCCAGCATATGTTTTACACAGCAGATGCCCTTCCAGCTGCAACCCAGTACTGGAAAACATCCATACACACTCAATCACATACACATACTCTACGGCCAATTTAATTTATTCAATTCACCTACTCGAACCAGCAACCTTCTTGTAGTGAGACGACTGTGCTAACCACTAAGCCACCGTGTCGCCAAACAGTTTTTTAGTGTATATAAATGTAGTGTATATAACAATTTTGTGTATTTATTTTACTTTTCCAGTTTATGTAGTCACAACACATCCATTGAAAAATCTAATGTGTATTTAATAAAAGTAAACACTGAACATTTCATTAGTGTTGCAGCGATTACAGTTAAATGGACATTATATTTTATTCGATATTAGGAACATTTGATCAGCTACACTTTCTGGTAAACGAATACGAATTTTGGTAAAACAATTATTAATTAATGAAGGAATGAATGAATGAATAATTAAAATAAATAAATTACATATTTAATATTTGCCTAATGTATTTATTTGAATGATGATCTGAATGAATTTTAAATACAATCATAATGTTTTAAGTAAAATTGGAAACACCAACTAACTTGTTTTAATTTAATATAAAATAATATTTATTTATATGTTTGTTTGTCTTCTTGATATGTCCCAAAACCATGTGAATGTCCTAATAAAAAATATATAATATATATAATATAAATATAATGTGCATAACCACACAGTGCTTTAACTGGGCTTTTAAAGACTATTAATATAATATTGTTATGATATTACATTTAGAATGAATTAAATAAATCTAGCAGGCTCTTAAAAGTTAGTCATTTATCAGTACTCCAGTACTGATTTATTGTAGCTTTCACAAGTTGCATTTTCATCCTTTGGAATAAATTCTACAGAGAAAAGCATCAGGAAAAAAAATTAAGCATGACAACAAATTTTATGTTATGCTGTTTTGTTGTTTCATTTAATATATAATTTATATATATCAGATATGAATTACAATCCTTTTATTGTCTGTTATACTTCTCACAACATATAACAAATTATAATATATTTGTATTTATTTGTGTATACACTACATTAGTCAGTACTAAAGCCAGAACTGGAATTAATTTAACAAAATAAAATTAGTTACCTATATGTCCCAATGAATGTGCAAAATTATAATAAAGAGGAAGTCAAGAGATCCATAAAAATAGTTGAAATTTTGTAGTTTGTAATTTTATTTCATTGTTTGTGCAACACCTCATTTGAATTTAAATGTATAATCTTTCTGTTAAAGATGTTATGTGACCACAGTATTATTGTAATGAATATAACTCCAAATATATAAAACCAAATGTATTGTCTATATTTACTGAGATATTGATAACAACAACAAAAAAGTTTGTTCATTCATTCATTCATTTTCCTTTGACTTATTGGAATGAACCACCAACTTATCCAGCATATGTTTTACACAGCGGATGCCCTTCCAGCTGCAACCCAGTACTGGGAAACATCCATACACACTCATTCACACTCACTACGGCCAATTTAGTTTCTTCAATTCACCTATAGCGCAGGTCTTTGGACTGTGGGGGAAACCGGAGCACCCGGAGGAAACCCGCGCCAACACGGGGAAAACATGCAAACTCCACACAGAAATGCCAACTGGTCCAGCCGGGACTCGAACCAGCGACGCATTCTTGTTGTGAGGTGACAGTGCTAACCACTGAGCCACCGTGTCGCCCAATGTTTGTTCATTTTATTTTCATTTTATTTATTTATTTCATTCTATATACTCATTTATACTGTGCACTATGCACTCAAAAATGTATTGCTTGGTCAAACTGCTCATTTGAAGTGAGCTGAAACAACACAATTATTGAGATTTCGTTGGGACAACTTAATTTGTTTTGGTTCAATCCACATAAATTTGTTAAATCTGTAAAGTTAACTTAATCCATTTGTGTTGGGACAATATGAATGAATTGTGTGGAACCCTGCATTTCTTTTACAGTGTATGCTATATTAGTGAATTTGACTGGTTTAACGTCTGAGTCCCTGCTTTAAAACTACACTACCCAGGATGCAAAACGTCGCCAAGAAGGGAAGTCTAATTCTAAGCCGCTTGGATAAAAAAAGCCAACAGCTGAAGTATTGTATTACACCAGAGGAACCTGACCACCCTTATAATAGGGCAAGGGCGACACAAAATAACCCGACTGGTCGCCCTTTTTAAACCTCTCAGAAATGAGGCGGAAAATCACACAACACCGGCAATTAATTTGACACCCACAATTTTGGACTCAACTTATGCCAGAAAACACGGCGTGCAGCTCGAGCTGTAAAAGAGCCTCAGTCAGTGGAATAAAAAAACTTAATGTTGCTCATTTATCCTGTCATCCGGATGGACCTTCTGAATTATGGAGCGACTCAACGACATACGACTTTTGACAGGAGCGGAGCGTAATAACAGGTCGTAATGCCGCACAATTGGACGACACCTAACAGGTGCTACTCAAACATTTCTGATTTTAAATCCAGAGGACATATGAGCTGACATCATATATGCTATTTTTGAGGGAAACCAACACGTCATAGCTATTTATTACTGGATTGAACATGTAAGGTTTGTTGTTATATGTTTGCTCGACTGAAGGAGGGGAAAGACCTGGTATTTATGTTGGGAGAGATTACAAGAAATACGAGGTGATCCAGTGATCTTGTTACCAGAGACTTCATTTTTTTTTCTTTCATCATGAATTTGACTTCTTTTGGATACTGATGGGTGTTTGTGCCCCCGCTCCAAAGAGCCTCTACTATCATGGGATGTGTGCAGAGTGTCAAACTCAAGCCAAGTTTTCATGAGAACATCACAGTCCTGGAACTGCAAGCCTCCGTCGATCCCAGTCCGACAGTCCTGGACGAGTCCTCAAATGTGGTTCTGCGGTACCGCACGCCTTACTTCAGGGCATCCGCTCAGGTGCAGGTGCCACCCATGCTTTGCAAAGAGATCTGGACTGTTGGATGGATCCAGGCTTGCAATCAGATGGACTTCTACAATATATATGGAAACGAAGGAGTGTAAGTGAGTTCACATAATGCGAGTAGATATGAATAGTCTTTTGGTGCCTTTATTGCTCTGGGCTTCTACCTTTTAAAAAATAAAAGCAGGGTCCTTGAATATATAGCTAATATTCACAGCTTACCAGCCTTACTCTCAATAAATAAGTCCTTTATTGGCATTGGTGTCCATGATGTTGTCATAAAAATAAGCATCAACACATTAATAGTGTAAAAAAAAAGATGCTTTAAATCCCTCCATATGTTATAATGTGTCCAGTTTACCTTTTTTACCATTATTTATGGAATATATAACATTTTGTGAAACAGTGGTTTTCGCAAAAATGTATATTTATTTATTCATGCATATTTAGAACAAGAATCATTTGATGGCATGTCTTAAAAGTCTATTAAAGGATCACAAGCCTCAAAATACTACACTGTTAACAATTATCAGTACAATCTACAGTAACTTATTGGCAGCAGTTTGCCAGTAACTTACTGTAAATCGGTTACAGTAAAAAAAATACGGCATTTACATTTACAGCCCCATTTATCTCGCTGTATATGTATTTACAATATTGTATGTATCTTTACTGTAAAATATAGTTATTTTCACAGTACAACAGCAAAATACAGTAACATAACTGTCCAACAGAAAAATACAGCTCATAACACGGTTAAATACTGTGTAATTTATAGATTTTATAGCTATAGATTTAAACATTTTATTAGAAGACATATTTAATCATTTATAACAATCACATATTCCTTTATATATTTTATTAAGCACAGGTCAGAATTAGTAAGATGTTTCATATATATATATATAACACTCGTTACCCTTCTGCTTGTTTTCTTTGAGAGCAGTCAATTACTAACACATTTTTTGTAAAAAAAAAACAAAAACTACTATTAGTCAACATTTAAAGTGACAGAAATTACACAAATAGTACAACTTATATCTCTGAGAAATAAAGGCATATGAGCTGTCATTAATGCGGTATACTTTTTAGGTACAAATACAGTATGTACAATTAAAGTACTAATTTGCACATTTAAGGTACCAGTATGCATCATTTTAGGTACAAATGTGTACCTTTTAAAAAGTACTGACCCAGTAACAGCTCTTGACCTTTATTTCTGAGAGTGGATATGTCATATATAAATTAGGACAACTTTGATAAAGTATTTAGATCCATGATGATTACTATAAATAATTTCTGGTGCTTTCTCCTGTGTAGGGGTGGCACGTGAGTATGTAAAAAAGTGATTTCTCAGGATGTTAGTAATGTTTGTGAACCAATTTCCTGGGATTGTTTCCTCAACTGCAGAAAAAGTTGAACACACCCCGAGTAGGACAAAAGACTTGCCATTTACTAGCGTCAGTCCTAAGAAAACTAGCTGAAGGCTTTATCTGCACCAAGATTGACTATTCAAATTTCCATGACATTAATATTCAGTCTCTTGCAAATAAGGGATTTTTACACTGATGCCATCAAAAAGGCTATTTAGGTTCCCCAATGAATCTTTTAATGCAATGGTCTTCAAATAACCATTTAAAGTATAAATTTGTTTTTTTAGAAGCTCAAGCAAGAAAATTAGTTTGAATTTAGAAAACTAGTTTGAAAATTTTAGCAATCAGGTCTGTAGTTTGCAAAATTTGAATATGGGTGTTATCAACACAATCCCTGGGTAATTTGTCTTTAATTTAGTGGCTAATTCCTATAAATTTGTATCTTATTCATATAGTTTAGTACAACTTGCTCATGCCTCCAATAATGGGATACAAAATGCGTACATAATTTGTATGAATTAGACACTTCCCAGCAGGCATTTCTTTGTTTTTAAAAGACATCTAATAGACGTCCAAACAACATCTAATAGACATTTGTGCTAATACAAGTCTAAATAAAAATTAAAAACTAATAAACATCTAAAAATAAACTAGTCATCAAATAGACAGATACAAATTCAAATAAATCTGACAATTCTTTGTTTTTTAAAAGACATCTAATAGACATCCAAACATAGAGGTTTTTGCTAATACAAGGCTAAATGAAAGTGAAAATCTAATAGACATCTAGCAATAGTCCAAAAATGAACTAGTCAATAAATTGACAGATACAAATACAAAAAGCAGGCATTTTGTAGTTTTTTAAAATGCATCGAATAGACGTCCAAACATAGATGTATTTGTTAAAACAAGGTTAAATGAAAATAAAAATCTAATAGACATCTAAAAATAGTCCAAAAATAAACTAGTCATCAAATCGACAGATACAAATTCTAAAAAATCTGACAATTCTTTATTGTTTTTTAAAAGACATCTAATAGACGTCCAAACATAGACGTTTTTGCTAATACAAGGCTAAATGAAAGTGAAAATCTAGTAGACATCTAGCAATAGGCCATGAATGAACTAGTTAATAAATAGAAAGATAGAAATACAAAAAGCAGGCATTTTTTTTGGTTTTTTAAAAGACATCTAATAGACGTCCAAACTTGGCCTTTTTTGCTAATACAAGGCTAAATGAAAGTGAAAATCTAATAGACATCTAACAATTGATCTTATTCTGCACTGCGGAAGTGTGCTCGTTTTTGTGATAGTTTTAGAACTTCCAATTAATTTGCCTATGGGAGAAATGACTAGGAATAATAAATGTCAGAAATGCGGTCAAACTACTTGCTCTACAAACAAGTGTGTTCATGAATATACATAAAAAGTAGAATAATATAATAAGAAAATGTTAGTTTGCAACATTGATCAGCATAATGAGCTGTTTTTAACATCTAAAAATCAATTGGAGGTGAATGAGACTAGAAGTGTTGAGCCAAAAAGATTACAATGGCTGCGCCCACTCGTACGTGAAGAATAAGCTCAATAGTCCAATAATAAACTAGTCATCAAATAGACAAATACACAAAGGCAGGCAATTCTCTTTTTTTTTTTTTTTTAAGATGTCTAATAGACGTCTAAACATGTCTGTCTATATGATGATTAGTCTATTGTTAAACTAGTGATGAAGAATAAATCAAATCTGTTCATCTTATAACATGACCATGTGTCGTCAGAAGACTCTGGTCAAGCATTTTGATGCATATGGATTTAATTCTTGTTTGCTTTATGCACTTTTTGAAATGAGTTTTGAGTGAACAGGCTTTCAATGGAGGGACTGAAATCTCCCAGAATGTCTTATGGGTTTGGAATGACATGAGGTTGAAAAAATGACAGAATTTTGGTCAACAAACTTTAGAGTATACTTTTTTAAATTTCAAAGTATTCAAATCTGCGTGAATCAGAAGTTACAAAGACTTTTATTTCAGTATGGTGATGTCTTGAGTAGGGGCGGGGCATTCTATTTACACATCATTCCCTCAAATCGTGACCAATCAAATGCTCTCTAGTACCTGACAAGCCCCATCCCCTTCAACGCTTCTCATTTGATGTGCTTGAGCTCAACCACTCTCACTGGCAGAACGATGATAAAGCAAAACACTATAGGCTGTTTTTAAAAAGGGGAGGAGCTACACTATGTTCCACCCTCTCTTCATGCTTCGGTTCAGATTACATCAAACATCGAATAAAAATGCACATTTCAAAGCACTTTGCGGGACCTTTAGTAAGAAAGATTTTAATAAGATGTTAATAAGAATTAATAAGACTTAATAAGAAGTCTGAAAGATGTGTCATTTTCCCTCCTCAGATCCAGCTGGGAGCTGCCAGAGCTGAGATGTGGGCAGATTCAGGCCATCAGTGATTCGGATGGCGTGAACTACCCCTGGTACGGCTGCACTACTGAGATGTACACCATAGTGGGTCCCACCAAAAAGAGCACCAAACTCACCGTCAGCATGAACGACAACTTCTGCCCAAGTGTGACGTGGAGTGTCCCGGTTGGCACCACCAGCAGCCCTCCTCTCCTGAGTTCCATCCAGAGGGACCAGCGCTTCACCACCTGGCTGGTGGCCATGAACGAAACCACATCCGAGATGGTGCTGCTCCGGACCATCTGCTGGAGGATGCAGATCTGCGTTAAAGTGGATCCCAAGAGGCCTCTGGGTCAAAGAGCCACAGTTGTGGAGCCGCTAGTCCAGGAACAACCTCAAGTCCAAGTTCGAAATGAACCCAT
Source organism: Danio jaintianensis (assembly GCA_903798115.1). NCBI lineage: Eukaryota > Metazoa > Chordata > Actinopteri > Cypriniformes > Danionidae > Danio > Danio jaintianensis. The sequence continues at coordinate 7,591,282 of CAIGQV010018170.1, forward strand.
CCCAATAAACGCCTTGGTTAAGCCTAATGCCAATGATGCCCAGGTTCTGATGTGGCGGCCTAGAAACGGGGAACCCATTGTGGTCATTCCCCCAAAATATTGATCCCATGAAGGAATTTTCCTTCCAACTTGAACTGAAATGATTTGACAAACGAAGAGGGTGAATTTAGGTAAAATATGGCAATCTTGAAAATTTTAACCCAGCAGTCCATATTTTATTTACCCAAAATATTTTTTGAGAGCATGGAGCAAGTCAGAATAATATTAAGACAGGGTTACTGATTTACAATTATGAATGAACAAAGTGTATTTATTAATGACTGTTTAATACCTATTGTGTTTTGTTTTTCAATATTTTAGTATTTGAATATTTTAGTAAGAAATAAAAAAAAAACTGTGTGGCCTTTGCATACTTGAAATGTGGCCTTATTATAAATCACTTGCTCACATATTATATGTTGATTGTGTGGTAAACACTGTAAAAAAGCGATTAGTTGGCTTTGCTTAAAAGTGAGTAAACTTGTTGCCTGGAACTATGTGCATAATTATAAAAAATAAGTCAACTTAACAGAACCAACAGATTTACTCACTTTAAGTAAAGTCAACTTGTCGCTTTTAAGGCTACTGTTTTTTTGTTTTTTTTAGCAAAGTAACTAATCACTTTTTATTGTGTATTTATTTGGTAACACTACAAAAAGGTTTCATTCATTAACATTGGTTAACTACATTAAAGTTCATGTTAAATCAGCATTTAACAATGGGTCAAAAATGAGACCTCAATTTTAGTGTCTGCATTACCACAGTGAGAAAGCACAATAAATGTACTGTAAGTGTGATAAAATGTCAAAATATAGATAAAATAATATATCATCATCATTTCAGTCTTAAGGTGGGCAACAGTACGGGGTCTTTGTTGTCGCATTTTACGATTCAAAATGCGCCACAGATTCTCTATTGGACTACAGACAGGCCAGTCATGTACCTGTATCCTCTTCCTCCGCAGCCAGGATGTGTGCAGAATGTGGTTTTACATTGTCTTGTTGAAATACACATGGGTGTCTCTGATAAAGAAGAGAGCATAATGTGCTCCAAAATCTCTATGTATTTTCAGCATTAATGGTGCCATCACAGAAGTGCAAGTCACCACAGTGATTTATATACATTGAAAGCACAATAAATATATTGTAAGTGTAATAAAATGTCAAAATATAGATTAAATAATATATCATCGTCATTTCAGTGAAACACAATTAAAAACAAAACAACATACTTATTCTGACCGGTACTCATTAAAATATATGCGACGATCCTTTAATAGTCTTTTAATATGTCGTCAATCGATCATTATTAATATGCCTGACAAGATTTTTTTTAGCCATACATAGCTTATTGTTAGATTGAATTACAGAAAAAGTCAAATGAAAGAGAACACATACACTTAAAAACAATTGTAAAGACAAAAAGTCAAGATAACAAATATTTTTATGTTGCTTTAACTTATTTTAATAAGGTTTCAACTAAATTGTTTAAGTTGTACAGAGTTTAACTTACTATTTTAAGTCAGATTGACAAGTTGACATGACTACAAAAATTGATTCAACTAAAAACTGCATCAGCAAGAATATTTTTACAGTGTACTAATGGTTGAAAAAGAATAAATAAATAAAAGATGTAAAATGTTTACTGGTAGTTGTGTGTTAACATTGTAAGTTCAATGATGCATAACCTAATGTTAACAAATGAAACCTTATTGTAAAGTATTACTGTTTGTATTTAGTCTGGCGTGGCCAAAGTGTGTCAAACAGTTGCCTTTTATTTTGTACAAGACATTTGCAACGTCACTCGTGTCTTGTAGGATGTTCTCTGAACTAGAACTGTGAATAATTTAGTTGTCTTCTCATGTTGTAAAAGGCAGCTTTTCAGGAGCACAAGCTGTTTCAGGTACTTCATCTTTCTCTTTTTTTAGATGTGGAGAACTGTGAAAACTAAAATAAAATCAACATGTCACATTTACACCACCGTCTTTTGTGTGATCATTTAAAATGCTCAGTAAGCATAATTGTAACTTTGGCTGTCGGTTCTATCATGCAAGCTTCATGACAGCATTTGAGATTCATATTTATTTGATGACTATATGACCGACAATGCAAACGTTGTTCTTTGTTTCAGAGCGTCTTCTTAACAGGGGACTATATGACCTGTTTCTAAAATACTCCAGGATGCCCTATTTTTTTTACTCTTATGAATTTATTGAAATCTCCAAAGCCTTGCATCTGCAGGGACTTTTATTGGTCGTTTATGGTTTTATTCATACTTGTTGGTTACAATGTTTTGTAATGAACTATAAATGATCCAACAAACGACCTAAAATGTTTAGAGACATTGAGAAAAAGTGCTAATGTTTAATGTTCCAATGAAACAAAATCAAGTTGTTGTTTTTTTCCCAAATTGAGACATTACATCCATGCTATCGGTTATTGAAAAAGGAAAAAAAAAAAAAAGTTGTTTTTTGATCCTATTTATTATTTATTAGTTGGATTTCTGTATTGTTGCTTTTTTAACATGAAGTTTTAATTTTGTTCTTTTTTTCTTCAGTTTGCATCGTCCGCTACTGGGCTGGCATGCATAGCACAACACTTTAATTCGTTTTTGCATGCCCATTTGAAGTAGGATATTTTTTTATAGCGATTTTTAATCAATTGTTTGAAAAGTTTCACATAAAAGTTTTGTGTGTTCCTGTACATTAAGCTTTCAAACACCTGTAGGAAAATTATTCTACACTATATTATACACTTATATACACTATACCTGACAAAAGTCTTGTCGTCGATCCCAGTTGTAAGAGCAACAAATAATAACTTGACTTCTAGTTGATCATTTGGAAAAGTGGCAGAAGGGAGATTTTTTTGAAGAATAATCTGTTGAACTGCATCCCAATCATCACAAATACTGCAGAAGACCTATTGGAACCCGCATGGACCCAAGATTCTCACAGAAATCAGTCAAGTTTGATAAAGGAAAAATCATGGTTTGGGGTTACATTCAGTATGGGGGAATGCGAGAGATCTGCAGAGTGGATGGCAACATCAGCATGGACATTTGTGCTGCCCATTACATTACAAATCACAGGAGAGGGCAAATTCCTCAGCAGGATAGCGCTCCTTCTCATACTTCAGCCTCCACATCAAAGTTCCTGAAAGCAAAGAAGGTCTAGATGCTCCAGGATTGGCCAGCCCAGTCACCAGACATAAACATTATGTCTGGGGTAAGATGAAGGAGGAGGCATTGAAGATGAATCCAAAGAATCTTGATGAACTCTGGGAGTCCTGCAGAAACGCTTTCTTTGCCATTCCAGATGACTTTATTAATAAGTTATTTGAGTCATTGCAGAGATGTATGGATGCAGTCGTCCAAGCTCATGGGAGCCATGCACAATATTCATTCTTTTTCCACTGCACCATGACTTTATATTTTATACTGTATATTATTTCTGTTAAGTGACAAGACTTTTGTCTAAGCAAAGTCAGACCTTACTGTCCTAACTAAATAATTAAAAATCAATTATTTTGGTAAAATAAGCGTAATCTAGACGCCTTTGCCTTTCATATATGCCACTTTTGATATCAAATGATCAACTAGAAGTCAAGTTATTATTTGTTATTCCTAAAACTTGGATAGGCAACAAGACTTTTGTCAGGTAGTGTATATGACTGAATAACAATCTTTTTATGAGGTTCTTTGAAAATAAAAATCCCTTATATACATTTCTCACCATCATGTTCTTGATTTTAGAAACATAATTGACTTGCGTTTATCCAGTTAACTTGTCTTGTGAACCTCTTTTGGTACTTCGGAATATTTCTGGATTGTTCAGTCACTAAACAAATTTATTCATCACATATCCGCAGTAAATTACTCCTAAATAACAGATTTGATTTTCCCTTTAGAAAGAAAATGATAAATATTTTAGTTTAAAACTTTGCATGTGAGCTTTTACGTAAGATTATGGATATACAAGTCCAAGTGTGTTTAAATGCTTAGACGACCCATTGAATTATACATGGCTTTAGTGATTCTCTGTGCTCCTGCACTGTGACTGCCCTCCCTCCACGTCTCATACTTTCTATTGTTATGACACACACGCACACACACACACACACACGTACACACACACACACACACACACACACACGCACACGCACACACACACATACCTGGAGAAAGCCTGGAAGTCCCACACTCAGTGCTGGTAAAGCAGTCCAAATGACATTTTCTGAACATTCGTCTTTACAAATGATCCCTGAATGGAAGAAACAATATATTAGCTTTGAGGTAAGTGGATGCATTACTTATACTTTCAAGTCTAACTAGTCTAAGTCTAACTTTTCATGAATAAATAACTAAATTAAGGTCCGCTCTTTATTTTTCAGACCCTGAAGTCAATGCTGAACAAAGAAGATAGGCTTAATCTCATTCACTATGGTAAGACACGATCAGCTTGTTGGTTGTTTTTGCCGGTGAATTTCAGAATTCCAGTGAGAGAATTCTGGTATTAAAGTACTATTTGTTGCATTTGTGCTTTCGGTATTAAGATGTTTTTGTAGATCGGATTTTTCAATTAAATTCATTTGAATTCTAAAGCACTTTTTACAATGTAGATTGTGTCAAAGCAGCTTAACATAGATGAAAAAAAGAGAGTAAATACCATATTATATCAAATTGTGGAATATTCCAATTTTGAGCTTGTCTATTTTCAATTGACCACATTATTGCTGCTGCTGCTGCACCGATCCGCCTGTCAATCTCACATTCCATCCTTCCCTCACTTGTGAACAAAACCCCAAGATACTTGAACTCCTCCACCTGGGGTACTCTTCTCCAACCTGGAGATGGCAAGCCACCTTTTTCTGGTCGAACACCATGGCCTCGGACTTGGAGGTGCTGACTCTCATCCTCATCTCATTGCATGCAGGAGGTCCAGATCCGACGAAGACAACAGGACAACAAATAAAAGAGATGAAATCCTGTGGTCCCCGAACCCCTAGGCTGTGCTTAGAAATTCTGTCCATAAAATAAATTAACAGAACCAGTGACAAAGAGCAGCCCTGCCGAAGTCCAACATGCTCTGGGAACAAGTCTGACTTATTGCCGTCAATGTGAACCAAACTCCTGCTCTGTTCATACAGGGACCGGACAGCCCCTAACAAAGTGCCTCCGACCCCATACTCCCAGAGCACCCTCACAGAATGCCATGAGGGACACGATCGAATGCCTTTTACAAGTCACACAAGTGGACTAGTTGGGCATACTCCCATGAACCCTCAAGCACCCTAGTGAGGGTATGGAGCTGGTCCAGTGTTCCACGGCCTGGACGAAATCCACATTGTTCCTCCTGGAACCGAGGTTCAACCATTAACCGGATCCTCCTCTCCTGTACCCTGGCATAGACTTTTCCAGGGAGGCTGGAGAGGGTGTGATACTATAGGGTGTGACCCCCCTGTAGTTGGAACACAACCTTCAGTCACCTTTCTTAAAAATGGGAAACACCACCCTAGTTGCCAAGTCCATAGGTAATGTCCCCAACCTCCACACGATGTTGTAGAGGCGTGTCAGCCAAGACAGCCCAACATCATTCAGAGACTTGAGCTACACAGGGTGTATCTCATCCACCCCGCTGCTTTGCCACTGGGTAAATTGCACACTACCTCAGTGACTTCAACTTGGGTAATGGGTCAGTCCACCCCTGCATCCCCATTCTCTGATTCCTCAATGGAAGGCATGTCAGTGGGATCCTCATAGTATTCTGAGTTCAACAGTTTCCCGTGTCGACTATAAACAGTGTTGGTGTGAAACTGTTTCCCCCTCCTCTTCCCAGGCCCGAGTTTTTGCTTCCACAACTACCCGGGCTGCAGCACACTTGGCCTATTGGTACCCATCAGCTGCCTCGGGAGTCCTACAACCCTACCAAGCTAGGACTTAGGCTTGACGGCATCCCTTACTTCCGGTGGCCACCACTGGTGGAAATTGGACTAATGTGAAAGAAAAAATAAAGAGAATAAGTATTTGGCAGATGTCCATATGTTAATACAATGTGTTTGTATTGTCCATATGTGAAAAGATCAAAGCATCTAAGGATTCTTTCAGTCTTACAATATCATATAAATATGCACTGTGTGTTTGCTTCGCAATAATAAAATTAACAAAACCAAAACACAGAGAGAAAGAAGCATGAAAACATCTGATAATAATGATACGGATTGAACAATCTCTGCGGTTAACAAAGCGTATTTAAGACTATTGACTATATTTAATATGGAAAGAATGGAAATAATGCATTCTTTGCTTGACACATTGACATTACTGTAGCCTACAGAATAGCTTTTTCAGCATTAGATTTTCATATAAATATTAGTCAGGACTTTCATAAGGAAGATTCAGCCCAATCTCTCTAAGAAATGTAACTTTTCTTTTACGTTTTGTCAGAAAAGTGGCTAATTTGTAAGAAAATGCATGATTTTTAAAAGGATTCATGCTAACAAACCGTCATTGGGGGGGTGAGCAAATCAAACTAAAATGTATAAATGAGATCTTACAAATGCAAATGAATTAGCTACAAACTCAAAAAGTTTGCAGTGAGATTTCGAAGATCTCATTTTTTTATTTTCATTTAATGCATGCTTTTCACACATTGGCAATCAAAAAAGACTTTTAACACATGAAACGTCTTACATATAGCCTCTTTAAAATGTTGCCAAGGCATATTTATGACCATCATATACAAAAGTATAACTCATAAATTATTCCCATAGAAGTGAAATGTATGATCTTTCTATAGCAGGTTATCCTCCCAATATCAAAGGTGAAGCAGGTCATCATCATAAATCATTAATAACTTCACAAAGTTGAATGTTTAATGAGGGAGAGGATTGAGATGTTGTGAACGGCTGCATATGCACGGAGTAAGTGCAACATTTTTACAAAAGTTTCATTCATCTGTCAGTGATAATGCAACATTTTTTAGAAAACAGTCAAAAGTCTGTGACTGAGGAGTTCTTCAAAAGCTGTGAGGAGGAGCTGAACAAGGTGAACCTCTTCTATTCAGGTATACGCTGAGAATGTAATGAGAATGAATCATTTACAGCACATCCATGCATTATTCACACTTAGTGTTGTCACGATTACTGGATTCAAAGTAAACCACTGAAAATTTTCTGATGGTTAGTATCACCAGTTAAAATTTTCATTATCATCAAAAACCGTGATTGATTATTGCGATTTTGAAAACTCTACGTAAATACTGTTACATTGCAATTAGCTGTTAGACAGTTAATAAATAGACATTTATCTATAGGGTTAAATTATGTTGTATTCCTTTCATTTAAAGCCTGTTCTGCACATTATTGAGAATGCTGGGTTAGGGTTAGGATAAGGTAAGGGTTAGGTTAGGGTTAAGGTTAGGGTTAGGGTTAGGATTTAGGGTTAGATAAGAGGAATGAAGGCCCAAGATATGGGCAGGCTCAGGCACAGGCACATTTAAATTTTCTTTAAGATTTATTTAGTCCCAGTGACCATTAAGGTTAAAAACCTATTAGTTAAGGAGAAGGAAAAAAGTCACTTTTACACCACATTGACAGAACCAAAGGTAAATGTAGATTGTTATTACTTGAGTCAAAACACAAAAATTAGGGCTGTATTAGCTGGGTTAGAGTTAAGAGTTAATGTGGATTACTCCCAAAATCACGAGATAAAAAAGACAACATCAGTTTTAGGGTTAGGATTAAGGCTTGACATATAAGTTTATCAATGCAAGAAAGGAAGAACATTTGCCATCAGATGACTGGGATCAGGATTAGAGATTGATGTAAGCTATTCACTCTATCAATTGGGATTGGGGTCAGGGTCAGGATTGGGGTTAGGGCGTTAGGGTTGGGTTTAGGGTTAGGCCTCCTTAGTGGATCTAAGTTATACACTCTATCAATTGGGTTAGGGTTGGGGGTTAAGCCCCCTTAGTTGATGTAAGTTATTCACTCTATCAGGTGGGGTTGGGTTAGGGTTAGGTTAGGGTTTAGTTAGAGTTAAGGTTTAGGGTTAGGGTTACGCTTGATTTCATAAAATTAAATCTCAAATCAAAACCCAATATCAGTCAGAAAAATCTTTTGTCAAATCACATAACACTGTTTGGCTTTTATAAAGCAGCTTTATGCAGTGAAAAACATGGTAAACATGGATCCTTGTGAGGTATTTTTCCAAGTGCAGGTTTTTCAAACAATAACTTGAATAAAAAAAATCTAATGTTCCTATAACAACACACAAAAATGACTTAAGTATGAGAAATGATACAAAGATAAGTAAACACATTGAAAATGCATAAATCCTTGTTTATGTTTTGCCAAAAAAATAAAGCTGCAAATTGTATTTATTGCTTGTTTATTTTTAAATAAATAAAAAAATTGGTGGAATGCTTTAGTTGTGTGTGTCACATATTTTTAAATATTTGTAGGTAATTTTAACAAATAATAACTGTGATATATTTTACTATAATCATGATAGAAAGTGTTTCATACAGTTACATCTCTATTATCTTTTTCTGTTATTAGAGAAACTATCAGAAGCTCACAACAGACTGTCCGCATTTGGGATTGTAGCTCAGGAAGTGCATACTTGTACTAATAATTTCCCCCAAATCAAAAGAAGAACCATCAATATAAAACAAATCAAAATGGCAGTTGGTGAGCTCTACCTGAGCCTGGCCTTTCTGCAAAAATACCAGGTGGTCTTTAGCAATCTTGAAGATTTCTATTTTGTAATATGCATTATGAACTATTCTCAACATTCATTACGCTTGATTCCCTGCAGGAATTTAATTACAAATGCCTCTGCAAGATAACCATAATGTACGATTCAAAGTTTGGTTCTGAACGTGGCCTAAAATGGAGAAACGAGAGGCTCGACACATCTCTGCTTAACACAGACAGAGGCAAATGTAAACATCTCATGTCTAAACTGGAGGTGAGAATACAAAATGCATCTTTTTATTTCATGGCAGTAAACCTAATCCACGCATCAGTGACAGTAAATGTGATTCTACAGACGTTCATGATTCAGTTGGAGGGGGGTGACAAACTGAGAGCGGCAAAAAGACTTGAAGTCCCAAACCTGGACAAAACACTGGTGAGAACAATCAGCCTCGCGTTTAAAAGGCAGGCGTTAAAGGATTAGTTTACCCAAAAGTGAAAATTCACCCTAATGACGCTCCAATCCCATGAGACCTTTGTTTATATTTGGAACACAAATTAAGATATATATTTTGTGGTGAACTAACCCTTTAATATTTAAATAGCTGTTTTTTTATTGGTAGTGTTATTATTTTTGTACACAGAAAGTTGGAGAGTGGACAATATTTCGAACTGGCTTTAATTGCGGCCTCATCCTGGCTTTACTCACCACTATAGCTTTTAAAGGTTAGTAAAGGTTTCCTACCATTTCCCTAAATGACTGCAAACAAATGGCATATAAGTAAGGGATAATGTACGATGCGGAGGGCTGTTGTGTACGACTGAAGGTTTTATTCTTCGAGAACAACCGGCTGGATGTACATTATCCCAATTATTAAATTGCCACAAAACGAAACAATTAGACACAAAACACTAGCCATGTTTCCATCCAAAGACGCAAATTAAATTTATGTGCAAAACTGGAATATCCCAAAACATTTGCAAATAAAGCAGTTTCCATCCAACGAGTCCACGAGAACAAAATTGTCATTTCCTGATAAACTAGCACCAAATATCAAAAGAAAAATGGAAGTTGCTGCATTAGGAGAAGGCCTTTTTTCGTATATAATAACTTACTTGCATTTGCAACAAAACGTAATGTGCGCAGTGAAGTCATCTTGCTTTTGGAGGCTTTTAGAATCATCTCCGCTTGCACTTCTTGTAAGATTTGTGTGTTCTGCTGATGTTTTCCATCAAGGATGGTCGTCACTTCTTTCTCGTATATAACATTTAAAAATGTTCAGATCTCTTCGTCCACCCAAACATACCTGTAACTTTCCGCCATTTTTGTTATCACATGATTTGTTGAAGCAAAATCACATGACTTTTTTGATGCGCATGCTGGAATTTATTCGGTAAATGCATTTCCATCGTAGTTTTTCTTATCGGATAATAAGCTTATCCTACTCAGTTGCGCGCATAATTTTATTTATGCGCATATTCAAAATGTATGCTCATCTTGGCGCTTCTATCTAGGAATTTTTATGCGATATTCCAAAATGTGCATAAAAATAGGTGAATGGAAACGCAACTACTGATCTGAGCTGTAACAATTTACTAGCTCTTTAATAGTTTTATTTAATTTTTTTTTTTAAGAAACGGCTGAATGCAGCCTATACTAACCTACTTATTATTATCATCCAATCACAAGATGATGCTAAACAGTCAAGAACAGTGGAGTGACACATTAGTATAAGTCTGCGTTATTAGTTACAACAGTTGTTATCAGGGAATAACAATGTTGTGATTAACCAATCAGAATCAACAAGAGCTGCGTAATAATATCTAACATCATGTAGATTGGGTGTCGAGGTCTTCATTCTTTCTTATTAACCGATTTACTAAGAATGCATTTATGATACAACTGTATATATTTTGAGTCATATTGCTCTGGATCTGTCTGTTGGTAAGCCGGCACTAACAATAACTAATGTGTCTTAAAAGTGATGAACGAAACCAATCTGGAGCTTCTAAAGCCTCAACTGCAGCTTTACAGAGGAAGCTTCCTGCTGATTGAGTTTCTGTTCCTTGTCGGACTGAACATATACTGTTTTAATACATCAGAAATAAATCACCCACTCATCTTTGGACTGGATCCCCGAGACCACCTGTCCTGCTACCATATTTTTGAGGTGAGGTGTGCAATCATGTTTTTGAGCATGTTTAGTAATATTGTGATGACTGTGCTGAGGCCTTATGTGTTTGACTGTACCGCAGATGGCCGTGGGTCTGACTGTGTGCTGGTGCACCAGTGTTCTGGCTAGTCTTCATCCTCCTGTGATGTCAATTCCACAGCAACTCCACCCACTGCTTTTTCACAGCTTTCTACTGTTTCTGCTGTTAAACCCTTTCTCCATATTTCAGGCTCGGGCTCGTCACTGGCTTACAGTCACAATGGTAAGATATGACTAAGATACTATTATGTACAAGGTAAAGACTTGGGTTCAATCTGAATTTTAGTTTATACCCCTTAGCCCAGGGATGGGCAAACTCTGTCCTTGAGGGCCGGTGTCTCTGCAGAGTTTTGCTCCAACACTAATCAGACTTGAACATGCTAATCAGTGTCTTCAAGATCACTAGAAAGCTATAGGCACGTGTGTTTGATTAGTGTTGGAGCTAAACTCTGCAGGGACACCGGCACTCCAGGACCGAGTTTGCCCATCCCTGCCTTATCCTAGGGCCCTTTCGTCTACCACTTCCCCTTACTCCTTTAAGGGATAGTTCAACCCAACACTTTTAATTCTACCATCATTTCCTCACTCTTGACTTGTTTCAAGGGATAGGTGTGAAAATATTCTCCTTAGAACAACACTACTACACCCTTACACATAATCATATTTTATAAGAGCACAAGAATAATGTTTACATCATGTTTTTGTATTCATGGATGTAACCACAAGGATTCAACTACAAGAAATTTACAGAGTAATAAACATTATGAATTATCATTAAAAACATTTGAAAGGTTATTTGGCCCATCCTTTAGCCCGTCCAACCAAAACAGAATCAAAACGCCCTTACCACTTTACATGAGCATGCAAAACAGAGAGGGAATGGTTACAGGTAAGGGGTAGAAATAGGATTAGGCCTTCATTTTTTTGTACACTCCGCTTGTGTAACCCCTCTCACCCTGGTCCAAATGAGATTTGAACCACTGTTTCCAGCATGGGAGGCAGTTGTACTAAAACACAGGACACACCAAGCCAACATAAAAAAACAATGTTTTTGCCTCATGTCGGCTGCATCTGGTACCGTCTGGGCCAAAAAGCTGTGCATCAATGCACCTAATGGACAAAAGCAATAAGAATGTACAATTTAAGCCTGCACAAGATTATGTTTCTTACCATCCATACCTGTAGGTGGCAGTATCTGAATTGTCATTCCATAAAGGTATGCTCCACACATATAAACTGCAACAAAACAGCCTTATGTACCATTTTCATACCACTTCTTGCTCACCACAGAGGGATTCGCTCGTGCACATGTATCTGATAATCCATATATGGTGCGTTCCATACAGGATATATTGTCCTTCAAAGGGCACTGCAGAGAGAAAAAAATCATGGCCGCCATATTGAAGTGTTGTTCCAAACCAAAGTGATCAAAATTGGCCACTTCGAAGGGCCCTTTGGAATGAAGGAGTTTGAAAAATACAACTGATGGACACTTCAGGAAATTATCCTTTGAGCAGGGAAGCTGTTTGGTGTCACACATTGCACTCAATTTGGAAGGGCTCATCCCCATGTTCTAATCCCCTCAGAGGGATCCTCAGAAGGGATTAGGGCATAAAGATGAGTCTTTCAGAATGGAATCCACCTATAGTTTGCAAATATGAGACAAAACGACAGCCGGCTTCTTTGTGTTCCTTCTTGATTTACATAATTTGCTTAGTTTTGTCACTTCAGTTTTTATTCTCATGCTCTGATTCATAGTTCAACAGCCAATCAGAGGGCTCTCTTTCACCGATGGCCAATTCTACTTGCTGAATCGGACAAACTCCACTTGATGTGAGCCTGACGAGAGGTGACTTGTGGAACACACCAAACAAACCAATCAGACAGATGCTTACTGATGGTACGACCCTGCCCAATGGTTTGGTGTCTCTTGCCGTCAACAAGGCCACAAAAGACTATTGTCTCCTCTGTGAATCGCTAGTGCACCTCTTGAGGTTGAGAAGTGGGTTTTACTTCCACAGTTGCTACTATTTGGCCTTGGTTACATTCACCCCCGTACACTTCCCTTGCATCTGGGTAACGAGACCCATATACACCCTCAGGTCCTACTCAGCCCATTTAAATGAGATGCAAACTAGCCTTTATTCAGTTTGGGAGGCATGTGCACCATTAAGTATCAAGTATGCTGAAGATTTCAGCTCCTACCAAATGTTCTCTGTTAAACACACCTCCCTGTTCCACTTACCTACTCTAAATGGAATTCAACAGGCGTTTCCCGCATGGGAGATGAATGCACTTACGAGGACATTAAACCCTGCATTAACCAAAAGTTGCTAAAGACATTTATTTCAGTATGATGATGTATTTACAAGTGAAACGTAATATTAAGTAGGAGGAGGAGGGGGTTTTATTTCATACGTTTCCTCTCATCTTTCACTCGCAGCAAACTAACAGTTGCAGGGGCGTGACTGAGGACAGTTTAATCAAGCCGTCAAACTGATGTCATCAGAGAAGGTTGTCTTTCCAGAGCAGAAGCAAGTGGTTAGATTAAAGATAACAAAAACAAACTGCTTTTTAAAGTGAATTGACTTGCATGGATTAATTGTTTACCTTAAGACTAACAATACTCGCTAGTGAAATAAACATTGATTGAGGTTTGACAGCTCCTACTAGCTGGCCTCTGTTACTTTTGTCTTTTTTTGTGCATCTTAAAGTCCAATTCACACCACACTGACTTAGTTGAGTTTTGTTGAATCAGTCTGTTACCCTAATCTGTATCTGCTGGCATCTGTCGGAGCTTATTCATGCAGAATCAGCAAGGGTTGTAGAATGTCTGATGCATTTTGTCTAGTGATTGTCCACGGCATTCTGTGCAGTGTTAATTGGTCCCTAGACAGTTGCATTAGTGGAGCGTTTTTTTCAGTGTCTTTTACTGCAGTTACACTGACACGACAGTAGGTGGTGTTTTAACGAGTTAGTCACTGAATCATTCAATAAACTAATTTTCAGGGTTGCATCTGAAAAAGCCCATAAACTGACCACCGACTGTCGCCTACCTACCTCTGTATGCTGCCTGCGGAGACAGTATTTTTTTTAGCTTTCAGACTTCAGATGCATCAAGGACACCAAGCATTGGCATGCTTCCCTTAGATATATACACATTGAAGCTTCATTAGCAGCTGTTTCTATGGGCTGCTAGTCGTAAGCTGTTTGCCATATGGAACAGTCGAAGCCGGTCCTTGAACAGTTATAAAAATGTACGAATATCTAAATCTACTGTAGACTTCACAAATGATTTTGCTAAAGAAACACAACGCAACAAATCGAAGATGTAAGCTGAAAGAAGTGATGGTAGTCACAGGGCAAAACAACAGTGTGCTCAAAACACACCAACTAGAGGTGGAGAAGAGAGAGAGTGATCAAGCCAATTCAATGGATGGGAATTATAAAAAGGGCAACATATTAACATGGGTCATCATTCTTATACCCCTCTTTACCAATGCATTTTAATGGCCTTAGGATCTCATGTTGACATGTTACCTGTAGGACAGTACTTTTTACAGTATTGTGCCCCCATAGTGGGGTATTAGAACCCACACAGAATGCAAGGTAAACACCCCCACTGGCCTCACTGAAACCTCTTCTACTGTAGTAGCAGGCTATTTTTATCAGAAAATCTACCATGTGGGTACTGATCAGGCCCAACCCCAGGGTTGCCAGGTCCAAGAAAAAATTCCAACCCAATAACAACTCAAAACTTTAAAAGGAATTAAAAGTATGCCATTTCCCCCTTTTCCAATCAGAGTCAATTGCTACTTTACTACAAAGAGAATGGATTCACATATCTTCAGTGTTATTTTGTAATATACTTGTAGATACGGTAAACACGCTAAAGTACTGACTGACTTTCCACACACTATACAACACTTCTAAGTTCCTTTCTCAGATGTGGGTGTATCTGACATTCTGCTCATATATTATGTGGCATGCAGTTTTACTCACTTGCAGCAATTTTTTGGGTTGGCAGGTATGCATTCCAGGATCAGAGTTCATTAAGAAACTATTGAGTTTTCATTTGAAGGAAACATTTTGGTGGCAACAACATATTTTGTAAAATTGTGTAAACTTTATATAAATCTTTTTTTTTAAAAAAAGCTTCATAGTTTTTTTGTTGTTTATTTATTTATTTATTTATTTATTTATTTATTTATTTATTTATTT
>CAIGQV010018170.1:7609730-7627209 GCA_903798115.1 Danio jaintianensis
AGCAAAACCCGCATTGAGACCAGCAAAAACAGCATTGAGACCAGCAAGACCAGCAAAACCCGCATTGAGACCAGCAAAAACAGCATTGAAACCAGCAAAACCAGCATTGAAACAAGCAAGACCAGCATACCAGCATCAAAACATACCTTACCAGCATATGCTGTTTTTTTCAGCAGGGATGTTTTAACACCTTGCCTGCATGTTTCTAGCATGTTTAGCACACAACATTAATGAGCATGTTGCATAATGAACAAAATGCTAAAATGACTTAGCTTGTTGCTAACAAGTTAAAACAATACCAACACAAATTTTAGTAGTAATTACATACTAATTTTATAGTTACTTACTAAAGATGTTTATTGAGATTTTCTTTTTCTCAGCAAGTCTGGACTGTGGACAGTATAGTATGGCTGTAACCTGTCTGATCCAGTGTTTTCCACCATGGCTAAGATTTGCACAATGCCTGAGGTGCTTCTGGGACAGTGGCCACAAGCTAAATCTCCTGAATGCAGGAAAATACTTCACTGTCTTTTTGATGGTCACATTTGCCGGCCTCTACAACATGGCCAGAGGTATACCCACACAAATTAATAACTATAATTTAAGGTGTTTGTGTATCTTCTAATAATGTTTTTGTATCAAAACATGTTTCTGAATTGACATACCTGTCGTCAGAATCCATCTTTTTCCTACGCCCATGATGCTTTGCATGAATGATGGGAGTAACTTCCATTAAACTGTAAAGAAATCAGTGAAGTATTTTTAAAAATGGTGTATAATGAGGTGTCATCATTATTCTCCTCACAGTTCATCCATCAAATATTAAAATCCAGTTTACTTCAGTAGCCCATGAATAACCCCAAAACTCAAAATGAGTCTTTCTGCAGCAATATATTGAATATACATACAGTATATTGACTGTACTACTGTAATAAGACAATCTGAAGGAACCAAACACAATGAACTTTTGTGGTGCAACCTTATTATTTAAAGTGTTTTGTTTCAGTTTTTTTCAACTGATGACACTAATCTGTTTTGTTTGTGGGTATGTATGTGATAGCGAGATCTGCCCTGCTTGTGGAAGTGAATGTATATCTGTATATATGGGCCATGGTTACATGTACAGGCGTTGTAGTTACTGTGAGCTGGGATTTAAGGATGGACTGGGGATTACTTCAGGGAAACGGCCTACTCAAAGATGAGCTGCTGTACTCCCAACAGGTAAAAATGAATTTAAAAAAAAAATAACTAAATGATTGTTAAAATGATAGAAATATAGGTGCATGTGGAAAAGGTTGACAAAAGGTTTCCATGATATGTTAAAAGAACATTTAAAAATACAAAATTGTGCTTTCTTCCTCACATAAAGATTTCATATGGCTTCACAATTCTACAATGTGTGTGTGTGTCATGTGGACTATGAGGCTTTGACATTTTACAGCTTGACCATGAGGGTTGCCACGTCTGTGTTTTTTCCTGCTAAATTTGTTTACTTTTTATTTATTTGATATAATTAATGATTAACTACTCACCCTAATTTTGTTCAAAAATATACAAACAAACTACCCACTCATAACAGTCTCACTTATGATTTCAAAGTGTCGTCCGGAGCCAAAGGTACACTGCAAAAAAATGCTGGGTTCCACACAATCGATTTGTGTTGGGACAACATGAAGGAATTACGTTAACTTATTAGTTTTTACAAATTTATGTGGATTACACATAAAACAGTTAAGTTCTTCCCCCAAAAAACTCATGAATTGTG
Organism: Danio jaintianensis; assembly: GCA_903798115.1. Classification (NCBI taxonomy): domain Eukaryota; kingdom Metazoa; phylum Chordata; class Actinopteri; order Cypriniformes; family Danionidae; genus Danio; species Danio jaintianensis. The sequence continues at coordinate 7,611,496 of CAIGQV010018170.1, forward strand.
CTGTTTCAGCTCATTATAAATAAGTAGTTTGAACAATCAGAAAACATATTTTTTAAGTGCCTGTGACTTTAATTTCAAGAACTAAAGTTTCAGTTCAAAATCTGTTTTAAAGCACAGTATTTATTTATTTTTGCCACTAGAGGGCATTTATTCACAACAAACAAACAAACAAACAAAAAATTTTCTTGGAAGTATGAAGCAGAGTAATGGCCTGTGCACACCTTTCTGCTTTTCGCTCGTCAGTGTTTTTCGGCATTCATTCAAAAGCAATTTTCACTGTAGATGAATAGAGTAAATGTGCAAAATCACTCCCTGACATTAGATGTCGCTTAATGAAGTCATGAAAGAAAAATGAGATGAAACTCACCAAAGAATCTGATTTGATTTGCAGTTACTCTCCATAATAACTCCCTCTTTTCCCCGTGTTCACGTGGGTTTCCTCCAGGTGCTTTGGTATCCCCCACAGTCAGTCCAAAGACATGCGCTGTAGGTGAATTGGATTAACTAAATTGGCCGTAGTGTATGAGTGTGTGTGAATGTGAGAGTGTATGGGTGTTTCCCAGTTCTGGGTTGCAGCTGGAAAGGCATCCGCTGTGTAAAACATATGCCGGAATAGTTGGGGGTTCATTCCGCTGTGGTGACCCCTGATAAACAAGGGACTAAGCCATAGAAAACACACTCACTCATACACTACAGCCAATTTAGTTCATTCAGTTCACCTATAGAGCATGTCTTTGGACTGTGGGGGAAACCGGAGCATGCGGAGGGAAACCCACGCGAACATGGGGAGAACATGCAAACTCCACACAGAAATGCCAACTGACCCAGCCGGGACTCGAACCAGAGACCTTGCTGTAAGGCGACAGTACTAACCACTGAGCCACCGTGCTGCCCAACCATATTTTATATTAACTCATTTCTATAAAACAAAACATTATCAAATCCCATCCGAACACAACGGACAGGGTTCGAAAGAGGAAGTTCAAAAGGCTCTGGCCCTCAAGCATTGCGAGACACTCCACCACTGTTCCCAATCAAAGCGCAATCTGCTTGACCTGTAAACACACAGACCACACACACACCAGCTGAAAAAAAGTGTCATCACAGTGTTTAGAGATTATCTTCTTCCTCATTAGGAATGTCTGCTCGTCTTTTTTTGTGCTTGAGCGCCACCAAGTTATTTTTACTGTAACTTTCGCAACTCCAGGCATGTGAACAAAATTGTTCAAATTATTATTTTGATGTGGCACTTCAAACCCCCCCCCCAAAAAAAAAACAAGCCTGAGGCTTTTAAAAAACTTTTATGCTTGGCATTTTGTGCATTGATGTGCACGATCATCACATTGGCGCCCTTTGTTTTATAACAAGGTGTTAAACGTCGAAGAAAAACATGAAATTAAAGCAAAATTAGTGTGATGCGGTATAAAGGCAGCAGAGCTTTTATTATGCCACAGAAAAAGCAGCGCTCTTTTATCACACTAGATACATTTTAGGGTTCTGTTATAATGCAACCTATCAAAGGTGTTTTTCGTGTTTCCCCGTTTTCTGTAAAAACAAACTATTAATACAGGGTGTGTGACCATTAGCACGAACACACAGGACACGGTCCATGTCACTATTAAAATTGCGTATTTCTCTGGATTTGAATATTCTTTGTGCTTATATTGTGCTATTAAACTTTGACTGTTTTACAGTGTGTCGAAAGCCATAAAAGCATCAAACTGACCTGTAACCGCTTATGAGTAGTCTTGAATATTGAGAGAGATGTGCTATTTCAGTGGTTCTACTATGCAGCCATGCTGGCGGATGTGCTGTTGCGGGTCTCCTGGGCTATAAATATCCTCCTGGCTCAGATGAAGGATTCAGCTGCAGCTGCCACAGCAAGTGCCCTGCTGGCACCACTGGAAGTTCTCAGGTTCGATTTCAGTCACATGCTTTAAGCAGCACGAGGTTTGAAAACTTAATCCAGAATGATCAGGGCAAATTACATTTCGCTAGAATTTTATTGTGGCTGCTGATTAATAAGATGAACAACCAGGATTACATTGTCTCTCTTATTGGGAGACGTCTCATTGGAGGTTATCTGATATTTACACTTCCAAAAGGGGTAAAGATTTAGAGTTTTTGGTTAAACAGGGGGTCAATTTTGGGAGTTAAAAGTTGAGTTTTACCATTTTTAATCGATGAAGCCGATCTCCGGGTCTGATGGTAGCAGTTTTAGCTTAGCTTAGCATAGATCATTTAATCGGATTAGACCATTAGCATCTGGCTCAAAAGTGACCCAAAAGTTTTTATACTTTTTCTATTTAAAACTTGTTATTAAATGATGTTACTCGTGAAAATAGTCCCTAGGTAACAGTGCTGCATAATATCATTGCACCTGCTACAGCCATGATACGGCAACAAAAGACCCTTGATTATTACGCCGGAATGAGAGCATCGTTTCTAACTATGTTGACCTAGAAAATAGCAATTTTTTCATTTACTTTGGGTCTTAGCACACAATGTAACTACAGAAGTGTCAAGCTTTAAATAGGAAAATTATTGAAACTCTTTTTAAAATTTTTGGACCAAGACGCTAATGGTCTAATCCAATTCAATGATCTATGCTAAGCTAAGATAAAAGTACTCATGCCAGACCCAGAGATCGGCTGAATGGTTTAAAAATTTGGAGTGTTTCTTTAAAAAAAAAAAAAATCATTTCAGACTTTATAAAAATAATTATTTCTATTAAGTTTAAAGAACATCTTATTTTTATAATAAAGACATTTTGGGAATGGAAAAGTTCCATGGATGCCGATAAAGAACTAGTAAAAGTGTCATTTTGCTTTTTTTCTGTTCATCCAGACGTTTTATTTGGAATCTCTTTCGGCTAGAGAACGAGCAGCTGAAAAACTGTGAGAAATGCTGTGCTGTTCGTGATTTCTGGAACATCTGGAGGCATCTGGAAGAAGACCAAGATGTGCTGCCTAAAGAACATCACAGAATCACCCTCTCAAATCAGAGGTGCTGAATCTCTTCCATCTGAGCAGTTTTAGAAAATATCATTTAATAATTCACAGTTAAAGATACCTGAAAATGAACATTGCCATTTTTTTAACAGAGTAAGAGAGACAAAATTGGCTTTTAAGGGAAGAGATGCAGAGTTTCATCATTGCATTTAAGGAATAAAATCTCTGATATTTGCATAATGCAGCCTAATTTGATGTTAGATAAGAAAATTATAATCCTATCCATAATGAATTCTGTATCCCTCTCTGTTTGTCTAAACCTTACTGATGCATTTCACATGTATTTTATCATCTGCATTGGAGTGAATTAGCATTTGTATGCTTCATCAATACTAAATTCTGTTTGATTTTCAGTGTGTTGTCTCGCCATAATAGTATGACCAAATAGGCATGAACTAATTATCCCTCAAAATAATCCTTTCCTTTATTTCACTTCCAAAAAACAATCGTACAATCACATTTCAAATGTCCAGACCAGCTGATATGCAAAAAAACAGGCAAGCATTTACTATACAGCAGCTTGAGAACAAGAGTGAGATTAAAAAGCTTGAGAGGGAAAACTGAGAGTCCGGGCTTCTCTCTAGAGAACCGTTGTTCTCTGTTCAGCTTCCCTTACTGTACTGAACTCAGCAGTACCACAGTCAGCTTTGTACATTGCAACTCCACTGTCCTTTCGGAGTCAAAGCGGTATAGTTGATTTCTGAAGCATGTAAGTCATGTTATATTAAGGAGAGCCTTTGTCCTTCACTTGGTTTGCCATGCAGAAGTCCATGATCCTTTTGTTTCTGTAATTGGCGAGAGTATTTAGTCAGAAATGCCAGAGCTTATGCATCACATGCACTCATTAAAAAAAACGCACTGCAGATTGCCTTAATGTACTGGGCTTGTATATGTGCCTGTATTTACGTATGCTAAGAGGCTCTATGAAAGACCCTCACGATTCCTTGTAAAATAGCACTCAGATGTTTGCATTCCCCTTTGGGAATTATTTAGCATTTTTTGTTAAAATAAAAGGAAATCTGGAAATAATTTTTGTTTCATTTAATACTGCCCATAAGGAGCTGCATAACAGATATTTGTGTTCCATAAAAGAATATAGTATCTCCAGGTCTGGTGGAAGCACTTTTACCTTAGCTTAGCTTAGCATAAACCATTGAATCGGATTAGACCGTTAGCATCTCGCTCCAAAAAAAAAAAAAAAAGAGTTTTCCCATTTAAAACTTGGCTCTTCTGTGGTTACATTGTATACTATGACCGTCAAAAGATGAAAAGCAGCAGGCACAATGATATTATGCAGCACCTGAAAATAGTCCCCATCTAGGTAGCTTCCATTGTGACTGACACACGCACCCTGTGCAAGAAGGGGGTCAAGTTGGTTATATTGACGGAAGTTAGCCTATTTTCAGGCGCTGTATAATATCATTGTATCTGCTGCAGCCATGGTATGACAGCAAAATTCATTGATTATTACTCCAGAATTAGTGTATAGTTCCTAGTCACATTGGCCTAGAGCACATTGGCAACCAAGTTAACCGATTTCCATGGTACGACTGCAAAGTTCCTTGATTATTATGCCAGAATGAGACTATAGTTCCTATCCACATCGACTTAGAAAATAGCAACTTTTCATTTTCCATCGATCTTAGTACACAGTTTAACTACAAAAGAGTCAAGCTTTAAATAGAAAAATGATCAAAAAACATTTGGTTGTTTTTTTTTGAGTGAGATGCTAATGGTCTAATATGATTCAATGATTTATGCTAAGCTAAGCTAAAAGTGTTCTCGCCAGAACCTTACTTATGGTAAAACTGGTAAAACTCTGTTTTACTCTAGGGGAGTTTGCCTTTTTTGGTTTGTTTAGATCAGGGGTGTCCAAACTCAGTCCTGGAGGGCCGGTGTCCTGCAGATTTTAGCTCCAACTTGCCACAACACACCTGCAAGGATGTTTCTAGAAAGCCTAGTAAGAGCTTGATTAGCTAGCCCAGGTGTGTCTGATTGGGGTTGGAACTAAACTTTGCAGGACACCGGCCCTCCAGGACAGAGTTTGGGCACCCAGGGTTTAGAGTGTTTCTTTAAATTAAATAGCAGTTTTGCACAAGCCCCTTACTTGTCCAGAGTGGCAAAACTGGATATCAGCAATTTTATAGCCACTGTAGGGAAGAACTCAAATGTGCAGAGCATGCTGGGAAACCAAATAAAGATCAGCTTTACCACTCAGGACAAACCAGAAACTGGTGCGTAACTATTATAAAAGACCTCAGCGGTCATTAATGGTTTTAAAAATAAAGGCCATGTAATCCTTAACAAAATATTAATCGTGTCAATTAATAAATTTTTGTCTTGTGGAATAAATGTAAGTATCTGTCAAACAGCTTCATACGAACATCAATAAATTGAAATGCTCTTCTTATGATCCCTCGTTTTTTTTGTTTAAAAAACCCCCAAAGATTTTGTAGATTCTGAAAGGGGTAGATAAATGTATGTTCACAACTGTATTTAACACAGACGTTTTTCAGTCTATCCTGGGAAAGAAAAAAAAAATTGTATATGTCCAGTTCCCATGATCATGCAGCTTTAATGTAATAATGTTCAGTTGCATGAGAGATTTGCCTTTATTCAGAGTGATCCTTTTTGGTGTGAGAAGCTGCAGACCAGTTTTTAATAGTATGAAGTGGACGAAGTCACTGATCATCTTTAGGTGGTCTCTGTCTGTTCTGTTCCTCTCTCTGTGACCTGGGGCTGCTTGGTGCGCGCTCCTTTTCCCCTTTCTTGCTGGCTGGGTTGAGGGCGAGCACACTGGCGGCTCTCTCGGGACTCTCCGGAAGTCTTTCAACTTCCGGCGGGCTTTCTGACTCTTTGGCTCGGGCTGGCTCAGTCTTGGCCGCTTCACCTTTTTGGGGCCTTTCTTCTATATTGAAGTGCGAGCCATTCCTCAGTGTCTCTCGGCAGTCTCCGTAGAGATGCTGCTCCAGAGTTAGATTTGACGCTGCCAGGTGTTTGAACTCAGACTCAAAAGGGAAGCCACTGCATGGCTGAGTGGCTCCTTCCACCTGGCTCAGGACAGCCGTTCCCCTGTACACCTCGATAGCCTCCGGAAGCATGGACTTGATCTTGGGGAGCCAGCGTTTGCGAACTCTCCGAGCATTGGTACACATGTCTGCAGCAATCACATTCATCTCACTTTCTTTGAAGTTAGGGGCAAAATTCTGACAGTAGACTAATGTTAAAACAGACAGAAAGAAAACAACGTTTCAGTTCCACATCGTGACAAATGAAACAAGAAAAATGTTTGCAACTGATTGGTTCATGAAAAGTGGGGAATGGCGGCAAGTAAAGTTTTAATAAAAGGCTGCTCATATAAACCTTAATTAAGACATAGGATCATGCAAGCTAAGATTACAAACATACATTCAATTTTTAATCGGCTTTGATTGCTGTGACAGGATAGAAGTGGGCCACTCACGTTTCACGGTGTTGAGTATGCGGCTGTCCAGCGGTTTGCGATTTGGATCACAGTTGGAGGAACGTATTCCAGTCCCACAGCTGTCAGCCAGTGTATTCCTGCAGTCAAAATACCAAAGTCAGCCACTGGAGGGCACACACATAATATTTTTCCAAAACACCATGCGGTTCTTACAGTTATCAAACACAATATAATGCAACATTTGAATGTGAGGGTATAGATTTAATGTCTGCTTGGTCTTGTTGTTTTTTTTACTGCAGAGACATACACATGCACTCTTGTTATGCATCTGTAAGGCTTTAGACCTGTCAAAAAAAGCAGCTAGAAGGCGTCTCAGCAGGACTTTGTGCTTGACCCCAGCACAGAGGTGACAGTTCATCAGCTGCCCACGAGTCATGAAGACACCAGATCCTTCCACAGCACCAACAACAGAGAAACAAGGAGACCTTAGCTCTGAATCAGTGACTCAAATGACTCAGTCTGAACTGATAAATAATTCAAATGGACACAGAGTTTCAGACAGGCTGGTATTATTCAGGCCTCACCTCCAATCAGCTCCAGTCTCTCTCCAGGGTCGCCTTCTGTGTAGAGAGCAGGGTGGCAGCGGTAGCCGATCTGGCTGATGAGTCCGGCAGGCAGAGCCTCTCTGTCTCCTCCCAACAGCACACAGAAACGGTTCTCCAAGGACAGAGGCAGGGAGGACACCTCCATCTTCTCTTGCACTGGGAACAGACACAACAGATCACACTCACAGGGGTGGATCCACAGCATTTTGGGCTGCAATGAGAAGTCCATTAAAAGACATTTACTGGTATAGATCCCGGACGAGCCCCCAAAGATCTTTCCGTTTGTCAGACTCTCGTACGAGTCATCTTCAAAGTCCTCCTCCTCATTTTGGTGTGAAGTTGGGCTGTCTGTGGTCGGGAGGCTAGAGGCACCGGGGCTGGCGTGATCTCGGGTCGATTGCTCATAAGCATGCATCACGGGTATGACACCGTTCAAACCTCCACTAGTGTAGAAAAGAGTGCCATTCCTTAAAGATCTGCTCCTATGTCCCCTGTCCTTCTCGGAGTGCTTTAGCTCCCCATTCTGAGCACACACTGGGGTCTCCAGCTTCTCTTCCTTGATCTTGCAGACAGTTGTGGGCTGGTCGCCTAGCAACAGGGAGGAGTTGTTGTTGTTTGGGCTAGGGGGATCGTCTGTGGCAGATGTCTGCGAGTCACAGTACGGAGCGCTGGCCTTGAACATGAGGTCCATTCCCCGCTCCACGATGTTCTGGATCTGAAGGTAGCCTGCCGTGTACATGACCATCAGCTGATCGCTGGCACTAACCGTCATTCGGCCCGTGTAGCAGAAGGTCAGAATCTGCTGGAAGCAGGACGGCGCCACGGATGAGGGCAGCTCGAAGAGTGTCTGGGTACTACCGCTGAAGAGATCACGGAAGTAGAGGCTGCTGGCCGCCAAAACGGCACGGTGGGCCTTGAAGGCCTGTCCGTTGACCATGATGGCCACATCGCAGTGCTGGCCCAGCAGCCGCTGTTCGTTCAGGCTGTCCAGAACCGTGCTGCCAAAGTTTGGAATCTCCATGTGCAAGAGCTGAGACATCATGCCTGTTTCAGGTCTCCAGAGAAGACAGGATTTTCTCACCAGACATCTAAGACAACAGAAAGTCAAAATGAAGGTGTACCAGCCTGATGAGGTAACAAACTGAAAATGACTAGATTCAAAAGTCACACAATGTTTATCTGGTGCAGACACAGCAGAAAAAATGCGACAGAAATACTGCACAGCAACTCCCTTGGTAAACAGCTCTCTTCACCCCAACATTACTAGAGTCTGCATGTTTGGCAACTCAGCATAAGCTTGCCTGGAGTATTCAAAAGAAGCTGAAAAGTGACCCCCAAACCCACCCACCCACCCTCCCTCTCCACCCCGCCACTACCTGACCTCTATAGCAGAATCTTCCCAGATGAGAGAGAGAGAATGCGGGCAGGCTCCTCACAGCAGCTCAGCATGAGGAAAGGTAGCTTGAGAAGCAGAGAGATACGTCTCAATCCGTCCTCTTCCTCCCCGCACAGGACTGAGCCAGGGAGAGGGAAAGCGAACGTCTGTGTGCAATCGATGCACCATCTACTGTATGTCACAGAAAGGGGGAGAGAGGCTATAGGCACAGACACAGAGACTAGGGAGAGAGGGGGAGGGAGTGAGACTGAAGGAAAGTCATTTAAGGACACAGAGTGAGAGAGAGAGAGAGAGAAACCGAGCAAGAGAGAGAAAGAGAAAGAGAGAGAGCCTGATGCGGATAACTGCCCTGCAGAGAGTAAACGTGTTCATGTGCGATGGAGACAAAAGACAGGCAAGACAGAAAGAAAGAGAGAGAGAGAGAGAGAGAGAGAGAGAGAGAGAGAGAGAGAGAGAAAGAGCAATGGCTCACTTTTATTTGAGCGTCACACCGCACGAAGAAAAGACAAGAACGGGAGCGTTCACTCTGCATGCACCAACCCCAATGCGTGCAGACACATAATCCATCAGAAGCCGTCTCTGCCACGATCAGCTCCGTGCTCAGGATTATTTACATTAAGGGCAGACAAATGGTGTGTGCCAGGAGAGCAGCTCTGCATTGCAGTCCCTGTCACAGGCTGGCATGCTCAGTACAGAGTCTGCATACCCAATCAGATGTGCCAACACAGCATCAGACAGATACTCAACCGATAAGAGAAAGAAAGGAGGGAGACTCAGTCTCAAAGCTGCCCTGAATGTCAGATCAGTACATCAAACCGAGAGCATTTTAAGACGGCACGTATCAGACGGACGGCTGAAAGACTGTAGTGTGTGAGGAAGAGTTGAGTACAGAGCAGTGGGGCAGTAAAGCAGGGTCTCTCAGCAAAGTGGGGAAGAAGGCGCTGTGCTTCTGTCTCCGAGTTTTAATGCTGAGACGCCGATGGGCTACAGCGTGAGTCAGCGCTATTAGAGATAAACTGCCGTGTTCCAGTCTTCTAATATCAACAGCAAATAAATTATAATAAATCAATAAAGTGTGGCAGACACACGCCCTGTGACTGCTGCATAACTTCATTCCTGCTGTCTGTCTGGTCTGTAATACTAAAAAAGAAGCAAAACATGACACTTTCATCTCCAGAAACTCCCCTCAAACTTTGTTTCCAGCATCATTTAGAAAAATGTTCTCTCCCAGTCTGAAGAAACGAACACAGCAAGTTATTTTACATTCGCAAAGAAGAGTGCCTGTGCAGACATCTGTTAAGTTGACAGCTGGAGCTCTAGTAATAGACAGCGTTAGTATGGTCACATGTATGATGTCCCTGGGGAGAACAGACTGCAGTCTGAGCTGGTGGGGAAAGACACCACACTGCCTACTAGAGGACAGACATGGACATAACAGTAATCGAAAAACTTAAATGACCTCTCAATGTGCTCAGACTTTAAGTCGCAGTTACACTGTGTTCTCAGAACGGTACGTCCAACTGTTCTCCTGATAAATGATCGTTTAAGAATGGCTCCTCAGAAAACTGCTTTACACCACATGTATTAAACCCTATGTAACAGCACGTTATTGTGGTGCATTATAAAATATTGATGCTTTAAGGGAGCTCACCCAAAAATGAAAATTATTGACTCAACCTTTACTTTTTTTTTCCAAACCTTTATGAGTTTCTTTCTTCTGTTGAACACAAAAGATGATATTTTGAAGAAACGTAACCATTGATAGTTTTGTTTTTCCTACTATAGAAGTCAATGGTTGCAGGTTTTCAGCCTGAGAAAGAGCAAATTAGAATTTTTAGGTGAACTAGCCCTTTAAAATATTACACTTATGAAATAAAAAAAGATTAAAATGATAATTATACATTTTTATTTGAAAGACAACCTACAGTGTTCTTTATACAAAATGCAACGACTCCACTGTAAGGACAAACTACATATATACAGAACAACTGCCCCAAAAATAGTCTTTACATAAAAATATAATTCTTAAAGCACTGGAAATAATAATAATAATAATGAACAAGCAATGCAATTTACAGCCGTTCATTTGGAGCAGCTTAAAAGGCCACCATTATGTGCATCTACCGTCACAACAGAGAAGCCATATTTTATTAAGAATGCATCAGAACTATTTATCCTCCACAACAATGCTCCATTAAAGAGTGAAATATCACAAGGTGAACACATTACTTCAAATCAGTCCACAAAGCAAAAATTTTTTAATAATGGCATTTAAAAACAGTTCACAATATCAACACAATTGTAAACTTTGAACCAAAAACCGCAGTAGTGATATATACGTTGAACACTGAACAGCCTGTTATCAGGAAATCCTCCGAGTACATTAAATTAATCGCTTCCTATAAGGTTCAACATACATGGTGTGTGCTTGGAGATTTACATCAGATTGCACTGATTTTTACAATGACTTGTACAAAAAAATTAACTGAAAAATGAGTGATCAATATAATTTAGCACCAAATTTGACACTTTTATTTATTCATTTTTGATTCGTTTTTTGAAATGCATTAATGTAGTAATCATAAATCCTCTAGTGAAGAATTGATGAAGCTTTTCAATAAGATTTTTAAAACAAGTCTAGTAGTAAAGTCACTTATGAGGCCAATAAGATATAGCTATGGAAAAAAACAGGAGACCACCTGAAAATTCTGTTTTACTGGATATATTAGGTATGGGTTTAAATAAAAATGTTAGTATGTGTTTTATTCAATAAAGGTCTAATAACATTTCTTCTCAATTTCAAATTACTGCCATTACTGCTATTTAAAGAATATTTTGTCATTGAAAATCAGGGTTATTACAGCAAATATTGCTTTATTCATTCATTTTCTTTTCGGCTTAGTCCCTTTATTAATCAGGGGTCGCCACAGCGGAATGAACCGCCAACTTATCCAGCATATGTTTTAGCAGCGGATGCCCTTCCAGCTGCAACCCATCACTGGGAAACACCCATCCACATCATTCACACACAACACTATGGACAATTTTGCTTACCCAATTCACCTATAGCGCATGTCTTTGGACTGTGAGGGAAACTGGAGCACCCCGAGGAAACCCATGCAAACACGGGGAGAACATGCAAACTCCACACAGAAATGCCAACTGACCCAGATGAGGCTTGAACCAGCGACCTTCTTGCTGTGAGGCGACAGTGCTACCCACTGTGCCGCCCAAAAATTGCTTTATTTATTTTACTTGTACGGTGTTCTCTGAAACTGAATATAAACATGTCTTAGCCGTTTGGTTGATTATTAAAAAAAAATTCTAAATGTCAACATTTCTGTTTTAAATTTGGAGCAAATGTCATTAGTAGTTTACATAACTGTACTCATGTAAATCCAGAGTAAATCAGAATTTTAAAGTAGTCTATATATAGCTCTTTTTTTGTTGAAAAAGCAGCCTTTATATTCACAAAACGAAGGGTTTTTTTTCTTGGTTATCGACAGGCAGTGTGTTTCGTGTCACTGGCTTCTCAGCAAGCGACCTTGAGCGACGAAATAAATCAAATTCCCAAGCGTTTCCTTGGACCATCAAACAGAAATACAGGAACAGAGTGACTTTCGTAATATACCCAGCGAGAAACTTAGGATATATTATTTTAATAAAAATCTCTATAAATAATGTAGAGTATTTCATAAAAAATAGACTTTGACCCAAGTTGTTCATTTCGCCATAATAAAATAGTTTCTCCTGTTAAATCATCGCCTCGTTTGGTTTAGAGTAGAGCAATACTCGCTAACAGGTGCTTGCTCACCAACCGAACCAAACTTTCATCAGTTAAGTTCTTCATTACAAAACACTTCACAACAACAACAACAACTGAACGAATAAAAAGTAAATCAAATAAATTAAAAGTCTCCTTTAACACTGGCAGGGGTTTTCATATATTACATTCACCTTTTTTTCCCTCACAGCGTCCCATCTCCGCTATACATACGGCCGGTAGTTTTTGGATTTCCATCTCTTTGAGCGAAAGCGGAAGAAGAAGAACATGAACATGAGGAAAACGCAGGACAGAGCGTAAAGCAGCACGCAGAGGCTCATGTCCACGCTGGAGAATCCCAACCCCAGGAACGTCATCCCCGGCCTGGCTTCGATCTGGACGCCGCTGTGCTTCTCTACTTCACCACCACTGTCAGTCCTTTTCTGATGCTTGGGAAGGATCTCGGGAGACTTGAGGTTCTGGTTGATGTGGATTTTGCTGTTGGGTTTGGTTATGGCTTTGTGTTTGTCGGGCGCCGGTGGGCCTGGCACTGATTGGCTGCTGCTGGAGTATTTTGGAGAGATGTTTGAAGCGCCGTAGTGTTGCTTGAGGAAAGCCAGCACCATCTGTTTGTTCCAGACATGAAGGCCTTCCTGCTCCTCATGGCATGTGGGACAGAGGTCAGGGGTGGGCCACTGTGTTTTAGGAAACATCGGGTCCTCGCTCATCAAACCTGCAGAACAAGTCAATCAGCCATGAGCGTGATGCAGACTGTACCTTAACATGCACAGGTTTGATAATGAGAATGGCTGCGTCTGAAATCGCATACTTCCCTACTATAAAATATATATATATATAGTACTATATAGTTAAAAACAGTATGCGAGCCGAGTAGTGTGTCCGAATTCATAGTAGAGAAGTACCTGGCCGACCTACTACTTCCGGCGAGATTTTAAAGTGCACATTCAATGGACGCTATGCTATGCCATGATGCCCCAAGAGAGAATTCATGAGTAAGAGTGAAGTGATGCAACTGATGCAGGTAGGTCATGCGATAATAACAAATGGCTACTATATAGTATATATAGTACTATATAGTTAAAAACAGTAGTGTGTCCAAATTCATAGTATTACCGTAAAACACGGTATGCAAGAAGTACCTGGCCGACCTACTACTTCCGGTGAGATTTTAAAGCACGCATTTAATGGACGCTACGCTATTCCATGATGACCCGCGAGAGAATTCATGAGTAGGAGTGAAGTGACGCAACTGATGCAGGTAGGTCATGTGATAATGACAAATAGCGAATGTAGTACATCCGAATTCCATTCATACTATATAGAACGTACTTTTCTAACGGTCGTGTAGTAAATTTACATTCAAATGTAGTACCTACTCGAGTAGTAGGCGATTTCAGATGCAGCCAGTATCATTTTAGTTATTCCAGATTTTGTCTTTGCTCATCAGTGTAGTCTTCATCTTCCGTATTTCTTGTTATATTTTTCCTACTTTCTTCCATTTGTTTTTCCTAAATATTTTTTTTTCCTGTCTTTGATTTTTCCTTAATTCTGACACATGGGTTTTATTTTTCCTTCCTCTCAGTCCAACTTCCTGTCATTCTTTCTTTCTTCACTCTTTGATTTTCACTTTTTATTCTTTCATGCTTCTATCCTTGCTTTCCTTTTCATGTCTTTTTTTATTTTTCTTCTGGTTTTTGGTCCTACTTTCATTCTGTCTGCCTTCAAATCACTCCTTTCAACTTTTCTTTTAATTCTTTATTCTTAAATGTCTTTTGTCCTTCTTTCCCCTTTCTTTTATAGTTTTTCCCTTTCTTTCTGTCCTACTTGCTTCACATCTTTTTCTTTTCTCCTTCCTTCCTGTAAAATTTTTCCTTCTTTTGTGTTCTGTCTTTCATTATTGCATCACTTTTTCTTTTTCCTTCCAATACTTTATTCCTTCTTTCATGCTTCTATCCTTGCTTTCCTCTTCATGTCTTTTTTCATTTCTCTTCCAGTACTTTTTTATTTATTTGGTTTCGCTTTTTCTGTCCATACTTCCTTCTTGTCAATTTCCTTCCTTTCTGTCCTACTTTCCTTCTGTCTGCCTTCCTTAAATCACTCCTTTCATTTTTACTTTTAATACTTTACACTTTCATGTATTTTGTCCTTTTACCTTCTTTCTGTTCTACTTCCCATCTTTTTCTTTTCCTTTTCTCCTTCCTTCCTGTCAGTTTTCCTTCTTTTGTGTTCTACTTCCTGTCTTTAATTTTTGCATCACTCTTTTTCCTTCCAAATACTTTATTCTTTCTTTCATGGTTCTATCCTTGCTTTCCTCTTCATGTCTTTTTTCATTTCTCTTCCAGTACTTTTTTATTTATTTGGTTTCGCTTTTTCTGTCCATACTTCCTTTTGTCCATTTCTTTCCCCTTTCTTTCTGTCCAACTTTCTTCCCATATTTTCCTTTTCTGCTTCCTACCGGTCAAATTTTCCTTCTTTTGTGTTCTACTTCCTGTCTTACATTCTTGCATCACTCTTTTTCTTTTTCCTTCCAAATACTTTATTCCTTCTTTCATGCTTCTATCCTTGCTTTCCTCTTCATGTCTTTTTTCATTTCTCTTCCAGTACTTTTTTAAATTGGTTTAGCTTTTTCTGTCCATACTTCCTTCTAGTCCTTTTCCTTCCTTTCTGTCCTAATTTCCTTTGGTCTGCCTTCCTTAAATCACCCATTTAAATTTTTTTCTTCAAATCCTTTATTCGTTCATGTCTTTTGTGCTTCTTTACCCTTTCTTTTTCAGTTTTTCCCTTCCTTTCTGTCCTACTTTCTTCTCGTCTCTTATTAGTTGAATCACTCATTCATTTTCCTTTAAATACTTGATTCTTTCTAAACGTCTTAGCTGTTTTATTTTTTCTTCTGATATTCCTCATACTGTAGCATCAATCCTTCCTCTCCTTTCCTTTCTAATACTGCCTCCATTTGTTCTTCACCCCATTTCTTATTTTTTCAAACTTATTCTCTTTCCTTAGTCAGTTTACCATCTTTTGTGTTCTACTTCCAGTCTTTCTTTCTTGCATCACTCTTTTTCTTTCCAATAGTTAATTCTTCCTTCACATCTTTTCTTTTCCCTGTCTTCTTGTCTTTTCTTCATACTTCCTTGATGCATTTTTTCTAGTTTTCTTTCCTTCCTTCTTTATGTTTTTCCTGTTCCTTCTCTTGTTTTTATTCTTTTTACCCTTTTCCTTTTATTCCTTTATTTCCTGGTGCTTTTTGTTTCATTTCCCTACCTTCCTTCTTTCACTCCTCTTGTTCTTACCTCCCTTTTCCTTATGATACTTACTTGTTTTCATCCATCCTTCATATCTATCTTCCTTTTATTCCTTCCAAGTTTTCTTGCTTTTCCAATCATTTTTTCTTCCTTTATTTCAGTGGTTTCCTTTATTTTGCTGTACTTTATTTTTTTCATCTAACCCCTTTCTTTCTTTCTTTCTTTCTTTCTTTCTTTCTTTCTTTCTTTCTT
>CAIGQV010018170.1:7627219-7667546 GCA_903798115.1 Danio jaintianensis
CTTTCTTTCTTTCTTTCTTTCTTTCTTTCTTTCTTTCTTTCTTTCTTACACTTCTATCCAGCATTTTTCATATTTATGGCGTCATTTCTTTTTATTTCTTATTTCCATGGTTTCCTTTATTTTGTTGTACTTCATTTTCTCCATCTAACCCCTTGTCCTTTCTTCCTTTCTTTCTTTCTCCACACTTCAAGAATTTTTCATATTTATGCCATCATTTCCTCTTATTTCTTATTTCAGTGGTTTCCTTTATTTTGTTGTACTTCATTTTCTTCATCTAATTCCTTTCCTTTCTTTCTTTCGTCCCACACTTTTTAGAGAATCGTTCATATTTATGACGTCATGCTGGGACTCGAACTCAACCTTCTTGCTGTGAGACTACAGTGCAAACCACTGAGCCACTGTGCCACCCTTTATGCCATCATTTCTTCTTATTTCTTACTTTACTATTTTTTACTTTGATTTGTCCTTTTTATTTTATAAGCTCAACTATCTCACCTGTCAGTCTTCCGTTAACCTGGTTGTGTTTCCTCCAGAGCCACAGCACCGCCTCATCAACAGTCTTGACCTGGTTCAGAGACTCCTGTGCCATCTCCTCAAAATGCTTCCCGCACTCCTGGCATCCAAAGAAGGTCCCAATGTAGCGACGCATGGTCTGAAGCACTGCCAAGGGATCGTCCTCAAAACCTGAAGGAAAGAAGGTGGGGGGGTTACATTATTGCCCTGATGAAGAAACATTCATAGAAAATGTCTATCAATAGAAATCTCTGCTTGCTACTGTTGCATATAGGGCTGAACAATATATCGTTTGAGCATCGATATCCCAATGTGTGCATCCGCACATTACTCACATCGCAGGATTATTTGATTTAATAAAGAGTAAAAGATAAAGATATCATTAAAAAATATTTTATTATTATTTATACGATGACCATGTTATTTTACATTTGATTGTTCAATTTCTGTACTTGAATACTGTTAGACTCCCCAGAAAACCATAAAGTAGTGTTTATGTATTTGTTTTTGCTTGTAATTTATAATAATTTATGCAGATGCACTGCACAGAAAAAGACTTGATCATCCCGGTCAATCTAAATAAATGAAATCTTTCCAAATAGATCTATTCAAATCACCTGGTGAAATTATATTCATATTGCAATATATATCACGGCAAAACAAAATATCGCTTTTTTTTTTCAATATCATGCAGCCCTAGTTACATACATACTTACAGTCCCTAAAGGATTTCATTTTTAGAAATTTTGTGGCCTAAAATTACTTATTTTTAGTGGATTTTTTCAAAAGTTGTGGCAATATTTGCTGAATTTCTCATGTTGTTTTTCTGTAAAAAAATAAAATAAAAATAAATACAGACATTAATCTTATAAAACAAAATTTGAACTCAAGAACCATAAAGATCTGTAATTTATATAAAGGAAAAATTGAGAGAAAATGAATATTATATCCTTATATATGTCCATCCTGTTAGCAACCCATTTAACCACGAATACAGTTTTTAATTCCTATTTTTATATTTATTTTTACTTGTTTATTTTGTTGATCTTATTTTTGTAATATTTATTACTAACACCCTTAACAATGTTATATTAATAATAATTAATAATAGTGTTAATTCCTGGTTTATTAATTTTTTTTAGAACTAGAATTAGAAAAAAAATAATGCTAAAATATTTATAAAATATGTGTTTGTTCAATTAATCAGCACTGTGGGCCCACTGCACTGCATTTTGTTAAAACAAAGCATTTAAATGAGAGCAATCGATTATATTTATATCAATTTTATGCAAGTAGTTTGCTATACTATGGTGAAATATAATTTATTTACATGCCTGGTCATTTTCTTTGTTGATTTTTTTTTTTCCATATTCTCTCTCTATATATCAAATGGGCCCTCAAAAGCTTGATAATGTCACATGATGTGTCTTCAGCTGCCTAGAATTTGTACCAAACCATTGCAGAAAAATTCATGCAAATTTCTTGATAGAGTGTTCAATTTTGTAATCCCAAAATGATCTTGGAGGGACTGACTTGTATAACAGCATGATTATGCTTATATACATTTCATTTTAATTGACTAATCTGCAAAAGGCAGCTGAAGAGATCTCCAAAATGCTTCAGGTTCATGGAGAGGAAGGGATTTCCCTGCTCATACCGGTGTTGGCCAGAGCATCAGGCCGGTTGGCAGCTTGCACAGTCAGAACGTGAAACAGAGTCCAGAGGGAGCATGGATATCCTCTTAGTGCCACACTGCTACCCTGGCATCCAACCCACTGCACTTGTTCACTCAGGTACAGTCCCGAGATCTGAGAATAAAACAAACAACACTTTAAAACCACCAACATGATGATTTATGCTTCTGAATTGTATTGTCATTATTAGTAATCTGTAAAAGTACCACTAAAACTTTGATATTAGCACCAATTTTAGTAACATAGCAAACAACAGTGTACCTATTTTTTCACAATAGTTTTATTATTTACTGCTATTATGTAAATAATATATTAATTATATTAAAACTATTATGTTTAGAAATGTGTTGAAAACCCTTCAACACATCAGAGAAAAGTCTTTCCGTTAAACAGAAATTGGGGAAAAAAATATACAGGAGGGCTAATAATTCTGACTTCAACTGTATGCAACCTAGCAGTCAAGCTAACTTTATAGGTATTTGGATTTTTATATTATAGATATATTTAGATTTTTATACATTATCTATATTTTGGAGATTTTTTGAAAGTTTTTAACACCTGGATTATTATGGAATTGAATGATGAGATTTAATGAGTTAACTTTAAAAATAAAAGTAGCAACATTATTATATTAATTATAATATCAAGCTAAAAATAAAAATAAAATCTAATTAATTACATGACACAGGGATCAATCTTTTTCTTAATTAGATTAGATTAAATTTGGAAGATAAATTAGCCCCAAATGAAAAGTAAAAGGGCGGCGTGGTGGCACAGTGGGTAGCGCTGTCGCCTCACAGCAAGAAGGTCGCTGGTTCGAACCTCGGCTGGGTCAGTTGGCATTTCTGTGTAGAGTTTGATTGTTCTCCCCGTGTTCACGTGGGTTTCCTCCGGGTGCTCCGGTTTCCCCCACAAGTCCAAAGACATGCGCTATAGGTCAATTGGGTAAGCTAAATTGTCCGTAGTGTATGTGTGTGAACGGGAGTGTATGGGTGTTTCCCAGAGATGGGTTGCAGCTGGAAGGGCATCCACTGCATAAAACATATGATTGATAAGTTGGCGGTTCATTCCGCTGTGGCGACCCCTGATTAATAAAGGGACTAAGCCGAAAAGAAAATGAATGAATGAATGAAAAGTTAAAGCCATGCAGTAATTGTGTTAAATGAGCAAACAATCAAATAGCAGATATGATTAAGTTATGCTATTCAGTTAATCCCCAAAACTTTACAGCGTGTACTTTGTAGAATGATAAATAAAACTTTATGAAAAATTATGAATAAGTTATATACAGAAAGTGATTGCCTCTGTAATCAATGAAGCAGATATCACTTTAGTTTAAAAAAAAATGAATTTGTCTTGTTTTGTTTTTTTTGTCCAAATATCTAAAGATTCTAAAATAAAGAAGCATTTTCTAGAAAAGCTAAAAATATTGTCCTGTTTTCATAAATAATATGTTAAAACCAAGTTGGCTCAGTGGTTAGCACTGTCGCCTCACAGTAAGATGGTTGCTGGTTCCAGTCACGGCTGGGCCAGTTGGCGTTTCTGTGTGGAGTTTGCATGTTCTCCCTGTGTTCGCGTGGGTTTCCTCCGGGTGCTCCGGTTTCCCTCACAGTCCAAAGACATGCGCTATAGGTGAATTGGATTAACCAAATTGGTCGTAGTGTATGAGTGTGTAAACGAGAGTGTATGGGTGTTTCCCAGTACTAGGTTGCAGCTGGAAGGACATCTGCTGCGTAAAACATATGCTGGAATAGTTGGTGGTTCATTCCGCTGTGGTGACCTCTGATAAATCAGAGACTAAACCTAAGAAAAATGAATGAATGAAAGTTTTTCCTTAAAACAAGCAAAACAATCTTATTTCAAAGCGAAAACTAGATTATTTTGCTTACCCCATTGGCAGATTACATTGCTTCTTTTATTTTTACATATTATTTCTGAAAACAAGACAATATTGTTTGCTCGTCAAGAAAATGCTTCTTGATTTAAGAATTTTTAGATATCTGGGCTAGAAATAAGGCAAAAACTAAGAAAAAAGTAAGAAAAGCATTTTTTTGCAGTGTAATTGCAAACCCTTATTATAATATACACAAAAAAAATCTTTACTGTACAGTATATCCCTCATTTATATTGTTTTTATACCTTGCTGGTTATAAGGAAACAGAGCTCACGCTTTGAAATGAGCTCTGTGTGAGCTGTTCTTCATACATCAGTGAACAATGGGGCTTAAGTGCAACTAAAACGCTCAACAAACATACCCGTAATTGGCTAAAATGTTTAACAGAGAAAAAACATTGTACACAGAAACCTCTGATGCTCTTCACAGAGTGCTCACACAAATACCCACCAGACTAATGCTACAGGAAGGCATGTATTGTTACCTTTTCAAATTGTAAAGTGTTGACTTGCTATCAAGGTACTAGTTCTTTTAACTAGAGGTGTATTGTATTGATGCGGCGACTCAGTGGTTAGCACTGTCGCCTTACAGCAAGAAGGTCGCTGGTTCAAGCCTCGGCTGGGTCAGTTGGCATTTCTGTGTGGAGTTTGCATGTTCTCCCTGTGTTCGCGTGGGTTTCCTCCGGGTGCTCCAGTTTCCCCCACAAGTCCAAAGACATGCGCTATAGGTCAATTCGGTAAGCTAAATTGGCCATAGTGTATGTGTGTGAATGGGAGTGTATGGGTGTTTCCCAGTGATGGGTTGCAGCTGGAAGGGCATCCGCTGTGTAAAACATATGCTGGATAAGTTGGCGGTTCATTCTGCTGTGGCGACCCCTGATTAATAAAGGGACTAAGCCGAAAAGAAAATGAATGAATGTATTGTATTGATACGGCTACTCAGTGGTTAGCACTGTCGCCTCACACCAAGAAGGTCGCTGGTTCGAGTCCCGGCAAGGCCAGTTGGCATTTCTGTATGGAGTTTGCATATTCTCCCACAGTCCAAAGACATGCACTATAGGTGAATTGGATGAACTAAATTGACCGGTAGTGAATGAATGTGGGGCGACGCGGTGGCGCAGTGTTTAGCACTATCGCCTCACAGCAAGAAGGTCGCTGGTTCGAGCCTCGGCTGGGTCAGTTGGCATTTCTGTGTGGAGTTTGCATGTTCTCCCCGTGTTGGCGTGGGTTTCCTCCGGGTGCTCCGGTTTCCCCCACAGTCCAAAGACATGTGGTATAGGTGAATTGGGTAAGCTAAATTGTCCATAGTGTATGTGTATGAATGTTTCCCAGTGATGGGTTGCAGCTGGAAGGGCATCCGCTGCGTAAAACATATGCTGGATAAGTTGGCGGTTCATTCCGCTGTGGCGACCCCAGATTAATAAAGGGACTAAGCCGAAAAGAAAATGAATGAATGAATGAATGTGTGTGTAAATGCGAGAGTGTATGGGTGTTTCCCAGTACTGGGTTGTGGCTCGAAGGGCATCCGCTGCATAAAACATATGCTGGAATAGTTGGCAACCCCTGATAAATAAGAGACTAGGCCGAAGGAAAATGAATGAATAAATATATTGTATTGATCATCTTCAAAAATATAGTAATTTTTGTTTTAATTATGAAAAGTATTTACTGTGGGACGTAACCTATAATAATATGTAAAAATGACACTATGAATCAAGTTATGATAGCAACAAAAAAAAAAATCCATGCGTGACTTTTTTTTTGTAATATACATTTCTAAGATGTGACATAATTAAATAAAAATCACGCGGTGCTCTTTTATTGAATATCACCATGTGAGTGTCATCACAAATGTGAAATCGAATTTTTTTCTTCTTTTTTTTATGATTTGCTTCACACGTTAGGATGAAAAAGAAAACAGCTACTGTCTGTTTTTTCTGTTTCTTTAATGAAAATATTTCTAAACGAAGCTGGTGCAGAACAGTTGTATATCTCAGACCGACACTGCCTTTTTTAAAATCCTTTATCCGTTTTTGAAAAATTAAGCGAGTCAAAGATTTAGCAATTGATTGATTGATTGATTGATTCATTCTTCTTCGGCTTAGTCCCTTATTTATCAGGGATCACCTCAGCGGAATGAACCGCCAACTATTCCAGCAGCGGATGCCCTTCCAGCCACAACCCAGTACTAGGAAACACCTATACACGTCACATTCACACACACACATACACTACAGCCAATTTAGTTCATCCAATTCACCTATAGCGCATGTCTTTGGACTGTGGGGGAAACTGGAGCACCCGGAGGAAACCCACGCCAACACAGGGAGAACACTCATTAAGATAGACTTTCTGCCACTTTTACACTGTGTCTTAGCTACATGTGGTGTGACGCTGCATGTGACACGTGATATAAAAACTATCCTGTCCATGTTAAAAGGAATTTTTGTCCTAACCATCTGCGACTTCGAATTTCTTGTTTCTACTTCTGCAACAACAACTTAACCTACTATGACAATGACCACCTCAGGTAGCATCAGCTTGGTGTGTGCCGTCCCTTGAAATCAGTTTTTAAGTCTATTTTTCAATCAATGACAGGCCTAAATCAGCCATGAGCCCAGCACAAAAACGCACTTAACAAAATATTGTTAAAACTTAATTCCTTTCAAAATCCCACACAACAAAAAATGATTAAAGACTTAAATGTTGTCAGGTAATGAGGCTTTAATAAGTTTATTTTGCTCTTAATAGCAGAGGAACCAGGGATCTGACAATGAACATGTTGTTAAACGTGGGACAATCTTACCCTCATCTTGTTGTTAACTAGGTCCAGGATAGCATCATAGGGGATCTTCTCCAAAGGTAAACTGACTAGCCATTCCAGCAACGTCTCCAGAAGTTTCACCACAGACTGGTGGCCTGGAAACAGCTGAAATCAAAAATAAGATACAAGACTGTAAATGTCTAAATAATTTTAGTCTGAAAAGACACCTTCAGTGCAAAGAAATGCTGCGTTTGTGTTAAAACACTACCTTGGCAACAACTGTTACAAAATCCTTGAAGGTTTTCAGCTCTTCTCCTTCTAAGGTCTTGTGGGTGGCCAGCTCAACCCTCAGGAGATAATGTAAGCCAGACTCCAGATCTGCCATGTATACCTTAGACCTGAAGAAACATTCATTTTTGATTCACCTTGTATTTATTAAAGTAATAGTACGACAGAAAATAAAATAAAAAAATCTACCACTTCCTTCTTTCATTCATTTGTTCGTTCATTAGTTTATTCAATCATTCATTCGTTCGTACGTTTATTCATTCATTTTTTTGTTTATTCACTTATTCATTCATTCATTCATTAACTTATTCATTCGTTCATTTATTTATTCATTAATTAATTCGTTTATTCATTCATTCGTTTATTCATTAACTTACTTATTCATTCATTTATCCATTTGCTTATTCATTAACTTATTCATTTATTCATTCATTCATTCGTTTATTCATTAACTTACTTATTCATTCATTTATTCATTCGCTTATTCATTCATTAATTTGCTTACTTATTCATTCATTAACTTACTCATTACTTTATATAATAAATTTATAGGATTTAATGTGGAGTGAAGGGAACAAAATGTTTAAATGTTTTCTTTTAAAGGCTGATTTATACTCCTGCATCGAGTGATCGGTGTGAACTACGGCACATGCCTTGCACGTAGTCGTACTTCTGCGTGCTGTTTGTGTTGCTCTGTAATAACACTTCCGAAACGCTAGCTGGCAGTAGGTTTTTATGTTTCTCTGTGTTGAGTTTCCTCGCGGGTGTTTTTTCTGAATGCAACCTTTATGTACAAGTAGCTAAAACTCGCTCATTCAGTGGTGGGAACTGGCGGACATGCAACAACTTTAATCATAAGGTAAACACAAAACAAAGGTTTCCAACTGAGCTCCATCACAGGACTGGACACTTGAAAACAATCGCTCCATTGGGCTCTCCGGCGGCTCTCAGCACCGCCCACACTTAAGCTACCAAGCCGACCAATCACAGAGCTTGCTCTACATCTTGTTGCGACATGCAGTTACATTTTTTGAGAGATGCGCGTCAGCATTGGCGTCAGTCACGGCAAGGGGTATGCGACCACGCAAAGGCTGCACTGGACCGTACGCGTGCGCTTGACGCAGAAGTATAAATCAGCCTTAAGGCTACCAGTAGACTCTTTTTCTGAATTACATTCTAAAATGTGACTTAAATCACCATAGCAACTTACCTGTTGTTGTTTTGTTTTAGCAGATGCATTTATCCAAAGCTACTTACAATTGAGGAGACATAATATAATACTTTATATTATTATTCTTAAAAAAACAGCCATGCAGCTTAATTTGTTTTGCAGAAACTGTGTAAAAAAACCTTCTGGATTCTTTGACGAATAGAAAGTTCGAAGGAACAGCATTTGCTATCACGTTTTAGCAACTAAATGCATCTTTGCTAAATGATTAGAATGAATATGAATTATTATCCGAGTCCAAACTTTTGAGTAGTAGCATAAACATGAATAAAACTCACTTTTTAAACTCTTTCCACTCCACCGGGGCTCGTTTTCCATTATTCCCAGGCTGAGGACCTTGCAGGGATGAGGTGGACTGTTTTCTGTGTACTCCAGGGAGGAGTTTTAGGAAGGAGGAGAAGAAAAAACGTAGCTTCTTCTGCCTGTTAACAAAAAAATAAAAAACACAAACTAAACAATTCATCTATTTAATAGTTTGACTAAAATTAATTCCCATTAATTTAACGTACACATTCATAACAGTGTGTGTGCCGTTGGGCTGGAAAAGGTACGCTGAGGGAACTGAACTAATCCCCAGCTTGTCCATTAGGAGTTGGTCTGAGCTCAGAGCTCTCTTCACCACCAAGCCCTCATATGGCATTAGGTCCAAAATTACCTAGTTAAAAAGAGCAAAAAACACTCAGAGCATTATAATTCAAGCAGGATCACTAAGTATCCCCAAAGGGATCATTTAGATCATTATCTACTCACCCACTCGTCATTTCAAACCCTTGTAATTTTCTTTTTGCAAGGAGTTTAGATTTTTACTGGATTGTCTTAACAATCTCTCAACATTTTTTGGACTCCAAGGCCCCTTTAGGCCATGACAATATTTGAAAGCAGTTTTATCAGGCACTATTTAAGTATCCCTGTTACTTCTGTTGTAAAACAAAATTTAATACATAAACTAAACATATGATATAGGAACTAAACAGAGTTAGGCTGACGAGAGAGATTGCATTACATGCACACCCTCAATGTTTTATTAAAATTTTGACCTTTTTATTTTAAGCGGTTTAATTTTTTTATTGTTACTACTATTAAAAATTAGTTGTGTTTGTTAAAGTTTCTTGAGAGCACCAAGCTGAGAACCACAGGTTTTTCTCTTAAAGGAACACACCACCTTTTTTAATGAAATAAAATTTTTTAATTAAACAGTTGACTTGAACCATTTTTGAATCCATTCAGTTGATTTCTTGTCACTTTTAGCTTAGCTTAGCATAATGCATTGAATTCAATTAGACCATTAGCATTACGTAAAAAAAAAGTTTCGATAGTTTTCCAATTTAAAGCTTGAGTCGTTACATCGTATAATAAAACTGAGGCATAATGATATTAAATGTTCCTTGTACCTTAAAAGTATTATGTATCCTTTCCAATATTATCCAAGAGCTTCATGTAAAGAACATATTCACATTTCTGTGACTCAAAAGAGTCTCCATGACCTTCTTTAAAGGGATAATTCACCAAAAGTTTGCTAATTTTACTATTTACTAACCCCATAAGTGGTTCCAAATGTTTATGAGTGTCTTTTTTTGCTGTTGAACAAAAAATGAAAATGAGGAATTTTGGTTATATGTAGCCATGGTCTTCCACTTTAAAAAAAAAAAAATACTAAGGACGTCAATGGCTAGTTATGAACATTCTTCAAACTATCTTTTCATCAACTATCAAACTAGATTTCAACAGCAGAAAATAAACCTAAACAGGTTTGGAACAAGTGGAGAATGAACAAATGATGACCGAATTTTTATTTTTGGGTGAACTATCCCTTTAACAACAGAAACGATGATGGAGTACTAAATTTAATTGGTGCTTCTCTGTCTACGTATTTCACTACAAAGGATAACAGGTATGTACAGCAAGACGTGTATGTGGAAGCTAGTGCTGGATTAACAATATAGACTGTTCCTTCTTAATGTACACAATATGGATTCTTAAACCTCAAGATCTTTTCATATATGCTAATCATGATCTTTAGTGCAGCTGGCATTCAGTAATTCCAGGCTTTGTGCTTTGTTACTTTTGATATAAAACATCTCAGCCATTACATTCAGCCATAAAATACAAACAATAAATGCTTTGATGCTCTTTATGCAATTCACTATAGCCGCATTGCGAACATTCAATTATGTTCAGACGGTGGAACAACATCAGTAAATCTGTAAACAATTATTTTACATGTACATGTTTTACATGTTGTCCCAACACAAATAGATTAAGTTAAGACTTAATTGTTTTTACAAATTTAGGTTGATTGAACATAAAACAATCATGTGATCCCCAAAAATCTTGTTTAAGTGTTCTGTTCATAACAGTAGAACCCAAGTTGTGACCATAATTGAATAATGACGATTTTGGAAAATCCATCCCTGGGTCAAACACGTTACATAGGAGAACTTCTGTTTGTTTGTATACATCTGTTATTCATTATGTGTGTTCACTTGGAAATTGTCTTGTGAAATGCTTTACCATTTGGCAAGCCTTTGGTTCTTTTATGCATCAGGAATGCACCGCATTTGAATATAATAAAACATACTGGCAGAATGAAAGGTGAAATTAACCTTGTGAGAAACAAAGAAATACAATTTCAACTCCGTTCTCACACAAAGCTATTGTACAGCTTTAGATGAATTGTTTTACTTTAGATTGATTGTCTTTTTTCAGCAGTTAAACACATCTTTCTCCTTTTAAAATAGTTGCTGAAACTATGTTTCAATTTATTTTTTATTAGTTTTGTGACCCTGGACCAAAATACCAGACACAAGTGTTGATTTTTTTTACCTGAAAGCTATAAATATGCTTTAAATAGCATTAGAATTTTTTTAAAGGTGCAGCATGTAATTTTGACACCCAGTGGTTGAAATTGGTATTGCACTCCTGGTTCAAAATGCATGCAAGCGCATGTTGCCAGATTGACAACACCAACAGTTGTAAATAAAACAACGGCACTACTGATATTGATATAGATTGATATAGAACCTGATAGAAGGAATATTTTCCATGTTTTCCATAAAAGGAGTTTTTGTCCTAACCAACACCTAAAATTCATATTTTAGAAACGGCTTCTATTTCTTGCAGCTTCTGAATGGCTGTATTTAAATTTGTGTTTCGTGTTTCGTCTGGTGCAAACACAAAAATTGCTCATCACTGCAAATCTCGTCACGTAGCGTGTTAATACACGGCGTTACAGTGTAACCTGCTCACCTAATGTTTACGTTCATAACATTTATATTATTTGCTAATTAATAACCTCATGTGGAACTCTGAATCTGCGTCTCATTTCGGAGACCATCCACCAGAGGTCGCATTTTCGGTCACGGACGCATACTTTGAGAGCCTTCCTGACTGAATGAATGAAATACACAGTTTTCCTCCAAGGCAACCCAGGGTGCTGAAATATAATTGGCTAAACTGGCATTGGGTGGGTTAAAGGGACAGACATTTTCAAAGCAGAATATCTGACTTCAGCATTGTTTTTCAGATAAACAAATATGTTATGTTCCCTTAGCATGTTTCTTAAATATCTGCAAACATATTATGGTATTTTTATGCTTTAGAAGAGTCAAAAACTTGCATACAGCATCTTTAAATAACATTTTAAATAAATATGCTTTCCATATGATTTGTCAGGATAAGAAAATATTTAGCCGAAATACAACTATTTAAAAATCTGGAATCTGAGGTATTAAAAATTATATATAAATACTGAGAAATATAAAGGTATCTAAATGAAGTGATTAGCAATGCATATTACTATTAACAAATGTAGTTTTGATATATTTAAGGTAGGAAATCTACAAAATGCCTTCATGGAAGATCTTTACTTTGTATTGATTTTTGTTATAAAATTGACCCATACAATGTATTTTTGCTTATTGGCAAAAATATACCCATGCAACATAATACTGGTTTTGTAGTCCAGCATCACGTACAAACATCAGTGCCACACTAACAAAACTATAAATCACAAAACTCATATCATATAGAAAGTACATTCTATATAGTATGAATGTGAGTTTGTATATGCATAGTACGAATGGAATTTGGACGTACTACATTAACCATTTGTCATTATCACAATGCATTTCTATCTGTTTCTGCATTACCTGAGACTGGATTCCATCACTTAGTGCCTAGCTAGCGCTGTGTTGTTTGTCTTTAATTATTTTTTTTTACATGCATTTGCATTATTTTTCCTCTCTGTCTCTAGCTGAATCATTCCAGTTAACCTTGAATGGGCACATTACGATTCAAACATTTAATACCAATAAAGCAAAATGGCACACGCATCTGAATTAAGGCATGTCTCATCATCTAAGTCGTGATTGCCTACAAAAACAATTTGCCCTCCAGTGCCGCAATGTCATGCTTACATCACTGAAAAAAGCAGAGTTATATGTGAGGTATATGTTATATGATTTTTGTGCATGCTACTAATTAAAAAATGCACATCATCTAAGATTAAAGCTAACATTAAAGATAATAACAATCAGGTCCATTTGGAAAGACATATGGGTGAGTAAATGATGATCTTATCCTGTCCTCAAAAGCAGAAAACCATTTTTCATACCTCTCTCCCTATGTAGGAGTTTCCGTCCTCAACTATAACTGCAGTATAATGCTCTGCTTTCTTCCCCATTAAGGACAGGACGTCCTCAGACCTGCAACAGATGAACACTTATGAATAGGAAACGAAGACACATTCCATTTGTGCCTAGAAATAAAACCCTAAACACACAGTGCCTTTGGACCTGGAGGCAGAATGTGTTAAACATTATAAAAAAACACTCCACTTTTTATGAAAATAGGCCATGAGAGTTAAACAGTTGAGTTTTACAATTTTTTGAATCTATTGAGGTGATTTCTGGGTCTGGCGGGAACACTTTTAGCTTAGCTTAGCATAGATAATTGAATCGGATTAGACCATTAGCATCTCACTCAAAAATGGCCAAAGAGTTTTGATAATTTTCCCATTTAAAGCTTGGCTCTTCCCTAGATACACCGTGTACTAAGATCGATGGAAAATTAAAGGTTGCTATTTTCTAGGGCGATGTGGATAGGAACTATACTCTCATTCCAGAGTAATAATTAGGGACCTTCGTAGTCGTACCATGGAAATCCTAAAAATTGGCTAACTTCTGTGTATTCCAATGTGGTTCAGTAAATATTTTATTATTAAGTAATTTTTATTTGAATAGTCTCTAATAAATATCTGTATGGTAGCAAGGCCTTTTTGGTCATTTTTAAGCGAGATGCAAAAGGCCAAATCTGATTCAATGATCTATATTAAGCTAAACTAAAAGTGCTCCCACCTGACCCGGAGATTGAATCAATGGATTAAAAAAAAAAAAAAAAAAAAAAAAAAAAAAAAAATCAGGGTTCCCACTCTAATCCACATGTCAAATTCCCCTACTTTTCCCTGATTTTCACTGACTAAAAAGCTGAATTTCCATAACCTATCCATCTTATTTTTCACATAAATGTGGCACGACTATTGTAACTTAAATGTGTCAACTTCCGGTCTCATGCACTTGCATTCATTTTAAGCAAACAAATCTTACACTGCTTGTAAAACAATCATATTATTTTAATATATTTGATTGCCAGCTGACAAGTGGGAAAGAAATAAAATGGCATGAAAATAATTGACTAAATATAACAATACGTAAAACAACACAATAAAAAAACCCCAGAACATTTCCATTTTGATAAAACAACAAACTAAAATCGATGATGTTCCATATCTTGGACCAAAAAATAAAATCAAACTCCCTGACTTTTAATGTCTAGAGTAGACCTTTTAAAATCCCATGATATTTCAGAAATTCCATGAGAAGCATGAAATATGGTAAAACTCAACTGTTTACCTCTAGAGGAGTTGTAAAATTAGCCTATTTTTTAAAAAAAGTGGAGTGTTCCTTTAAAGTCTGTATAAAATCTAAATTTACAATGTTTAAATTGCTAGCTCACATTGTTATTAAGGTAAATAATGAATCCACTGAAAAAAAAAATTGTTTTGGTAATCTTCAATCAAAATCTGACCATATTTGCTTCTGAGATTGCAGTGACGTTCCTTTCATGTTGACATCAGTTTGACGACTTATATTAGCGACAATATTATTAACCATAGCCCTCATACCCATGGGCATAAATTTCCTTTAACAGTAGGACAATAAATATAAAATTTTCTCATGAGCAATTTTTGAAGGGGGCACAAATAATACAGTCAAATTGTACATATATAAATGAACTTATATATGTTCAGAAGTGTCCACGTTAATTAAGATAGTGAAGGACAGAATAGAAATTGATTATACAAAAAATACAGTGGGGTCAGTTCGGACGTAGCACTGTGATCATTTAGTAAATGCACAGCTAAACAATATGCTAATTGTGGCCGTTAATGTTAAGTTAACACTATCCCAAGTCGTCACAAATAAAACATTGCATGGGAAACGGCTTTGGTCGGCATGTTAGTTGCAGTACGCTATGCAACAAGCTATTGTAAACAAGCTAACGTTAACTAAAGTAATATTTTAGTCGCTAATATAGCAGATTCAGGGAAAGTTACATCGGTAATGAGCATTTTTGCTTAAACTAATTTATGAATGAGTCTGCATCAACTACATTAAAGAGAATTGCTTTATTTACAGTGAATAAAATACCCTAATTACTGGAGTTCAACATTAACTGAGCCGATGAGCTGGGGAAAGCAGGCAGTGGGCCAAACCACTGTGAGGAAGGGGAGGGGGAACTCAACTGTTTCTAAATGCATTTGTTGCGTTTGCTTGTTTTTTCTACTTACTTTTTCCCTCCGCCCCCCTTAATTTGCTAGAAGGGAATGATGTGCAAAAAAAAGAGCCCCGTCCCTACTCAATATTCTGTTTCAGTTGGAAGTACATCAACATTCTGAAATAAAAGTCTCAGCAACTACCGGTTTACGCAGACTTTAAGCATGCCTGGAATCAAAATGTCTACGCAAGATGTTCACAAATGGGTGTTAATGTAACAGATTTGGGCACCTGGCAGGGTGAAGCGGAGGGCAGCCCACAGGCCAGTCTTGTCTAGTGTGGTTCTGGATGAAGTTCACCATCAACTGCCTGACTGTTTGCAGCTCTCTGTCAGCTCCTATCAGTACACATAACAAAACAAAATGAGAAAAACAAGACAGTTACACACCATAACAACAATCCATGCACCAATAATAGCAGGGCCAACTTCACTTTTAATCAGAGAAATCAGAAATGATGAAACCCACCTTGATATGTCTTTCCAAAGTCATTTGTGGTGTCATGTGCCTTGAAATACTAAAACAAGAAAAGAGGAGAGAACAAAATTAATCTCTAAAACAACGTGCCTATGTAGGTCAGTTTTACTCAAGCATAACCTTTCATGCTTCTGGCAACTAAATAAGAGTGTAATAATGCATTTTTTTGTTGTTGCAATGTATTGTTACAGACACTGGTTTCAGATTTACCTGACCTCGATTAGACACAGATAATATGCATAACAGATATAAAGGAGAACAAAAAAGTGATACAGGAGGCAGGGGTCACAGAATTATACAAATGCACAGAATCTGACTTGACATTCGAAAAAGTTTAAGAAATGTTTAATGCATGACTTTAAAGATGCAACATTTCCAAATGGTTATATAGTTTCACATAGTATGTAGTAGCACACTAATGCCTCATTCACACTAGCAGCGACTGAGCGAGCTGAGAAAGGATCACGTGAGCTCTACTGGTGCTCCTATTGGCTGTCACTCAAGAAAGTCGTTCTACATTTGCATAAAGTTGAAAGATTCTCAACTTTGTTGCGTTGCTCGACACGCCCACCTGGTCGCAAACGGTCGCTGTCGCTCACGTAGACGGAGGTCACCAGAAGTCGCTCACGCTCCGTTGAAATGAACGGTCGCTTGTCGCTTTGCCACTGCGAGTCGCTCGTAGTGTGAATGAGGCTTAATAGTATGATTATGATCTCATATCAAAACTGAAGAAAATACAAATACAGAATTTTAATCCAAATAATTGGGGCTGGGCAAAATCAATCAATCAGTTTTTTTATAGAGTTAATTACATGTGACATGGTATATCTATGATATGTGTTGGCTTGGGTGCTAAGGGTTCTGTGTTGACACTTACTTAGAAAAAGCAGAATTAATACTTTATTTTAAAATAATTAATATATTGTTTAATAAAATAAAAAGTAAGATGAACACAAACAATCAATTTTTACTAGGATAAATGAACAATTATGAATGTATATATACAGTGGTGTGAAAAAGTGTACTGATTTCTTATTTCTTTGCATGTTTGTCACACTTTAATGTTTCCGATCATCAAGCTAATTTACATAATAGTCAAAGATAGCACAAGTGAACACATCACGCAGTTTTGAAATTAAGGTCTTTATTATTAAGGGAAAACTAAACCCAAAACTGTGTGAAAAAGTGTTTGAGAGCATCAGTGTGATATATTCTATCAAAGCTCAATCAAGTTTATATTTTGCATAATATAATACACTTATGCAACATCACACAAACATGACTGTTGTTATCGTCGCTGATTATCAGCATGATTGCAAATGTGAAATTAACAGCAATAAACAAGTTTATATTTATATCTGATGTTGCCTATTTTAGTTCCACAGAAAAATCCTAATTGAACATTCTGAATGAACACAGAAGCAAAATGATTGAATCAATGATTCAGTGATCCATTCATAAAGACGGGCAATCATATGAAATGAATAATATATATATATGAATAATTAAGATATTGATTTTCAGTCACACACTAGTGGGTTTGGTTTCATATTTAAAGTATTATTTAATTGAAAAAGTCTCTTTATTGTGCTGAAAGGTGAAATGACGTACCCTGAAGGTGGGATAGAAGTGGATCCCGAACTCCTTACAGATGTCAAAGTTCTTTTCATGAGCACAATCCACAACTCCAACGCGAATGGCCTGCGCCCAGTCTGTGAGGGACCAGAAAAGTTCAAATTACTTTTCTAATTACTTTGTCTGAAAAGTTACTCAATAAGTCATTTAATGACTTGATTCAATACTAAAAATCTAAATAAATCTTAATGCATAGTAGGCATGGGACGATAACCGTTTTCAAGGTATACCGCGGTTTGGAAAAGTCAAGGTTTTAAAACCGCCCAAAATTTCTGCTATACCGTTCCTAAGGTATGTGTAAGATTTTTTCTTTACGTTTTTTTTTTTTTACAACAGTATCTCCAGCAGAAAAGCTCTCCAAAGATGTTGTTTTAAATTGTAAAGAAATCTGTGTTTTTCAAACTAATGAAAAGAGCAGAAGTCAATGATTCATTTGAATTATTTAGCCTGACACGTTTACTGTTCCAAAATATTTAAAATGTTTCTCAAAATAAAATATATTGTGTTCAAAAGGGAAAAAAGTTTTAGTTGTTTACCCAGACATTTAAAAAGAATATATTTTAGAGCAGTAATCACAATACAGTGAAACCGTGATATTTTTATCCAAGGTTATCATACCGTCAGAATCTTATACCGGCCCATGCCTAATGCATAGACAACAGAACTCAAACTTTAAATTCCCTACATTTGAGTCACAGTACCTTTT
Source organism: Danio jaintianensis (assembly GCA_903798115.1). Taxonomy (NCBI): domain Eukaryota; kingdom Metazoa; phylum Chordata; class Actinopteri; order Cypriniformes; family Danionidae; genus Danio; species Danio jaintianensis. The sequence continues at coordinate 7,645,250 of CAIGQV010018170.1, forward strand.
AGTTTTGTATAAAAATCTAATGCTTCAATCTTAAACCATATATATATCAAAACACAAAATGTTTCCAAAAATTTTTATACATACCATTTTCACTCATTCTTTCATTTTCTTTCGGCTTAGTCCCTTATTTATCAGGGGTCGCCACAGCGGAATGAACCACTAACTATTACGGCATATGTTTTATGCAGCGGATGCCCTTCCAGCCGCAACCCAGTACTGGGAAACACCCATACACTCTCACATTCACACACACTCATACACTACGGAAAATTTTGTTCATCCAATTCCCTTACAGCGCATGTCTTTGGACTGTGGGGGAAAACGGAGTACCCGGAGGAAACCCACGCGAACATGCGGAGAACATGCAAATTCCATGCAAACTCGTAAAACATGTGCTGGAATAGTTGGCGGTTCATTCCGCTGTGGTGATAATCATTTTGCTTCTGTGTTCATTCAGAATGTTCTGGATAATCAGGGACAAAGCTGAAGGAAAATGAATGAATAAATAAAAGTTTACAGTTTAATTATTTAAACTGCAACCTACTGCTAAATCACAGTCATCGCATTGCCATTAATTGTAACAGAGTAATGTGAAAATATAGTTAATTCTACAAGATAATACTGTGAAATCACTTTACTATCTACTGTGAACTTTACTATCTACTGTGAAGTTACATTATATGGCTGTAATTTCACAGTAATTTAATGTAAAACAAATCACAGTGACTTACTGTGTGTGAAATACCTCCCAGTAATTTACATACAGTACCTTACTGTGAAAGTAATGCAATTATTAGCAAGTAATTTACTGTGAATTTAAGGTAAACATTTTTACAGTGCAGTAATATTTCTTCATTTGTGTAGTATAACACATGCTGACATCCACACTAAATGTCTTATCAGTACTGACACACAGATCGGCTGCCAGACAGCCTAAGTGGACAGGTAAAAAAAAAACTAAATCTGGCAAGAAGCCTAAAATCATTTGATGCATCGCATGCTTTTGAGCGCTGACATCGGACACATAGATATTAAGTCTCTGGCATAAAACTTTGTGAGACAAAATACAGTCTTACAGCCTCAAAGCACGATTTCATACATTTTATATGGGGTTTCAGCAGCCAGGTGGTTTGTTTTTAACACAAACTCGTAAAAACTGCGAGCAGCTGTAAAACCTGTGTCAGATAGATGAAGCAGATGGGGTGTGAAGATGAAGGCAGCTGATGTAAAAATGTTTCATTTTGGAGAGGAGGGACAGGCGGGGGGGCACTTTAACCCTCTATTCTTCACCTAAGGGTGGGACTGTGGGTTTAGGGATGTGTGAGGGAACGCACAGCAGGGTCGCGGCCTCACAATAGGGCCATCTGACCCTCATTGTGAAGGTAACAGCTGGTAGGCGGCCACTCTCGAGCCACCCAGCCGACAGCTTGTGCCAACAAAGGCAGACTGAAAGCATTCAACAGAGGACTTGTTCTCGCAGCGTTAGTCAACCAAAGGCCACAATCATCCCTTCCTTATTCTCAGTGGACTGGGGAGGAAAAAAAAGGCATGGCATTCCACAACATGCATACCCTATGATGTGATAATGACGCACGCATTTGTGAGCTAACTGAACCGTAAAAAGATGTTGGCTTCTTTACTTTTAAAAAAGTGAGTAAACTAGGCATGGGACAATAACCAGTTTACCGCAGTTTGGAAAAGTCAAGATTTTAAAACCGCAAAAATTCTCTGTTATACCATTCCTGTGGTGTATGTAAGGTTTTTTTTACGTGTTGTCAAAGAAATAATGTATTTCTTTATTTAGGACAACAGTATCTCCAGTAACACTTCAGTGGTTTACGTCATGTCCAACAAAAAGTTGCTTTTTACCCAGACAATTAAAAATAACTTATTTTAGAGTTGTAATCACAATACTATGATATGGTGAAACCGTGATATTTTTATCCAAGGTTATCGTACCATCAGAATCTTATACCGGCCCACGTCTGTAAACCTTTTGTAACATGGAAACATGAAAATGACTTAACTTAACTTTTATAATTATGCACAGTTCATTTACTTAATCATTTTAAGGCAACAGGTTACTTCACTTGTTTTAAGTTAAGTCAACTAATTACTTTTTAGGTGCACTGTAAAAAAAATGCAGGGTTCCACACAGTTCATTCATGTTGTCCCAACACAAATCGATTAAGTTAATGTAACAAGTTTAAGTGGATTGAAATGAATAATTAAATAGAGTAATTATTTAAAATAAACTAAAATAATATCATAAGTCAGCATATTTATAAGGATAGTTCACCCAAAATGTTACATTAAATAAAACTAAATCATTAATATTAAAATCAATAATATTAATTATTTAAAACATTGCCACTTTACTCAAATAAGTAAGCCAAGCTGTTGCCTTAAAAGCAACAAGATGACTTAAGAAAACCTGTTGGAAATGTTAGGTTGACTTAATTTTTATAATTTCTGACATAGTTCATTTACTTAATAATTTTAAGGCAATGGGTTTATCCACTTTTTTTTAAGGAAACCCAAGTAATTGTTTTAAAAGCAATGGTTTTACTCACTTTTACTAAGTAAAGTTAATTAACGGCTTTTTAACGTATAAGAATAAATAAATAAATAAATAAATAAATAAAAATGATTGTTTAGTACCATTGTGCCAAAGATGGTCAATGGACGCTAAATTGAGTCTTGAAATAAAGTTTTGAAATTATAAAAATAATTAAATAAATAGATTAATTCTAAAAATAAAATAAAATAACACCATAAGTCAAAATATTTAAAGGGCTAGTTCACCCCAAATTTTACATGAATTAAAAATAGGAATATTAAAAATAATAATATAGATATTAATTCATTTTAAATAAAATTGTATATTAATTAAAACAGCATTAGGGTAAGCACATTATCCCTTTACAGTAAAACCTGGAGTGTTACTGTGGGTTATTACAAGACTTTTGAACTTTTATGACTTAAAAACAATTATGTTGAAATCATTGCCGATGAAGTTATCATATATGGTTCTTCGCCCGAAATAGAGTTAAGTGAGAATATTAATCTGTAAAACATCCATTAAATTTTCATATTTATGCTTCCATTAAGAATATGTATAAAAATGAAAAACTACAGTGACTACGTTTACATGGAAATCAGTAATCAAATTATTTGCCTTAATCTGAATAAGACAATAATATGATTAAGGTGTTTACATGAGTTGGTTTTTGAATGTTCCTTTCATGATCCTATTTTACATGTTATAGCTATCCACATTTCCTCCGGAGTTTCATGTAATTTCGGGTGTTTCATTTGTAAGTTGACTTTAACTGCAGTTTGGCACTTTCACATTCATTCAGGAACATTTCATGCATGACCCCCGTGACAAACGAGATATTGGATGCGAGTATGAACTGCTGGAAGAGTGTTGTTTTAATGGAATTTGATATTGTACGCCGTATGGGAAAAAAACCTCCGCATTTCGTGGTGTGTGTGTGTCTGTGGTCCTTCTCTGACTTGGTAGGTGCAGAGAATAGTGTCAAACAGCCGTGTGTGTATAGACTATCCTGTCGCCAAATGCGGCGAAAATCCTACACAACGGTAATAGTTTGATTACGGTGTTCACATGTCTGTACTGCACTTCAATAATGTGAGTAAAATCGGCATACTCCACGTCTAAATTGCATTTCTGCTTAGTTCGATTATGACCTTAAACCAATCAAAAATCGCAGTTTACATGGTAGACTCTTAATCAGAGGATTGTCTTAAAATCGGATTATTGGAGTCCATGTAAACGTACTCACTGTAAAAAAAAGATTTGTGTTGGGACAACATGAAGGAATTAAGTTGACTTATTAGTTTTTTTCAAACTTAAGTGGATTGAACATAAAACAATTAGGTTCTGCCCAAAAAAACCTCCAGAATTGTGTTGGTTCAGCTTTTTTTTATAGGTAGTTTGAACAAACAGCAAACGCCATTTTTGGGGTCTATAATATATATAAGCAAATTAATGCCACAGATTACCACCAGTAGGTTTTTAAAATGGCTCATAAAATCAGCAAACTACAGTGGGAGAGACTGCAGAAGCGGTCACACTGATGGTTAAAAAACTGACCGTAGCTAATTTCACGACTCCACTTTTAGCATGTTTGCGACAAGGTGTTAAACGCACTTGCCCTCGTTTAGATTAAATGTGCCAATCAACAGTGACCTTTTTCTTGCCGTCACCCTTCACTGCACCCAACACAAGTATAGCTTCCTCCACAATAGTGCGGCAGACACGTAGCACTGCTGCCTAAGCATTTTTATTCGCAATTAAGCTGGTCGTGTAACTCTGAGAAGGTCTGAAGTGAGAGGGTCTGTTAATCCCATTATTTATTCAGAGTGGCTTTGGGAGCCACAGCCTGACCATAGGTGGGCTTTTCCAACCCATCCAGAGAGCTCTCAAACTGAAAACTGTACACTGTACACTAGCAACATAATGTACACTGTACACTAGCAACATAAGGAGGAAATCTTTGGGTTTGTGACGACATGGCGAGCTACTGGACAAACTGGTAACAGCGGGAAAGCCGTCCATACAGAGGTAAGCGGTCAGCTGGTAAGCGCCAAAAGGAACAGTGTCATACCACCCCGTAGCGATCGTTTTAAAGACGAAATGCAGCCATACATACTTCTGGCTACATAATTCGCTATCTCCATAAATGTATATGGGGCTACATTTCAGAATAAGCCTATGTTGATAAACTTTCTGGTTTCATGTGCTAAACTTTTTGTTACTATTTGTTACTAACTATTTGGAACAGTATTATTCCTATTTTATAGCATAACAGTTTTACATCTTCCATTGCTGTGTAATTATCATACACAAAGATTGCATATTAACTGAGAATATTTGTAATTAAAATCACCTGTTACACTGAAGGACCATAGTTTAAACAAAAATGAAAATTACCATCATTTTTTACCCTTTTACCGGATGTATATAAACATGCATGTTCCATCAGAAAAGAAGAAGTGCTTAATACATTTATTTATCATGCAGTTACAATAAACAAGCACTGAAGCATTTAAGCTTTAAAAATATATAGCACTATATTTCAATTCATATCTTCTGACGGCATAGAATATTTTTGGTGTAACAATCAGACAAAGTTCATTATTCTCTAAGATTCACTATTTACTGCTGTGACAAATCATTGGGTCAGCAAGCCAAACTACATCATTCTGAATCATTCAGGCCAGTTGAATCAACTGATTCATTGAACACCTAAAAACAATGATTCATTCAGCGTTTGAACATCGCTCCCTCTCTCATTATCTTTTTGAATAATGTCTTAATGGTGACTTTTGACTTAATGTTTGGTCTTCAGTCACACAAATCTATCATATGAATTTATTTCACTAGTAATATTGGCTTTTACAGTTGTCCCATTTTAAAGCTTGACACTGTAAATTAATTACAGTAACTTACTGGCAATTGTGGCTCCCAGTAAGACTGTAAATTTACAAGCACACTGTAAATAAATAATTACAATTGTGCTGTATTTTTACATTACATTGGAATTGTTAATTTACAGTTTGGTTGTAAATTTACAGTCTTACTGGCAACCACAATTGCCAGTAAGTTACTGTCAATGTTATAGTAATATGTAATTATTAATTTACACTGAGCTTGTAAATTTACAGTCTTACTGGCAACTAAAATTGTATTACAGTATATTTTTACAGTGCAGTCATTGTTCCTAAAATGAAAATCTTTGGCCAGGATATATTAAATATTATAATAATGGCATATTTAAATTCTGGGTCATTTATTTCTTTAAAGCCACCATAAAAATAAACATATCATTAAAAATGCATAGGTGAAAGAAAAACATTGCAAATGCTTTAAATGCTTATTATTATTATTATTATTATATGTATTATATGATATGATATGATATGATATGATATTATATTATATTATATTATTCATTCATTCATTTACTTTTCGGCTTAGTCCCTTTATTAATCTGGGGTCGCCACAGCGGAATGAACAGCCAACTTATCCAGCATATGTTTTACGCAGCGAATGCCCTTCCAGATCCAACTATCACTGGGAAACACCCATACACTCCCATTCACACACAAACACTACGGACAATTTAGCTTACCCAATTCACCTATAGCGCATGTGTTTGGACTTGTGGGGGAAACCGGAGCACCCGGAGGAAACCCACACGAACACAAGGAGAACATGCAAACTCCACACAGAAATGCCAACTGACCCAGCCGAGGCTCGAACCAGCGACATTCTTGCTGTGAGGCAACAGCCCTACCCACTGCGCCACCGCGTCACCCTATATTATTCATTCATTCATTCATTTTCTTTTCGGCTTAGTCCCTTTATTAATCTGGGGTCGCCACAGCGGGATGAACCGCCAACTTATCCAGCATATGTTTTACGTAGCGGATGCCCTTCCAGCTGCAACCCATCACTGGGAAACATTCATACACACTCATTCACACACATACACTACGGACAATTTTAGCTTACCCAATTCACCTATACCGCATGTCTTTGGACTTGTGGGGGAAACCGGAGCACCCGGAGGAAACCCACGCGAACACGGGGAGAACATGCAAACTCCACACAGAAATGCCAACTGACCCAGCCGAGGCTCGAACCAGCGACCTTCTTGCTGTGAGGCGAACGTGCTACCCACTGCGCCACCGCGTCGCCACCCTATATTATATTATATTATATTATATGTATTATTATTATTATTATTATTAGCTTGAATAAATATATTTTAAAAGATTAATTATAGGTTTCATGTCTGGGTCATTTTAGACATGTATGGATTTTTTTTTTTTTAAATACATCTGAACTCATGCAATTGTTGAAAGAATTTATTTTTAGAATTAATTTAGGACTTCCCACATATCTCAAATAATTTGTTGATAAACATAAATATGCATGCTTAATGACAAACCACTGCAACTTGAAAAACTGACTGTGATTTTAATTTAATTCCAGTCATTTAAGTACATATCAGTAATTTTCAGATTATATTGTTTCATACAATGATATACCTGAATGACAGCCTATTAAAAAAAGGCAAAATAAATGTCTCGATTTTTAAATGATTCATAAAAAATAAACAGGCCTTGACCGTAGTGATAAATAAAGAAAACGGTCAGCAAAAGCCGTGGATTCACATGCAGGTGTATCAACAAACCAGGGATTATCGACTTTCCACGCTCGCCTCAGTTGCTCTTAAAGCCAAAAACACTGTAAGCCTCATTAAGTAAAACCCATAAGATAAGGTACGAGGAAACAGACCATTTACACCACTGTACTGTCAATAAAAATCACATGGTATAACAAACAATTTAGAAAGCAAATAGAATGGAGATATGTGATATAACAATGCACCACAGCATAACCCTCACTGTATTAAGGTATACCACTATTTTAGTAGATATTAACTACATCTCTGGACTTTACCATGGTATTTGTGGAGATGTGGATAGAACAATGTAACAAGGTAATACCATTACTTTAAACATGCACTATGCATCTATGGACTTTAGCATGGTATTTGTGCAAATATAAATATATAACAATGTACCATGATATTACCATACAATGGCAATACTATTATTTTAAATATTAAATAACATCACTGCAAGCATGGGATATGACAATGTAAAGTTACCATGAAATTACTGTTACTGTAGTCTGGTAATTAAAGATTATTTTAGACATGAACTACATTTGGACATTAACATGATAGTAGCATGGTATTCGCGCATTGGATATAACAATGTAACGTTTCCACATTATCACTGTACTATAGTAATATCATTATTTTAGACATAAACTACATCTAGGCATGGTATTCCTGGTATATTCATTCATTCATTTTCTTTTCGGCTTAGTCCCTTTATTAATCAGGGGTCGCCACAGCGGGATGAACCGCCAACTTATCCAGCATATGTTTTACGCAGCGGATGCCCTTCCAGCTGCAACCCATCACTGGGAAACATTCATACACACTCATTCACACACATACACTACGGACAATTTTAGCTTACCCAATTCACCTATACCGCATGTCTTTGGACTTGTGGGGGAAACCGGAGCACCCAGAGGAAACCCACGCGAACACGGGGAGAACATGCAAACTCCACACAGAAATGCCAACTGACCCAGCCGAGGCTCGAACCGGCGACCTTCTTGCTGTGAGGCGAACGTGCTACTCACTGCGCCACCGCGTCGCCCGGTATTCCTGGTATATTAATATTATTATTAATAATATAACTTAGTTTTGGTATTAGAATTGCTGAATGTCATAAACATTGGTATTATTTAAAAACATCGAGGTAAAATTGGTTTTATATTCGCATATTCGTTCAGTGACAACTTGTGACACTGTCCCTATTTTGTTTAGCATGGTACTTTGAATTTTCAGTCTGAAATCACATTCAAGTGTGACTTTAAAACAACTTTGGCACTATTTAATTGACTGTGAGCAATGTTGTACTTTGATAGTCACAGGTTTACAATTTGATAGTCCCTATTTAGAATTTGCAAAGATTTCTGAAACAACTGTATATTATTAAGAAGAATGTCTCAATGCGCTAAAATAAAACCAACTTTACATCAACTTTACATTTTAAAATGTATAACTGTTTGTTTTTGTTATTACTAAGAAAGTAAATGAATAAATAATATTGAAAGATTTAAGTTAATAAAGAATAAACAAAACAGTTTATATAATATTGTATTTTAAAATCCAATATATGCATTTTAAATACCAGTAAGTGTGAATCCGTGTATAATAATATGAAAACTAAAAATAATAATAATAATAATAATAAAAACTTTCATTTCTCTTCACATTCACATGCATGATCACATCGCTGAATATTATTTTATAACAGGAGGATATTCAGTATATCATGGTATTCGTGGGTCCATCAATACTGGACATAAAACCGTGCCAGGGTAACGTTATTACACCAACTGTACTTAATAACAACCGTACACATCCCAAAATAACATATTTGTCTACTGTTCAAAACACTGGAGTGAAGGAGGAAACAATGTACGACACTGTTTATTCCCGAGAGTGAAAAAAACAGGAAGATGAGCGTGTAAATGTACCGACCTTTCACATCTCCAGCCAGTGCTTTCCATGTCGGCGAGTACTGGATACAGTGTCCGCACCACGACGAGTAAAACTGGACGAGCCAAGCGCTGGAGGAGTTCACAACGGTCTGCTTCAGGCTGTCGCTGCTCAATATGACCACCGGATCCTCTTCAGTGTATAAACGAGCGGGGTGAGCCCTTCCGAACAGCAGCCCTGAAATAATACTGATCTTCAGGCAAAACGCGGCTGCCATTGGGAACGTCGTACAGTTCGAGGACGCGCACGTAAATGAGTTTTTCTCTACATTCAGATTGATTCTGCTCGCTCCTCTGGATGACTACATTTAGTGGAGACGTGAGCCTTCGAGAGTGTCGTCACTGCGCAAAGAGGACGCAGACGGCTATCTTGCGCATCCTGTTTGCGTATGGTCGACGCATAACCTGTTTGATAAATTGGTGGGTCTGCCTCTGCGATGACCAAAAAACAACGAATTAAACATAATTTTAAAGATTATAAACATAAATAAATAAAAATATATAAACATTCATACATACTGCTGGACGTTTCTGCAATTTTGGAGTCATTAATTAAAAATATTCAGCGAATCATATGCACGTGAATGTGAGATATTAATTTGTTTTCATTCATTCATTCATTTTCTTTTCGGCTAGTCCCTTTATTAATCAGGGGTCGCCACAGCGGAATGAACCGCCAACTTATCCAGTACCCAGTACACATTCAATCACACACATACACTATGGCCAATTTAGCTTACCCAATTCCCCTATATCGCATGTCTTTGGACTGTGGGGGAAACCGGAGCACCCGGAGGAAACCTACGCCAACACGGGTAGAACATGCAAACTCCACACAGAAATGACAACTGGCCCAGCCGAGACTCGAACCAGCAACCTTCTTACTGTGAGGCGACAGTGCTAACCACTGAGCCACCGTGTCACCCTAACTCTATTTAAATACTTTATAAATTTATTCATTCATTCATTCATTTTCTTTTCAGCTCAGTCCCTTAATTTATTAATCTGGGGTAGCCACAGCGGAATGAACCGCCAACTTATCCAGCATATGTTTTGGGGATGCCCTTCCAGCTGCAACCCATCACTGGGAAACATCCATACACACTCATTCTCAATCACACTCATACACTACGGACAATTTAGCCTACCCAATTCACCTATACCGCATGTCTTTAGACTTGTGGGGGAAACCGGAGCACCCGGAGGAAACCCACGCCAACACGGGGAGAACATACAAACTCCACACAGAAATGCCAACTGACCCAGCGGAGGCTCGAACCAGCGACCTTCTTACTGTGAGGCGACAGTGCTAACCACTGAGCCACCGTGTCACCCTAATTCTATTTAAATACTTTATCAATTTATTTATTAATAAAAGCAAATATACTTTATGTAGTTGAAGTTTGTAACCTTCAGAAGATACTTCAAGTAAAGATCAACCATTTCTATTATTTTATTTTTAATTTCATGTTAGTATGTTGTTTATCGCTGTTTTGACCTGAAAGAAATCTATTAATATATTAAAGATTATTGACATTTTTATTATTTTTATTTGGACTCTGGAAACTGTGCTTTTGCATTTTTCTTGGAACATAATTTTGGGCTGATTGGTTTAACCACAATTAAGCTATTAGTAGTAGTAGTATTGTTGTTGTTTTTAATATTGAGGTTGTAGCTGTGATACAACACGAGTGCTGCCAAGAATGAAGTACAGTATATTTCATCTTGATGGTAGTTTAATGTACACAAACATGTTAAATTATTTTTTAAAATCATTACAGGATTTTAAGGAGAATAATTAAAGACAGAATAATTCTTACAAAAACAAATTCATGACAAATCTAATCTAATAATAAAAAAAAAAAATTATTTTACATACAAAAACATATAAATGTATTAAATGACTATTAAGTACATTTTGTTTTCAAATGATTACTAATGTAATCATGTATTTTAGTGATAAGCAAAGATTAATTGTGATTAATCACATTTAAAATAAAAGTTTGTTTTGACATAAGATGTGTGTGTGTTTTATATTTTATTATTGTTTTATTCATTCATTCATTTTCCTTCGACTTAGTCCCTTTATTCATCAAGGCGCCACAGCGGAATGAACCGCCAACTTATCCAGCATATGTTTTACACAGCGGATGCCCCTATAGCTGCAACCCAGTAGCCTACTGGGAAACATCCATAGACACACATACACTACGGCCAATTTAGTTTATTCAATTCACCCACGCCAACACGGGGAGAACATACAAACTCCACACAGAAATGCCAACAGACCCAGCCGAAGTTTGAACTAGTGACCTTCTTGCTGTGAGGCGACAGCGCTACCCACTGCGCCGGTTCCCACAAGTCCAAAGACATGTGCTATAGGTGAATTGGGTAAGCTAAATTGTCTGTAGTGTATGTGTGTGAATGGGAGTGTATGGGTGTTTCCCAGTGTTGGGTTGCAGCTGGAAGGGCATCCGCTGCGTAAAACATATGCTGGATAAGTTGGTGGTTCATTCCGTTGTGGCGACCCCTGATAAATAAAGGGACTAAGCCGAAAAGAAAATGAATGAATGAATGAATGAATGAATATAGTTTGTGTCATATACATATATATTTTATATCTAAATATAAATAAACATTTTCTCAAATATATGCTTGCATGTATTTATATATACATGATAAATATTCACACACATATATTATGTCAAACAAACTTTTATTTTGGATGCAATTAATTGCAGTTGACTTTTACCCACCACAGTTTGTTTTATAATTGAATGTGTTGTATAATTATTTTTTATAATTTTCTTCTTTTTTTATTGTATTTACTTATTTTCCAAACGGTACTCAGCATTAGGTTCTCATTATTACTCTAATAAAGTATTTATAATACATTAGATTAAACAAATAGCTATTACTTTTTTAACACAGTTGCAAGTAAAAGTATGTGAACCCTTTGGGATTACTTGTATTTCTGCATAAATTTAAAAGAAAATGTGTTCTGATCTTCATCTATGTCAGAACAATAGAAAAACACAGTCTGCTTAAACTAATATCACACAAATATGATATGTTTTTATTGAACACAACATGTAAACGTTCACAGTGCAGGGTGGAAAAACCTAACTGGTTGACTCTCCTTTAGCAGCAATAACCTCAACCAAATATTTCCTGTAGTTGCAGATCAGACTTGCACAACACATTTTTTTGTCCAATTTATGCAGAAATCCAAGTAATCCCAAAGGGTTCACATACTTTTTCTTCAACCCAGGATCATTCTGAAAGTGTACCCCTATATACATTTCTGGAGAGCGCCAAATACGTCCCAGGAGGTACGTTTTTGCAGTTTTTGTTTTCGCAAATCCACCAGAGGCCGATCTCAGATTTCTCTCATGAGTGCCATTCGCGCCTGTTGTTCTCACGTAAATCCACCAGAAGCCGCCGTTGACTGACTGACTGAATGACTGACCGATCAACTGACCCACTCTCCTCCTTCCCTAAACCCAACCGATAGTATTTTCAAAAGCACCGATTTACCAGCGCCCACCCCCTTCGACTAAACCCAACCGACAGTTTTAAAAAGCAATCCAGAAAAAGAAAAGCCCCCTGATTTTTACCACGTTTTCTGATTTTACCACATTCTCACCCTGTTATTTACTTGTTTATTTTATTTTTTGGCTTTTGTTTTTGTCTTATCTGCTTTCTGGAACCGTTCTTCACCAGACTTGAACCCTGTCGTTGCAGTTCTCTGCGTCTCAAGTCCGCCGACGTACGCTGCAAGCCACTGGACAAACTGGTAACAGCGGTAAAGCTGTCCATATGGAGGTAAGCGGTCAGCTGGTAAGCGCGAAAAGGAACGCCATCATACCGCCCCGTAGCGTTTGCTTTAAAGACGAAATGCAGCCATACATACCTCTGGCTACATAATTTGCGATCTCCAGAAATATATATAGGGCTACGTTTTCAGAATGAGCCTGTGTTGTTTTTCTTGCAACTGTATAAATCAGCAGATACTACAGGCATTGCAGCCAAATACTTTCCAAATTTCAGTAACGAGAATATTTTTGTTTTCATTTAACTACACTTTTGATTTTCATTAAAAGTGGTATTTAAGCAAAATGTAATCAATTGTCAAAGAAAAATCACAAAACAGAAAAAAATAATGGTCCTAAAATAACATTTATATTCTTCAAGCAAAATATCATTCAAGAAACGCATGAAGTATAACTGTGATTCACCCCAAAAACAAGAGATTCAAAGTATGAACGTGTCATCAAAGACTTGTCTTTTGTGTTAAAAGTGCATATGATTTAGTGCTAATATTGTGTCATCCAAAAGAAGGCTAAAAATCTCTTCAGTCAGATGCATTTTCACAGTGTACTGGTCTGCTCTGTAGTCTAGCCAACGTCTCTCCTCATTATGAAGTTCCTGAATCTAGAACAAAGGCAAAATGAGATGTTTTCAGCTCTATGGTTCAGTTTTTTTTGCACCGAAAACCACTAATTTCATGAGCAAGCATATTATTATAGGAGTGCCTTTACACACACCAGTATAAAGTCCACTCTGTCTCTCTTGGCGTACCAGTATTTGCACAGTTTCTGGAGCATCTCTGTCATCTGTTGCTCATTTCGCTCTAAATTCAGAAGTTTCTGTATCTCTTTTCTAACTACAGCCTGAAATAAAGAAATGATTAACACAATGCAAATGCTCAACGCATACTGAAATCTGATACATAGAAATATATGTAAATGACATATATGACATATTGTTGTTTGGATTTTATATATAAAATATATTTCATATATTTCAAAATGTTTCAGAAATGGCGGCTTATATGGTGGCTTCAACCATTGGAATTACAAATATGTACATATACGTTCAAAAATATTTTATAGTGTGTTCATATACAGTAGGTTCATATATGAACAATTATATTAATGTATAGCTAACATATTTAAACATACACTCACCGGCCACTTTATTAGGTACACCCTACTAGTACCGGGTTGGACCCCCTTTTGCCTTCAGAACTGCCTTAATCCTTCGTGGCATAGATTCAACAAGGTACTGGAAATATTCCTCAAAGATTTTGGTCCATATTGACATGATAGTATCATGCAGTTGCTGCAGATTTGTTGGCTGCACATCCATGATGCAAATCACCCGTTCCACCACATCCCAAAGGTGCTCTATTGGATTGAGATCTGGTGACTGTGGAGGTCATTTGAGTACAGTGAACACATTGTCATGTTCAAGAAACCAGTCTGAGATGATTCGCACTTTGTGACATCCTGCTGTAAGTAGCTATCAGAAGATGGGTACACTGTGGTCATCAAGGGATGGACATGGTCAGCAACAATACTCAGGTAGGCTGTGGCGTTGACACGATGCTCAATTGGTACTAATGGGCCCAAAGTGTGCCAAGAAAATATCCCCCACACCATTACACCCCCACAACCAGCCTGAACCGCTGATACAAGGCAGGATGGATCCATGCTTTCATGTTGTTGTTCTCGCCAAATTCTGACCCTACCATCCAAATGTCACAGCAGAAATCGAGACTCATCAGACCAGGCAACGTTTTTCCAATCTTCTATTGTCCAAATTTTGGTGAGCCTGTGCGAATTGTAGCCTCAGTTTCCTGTTTTTAGCTTACAGGATTGGCACCCGGTGTGGTCTTCTGCTGTTGTAGCCCATCCGCCTCAAGGTTGGACTTGTTGTGCGTTCAGAGATGCTCTTCTGCATACCTCTCTTTGTAACGAGTGGTTATTTGAGTTACTGTTGCCTTTCTATCAGCTCGAACCAGTCTGGCCATTCTCCTCTGACCTTTGGCATCAACAAGGCATTTACGCCCACAGAACTACCGCTCACTGGATATTTTCTCTTTTTTGCACCATTCTCTGTCAACCCTAGAGATGGTTGTGTGTGAACATCCCAGTAATTCAGCAGTTTCTGAAATAATCAGACCAGCCTGTCTGGCACCAACAACCATGCCACGTTCAAAGTCACTTAAATCACCTTTCTTCCCCATTCTGATGCTCAGTTTGAACTGCAGCAGATCATCTTGACCATGTCTACATGCCTAAATGCATTGAGTTGCTGCCATGTGATTGGACAGGTGTACCTAATAAAGTGGCCGGTGAGTGTATGCATACTGTAGATTTCCAAGTGGAAAATATTTTGTGCTCAAAAGTACCTTCATCAAAATCTCTATTAAAAAAAATGCTGATTTCAAATCTTTTTACCTTTAAAAATGTGACTGAAACTGTACTTGATCGCAGAGCTGAAATAACAGATTGATCATGTATATTCTGTGTGGATGTTTTTGTCCATAATAGATCACCCAAAATCTCATGAAGAACATCAGACGTTAACTGGAAAATGACCTGCAGTGTACAAGGAATAAGGTTTAAATTCAAGTTCTGTTTCTCTCGTTTAGACATTAGTTAGACATACATTGCTACACTAACCTGTCGATAACGTTTGCGGCTGTCATCGTCTGATAGATAGCTTGGTGTTTCATAAAGGTCAAGAGTGTCTTCATTTGCTTGGCTGTACAGAATCTCCACTGAAGCGTCCACTAATCTGTACACAATGCTGTCTTCATGGGGCGCCACTTTTATCTTTGCTGGCGTTTCAGTTTGGGCCTGATGCCATTGCTCCAAGACACATGGCATAAAATAGCCATCCTCACCTTGTATGACATCCTGGATATCAAAGAGAGAAACATCCATTAAAGGAACACTCCACTTGTTTTGGAAATAGGTTCATTTTACAAGTCCCCTAGTGTTAAACTGTCGAGTTTTACCATGTTTGAATCCATTCAGCCAATCTCTGGGTCTGGCGGGAGCACTGCTAGTTTAGCTTAGCATAGATCATTGAATCAGATTAGACTTTCGATAATTTTCCTATTTAAAGCTTGACACTTCTGTATTCATGGTTGGTGCTTTCACACCTGTAGTACATTTCCTTTGGTCCGGACCAAGGTTAAAAATGATACATTGTTGCATTTTTCAGCAATTCTGGGTCAGTTTCACATCAAACCGACTGCTCTGAAAACGAACCAGTTGAAACGACCCAAAGAAACAGTCACAAGACAACATCCATATCAGTTGTTGGCTAGACGAATTTCCTGACCTTCATTTGTATTGGTCAGAATTAACGGGCAGGAAACTCACATGCACAACACACAAAAATAAACAAACAGTGGAGGGAAAGGCAGCAGGCAGTATGAACCACCTCACAACCCCACGTTTGTCTGTGACCTGCCATAATTGCGGTAAAGTGTCAAAAACCCTTTTTTCATCCCAGAATGCACGTCGCAGCTGACTATGGCAGCTGGTTTAGTCCAAAAAAGCAAAATACGTTTTGCATTTGGATCGGTTCAAGATTGTTCCAGTTCTCACCACAAACAAAACATTCCAGGGTGCGTTTGAAAGCATACCAAGACCATCTCTTTGAGCAGGACACGGTAAACTTGTTTGGTCTGCTTTTGGTGCACACCTGAGTACAATTTCCACTTTCCCACCTGCCCAAATGAACCGAAACAAAAAGACAACGTTCCGTTTTAACTGAACTAAGGCTGCATTTACACTGCATGGTTCAAGTGACTCAATTCCGATTTTTTTCTCCCATGTGGCACAGATCGGATATGGCCCATGTACATGTAAGCAGGAAAAAGTCACATGGATTCCGATTTACTCAAATCAGATTCAGGCCTTGTTCATATGTGGAAATTTATCCGATATGAATTGGATCTGTGCCCTCGTGTCAGCAGTGTGAGCAGGTAGATCGGATTTTCACCTGTCAATGCGAGTCGTGCGTCATTAAAAACCATAGCGAATGACATCAAGCCTGACGCTTTCATTTCGGAACAGATTTCAGCAGAGTCCCAAACCTTAAATCTCATACACGAGGACTAAAAAAGCTTTTATATTGTCACATAACACAAGTATTTAAGCATGTTAACAAGAGAGAGAGAGAGAGAGAGAGCGCAACATCCACCACGTAACCAACATAAACTAATATAAAACTATGGCATAAGTCACGTGCATAAATCATGCCATGGACATCACATTAAGATGCCTATTGGTTTAAAAAGGCCTAGATTAAAAGAAGATGGCCAAATGAGAACTTTTCTGTCATAAACTATAGAAAAACAACTTGTCAAAAAGAATAAAAAAAAATGAATACCTGTGAACACATTAAATACAGGAATGGAGAACAGAGCGCTCTTTTATTATCAGCTGTCAGTCAGCGCCCGCTCTTTTTTTCCCTGGTCATTGCGCCTTTGTCGTGTGCTGTGTAAATACAGACAATCGGATACAAGTCACTTTTAAAAGATGATGTAAACAGGTCAGCAAAAAAATCGGATACAGTCACAAAATGGGAATTGACCATCAAGATCTGCAGTGTAAATGCAGCCTAAATGAGGCAGAACATTTTTTGGAACTATACTCTCAGTCTGGTGACATTATCAAGGCACTCTGTTGCTGTACCATGGCTGCAGCAGGCACAATGATATTACCCTGCACTATTACCTAGCTGGGGACTATTTTCAGGCTCAGTGTAATATCATTGCACCTGATGCAGCCATGATATGGCAGAAAAGTTCCTTGATTATTACCCTAAGATCGGCTGAATTTGATTTAAAAATGGTAAAACTCAAACGGAGTTGTAAAACGAGCCTATTTAAAAAAATTAAAAAAAGCTAAGTTTATACATAGATACTATTTTACGCCAATTTTGTCTTAATTAAATCTGTTTTGCGGTTTGTTTTGCAACTTACTATATCTGCAGATTGACTGTCGTTCAGTGATTTCATTCTTTGTCTCTTTCTGGTATCCTGAGCACAATCAACTCCATCTTTATCCAGCCCTTCTGTCAGCTTAGCATCCACTTGATGTGTATTTTGCCCATTATGATGGAGCTTAATGGTGGTCTATAAAAAAACAGATGTTTAGTTAGGGATGCAATCCTGTTATATGATAAACAGGACTAAATTTATACTTTTAATTTGTTAAAATAGGAATCATGCTGAAGGAAAACGAGTCAGTGTTTGCAACTAAGCACTTTAAAAATATACAGTTCAAGTCAAAATTATTCGCCCTCCTGTGATTTTTTTCTTTTTCAAATATTTCCCAAATGATGTTTGACAGAGCAAGGAATTTTTCACAGTATTTCTTAAAATATTTTTTCTTCTGGAGAAAGTCTTATTTGTTTTATTTCGGCTAGAAAAAAAGCAGTTTTAAATTTTTTTAAAACCATTTTAAGGTCAATATTACTAGCCCTCTTTAAGCCAAACATTTTTTCGATTGTCTACAGAACAAACCATCATTATACAATGATTTGCCTAATTATCCTAACTTACCTAATTAACCTTAGCGTACCCAATTCACCTATGCCGCATGTCTTTGGACTTGTGGGGCAAACCGGAGCACCCGGAGGAAGCCCACGCGAACACTGGGGAGAACATGCAAACTCCACACAGAAACGCCAACTGACCCAGCCGAGGCTTGAACCAGCGACCTTCTTGCTGTGAGGCGATCGTGCTACCCACTGCGCCACCGTGATGCCCATGTTTAGAAATATGTTGAAAAAAATCTTCTTACCGTCAAACAGAAATTGGGGACAAAAATATACAGGGAGGCTAATAATCCAAGAGGGCTAATAATTCTGACTTTAACTGTATATTTTTTTTACTTCACTTTTTAAACACTTAGAACTTTAAAGCTGTAATTCTCTGAACTGGAAAAAAGGTTTGTTGGATTGTTGATTGAATTCTCTTTTACTCATCAAAACTATATATCTCACTCCACACCACCCACATACTCTGCTTGAGACCGGATAACTGAAAGCAAGTGCTCATTATTACCAAGTGGAAACAGAGCCTTATGGATTTCTAATGACATCAAAGTAAATAAACGAGGACAGCATTTTCATCCTTTTAAATGCTTGTGTTGCTTACTCTTTTCAATGCCATTTCAGAGGGATGTAAAAGATTTCTCGCACCAATTGATGTGTCATCATGAGGTTGTTCTTGCCATGTGTGTATAGTGTCAATAGGCATGGTCTCATCTCTATTAAAACACTGAATATATCCTTTTTGTCCATCTATTCCCAATGTGTCCTTCAGCAGTTTATCTCTTTTAGTGCAAGTCAGTTCCTCATCTGAAAATGGATCTTCATCAACCCCAGTCTCTACATCACTACCATGTTCTCTGTGTATGTCCTCAGCTCTGACCAATACACCATGGCTTTTTTCACAGCTAAAGTACTTCACACCTCGAAACGTTCCATTGTGGTTTCCACAAGGGCCGTCCAAAGCCACACCAGCCCAAAAACCAGTCGCAAATGCTTTAAGGCCTTTATATTTAAGCACACCTGCTCTAGAGTTACACACAAGAACTCTGTCTCCAATCCGAAAGGACGACAACGGATCTGATATTTCATTTCTCAGATCTTCAGCAAGAGAGCTAGTGTGATCCGAATAATCGTTTTCATCGGCGTCCTCATTAGTATCATCGTTTCCCTGTTTTTCCCTGGTAGAGCGCAGACTTTGAGGCTCTTTTGTTCGCCGAGCGAAGTCCACAGGGAGAGGTGGGAGGTTCTCACTGTTAATGGAGAGATCTTCCGCAGAGTCAGGCAGAGCTGGAAGTTCATCCTCACTCGTCCATGTGATGATCTCGAAGGCAGGAGGATAACCGTAGCTGTCTAGATCTCCTCCGTTAGCAGAAGGGGGAAGTTCTGCACTTCCATAGGACAAAACCTCATCTACAGGAGAGAGAATTTCTGACAGGGTCGACTCTATGGTTGGTTGTCTTTCAAAATGTGATCGTCTTTCTTGTTTATCATGATGAGATTCAGCAAAAACCAAAGAGCAACTATTTGCTTGAAGAGCTTCGTTCTTTTCTTCATCAAGAAAGTCTTCCTCAGACCAACCAAGTGCTTGGTCACTATGAAACGAAACAGCTTCCGACTTCTCGTCTATTTCATACAGACTGACGTCACAAGACGGACTATCCTCGGCCTTTCTTATTTCCGCACTTACTGCTTCCAGAATCAAGCTTTCGATGAGCGGATTGTCTTTGGCTGTGTCGTTTGTACACGTTTTTTGCTCATTGGTTTTGGAGTATGAAAGACATGAGCTCCACTGCCCCTGGTCGAAGATATTGTGGTTGTTGTTCAGTGCCAGCACACTGTGCAGTCGCTGGTTATTCTGGACGTTTAGAGTTGTGGTGTCTGCTGTTGCGCTGCCATTGACCACTTTCATTGTCTTTACGTCGTCCTTATGATGGCTCTTTCTAGAGTCCAATTGGAGATCCTCTTTCTTGTCAGATTGCAAACTGGACATTTTTGGAGCTCTGTGTGAGTCTGGCTCACGGTTGAGTGTGAAATGCTGGATATTTAATACTGGCTTCATTGGCGTTTTAGATGAATGCTGTGGTCTCTCTCTCTTGGGTGTGCAGGTGTCCTCGTAAAACCCTTGTATCTTCTTCTGAGCGTCTTCTTCTGAAAACAACAAAACAATGGTTACAGTTTTATTATAGATTTAAATGGTTATATATTTAAATGATATATTAATCATACTAATATTAGTTTATTCATTTTCTCTTACAAGGCTCAAGCTAAAAAATACTACAATATTAATGTATATTCTTAATTCTTTTTCAATTATTTCCCAAGTACTGTTCAACTGAGAGATTTTTTAAACATATTTTTAAATGACAGTTTTAATAACTAATTTCTAATTACTAATATTGTCTTTATCTAGCATTATTTAGCAACATGCTAATAAGCTTAAAGTGCAATTTAAATGTTTAATGTCAATTAGGCAAATTAGATAAATAGGCAAGTCACTGGCCAACAGTATTTGTTCTGTTGACAATTTGTTCTTGACAACTGTAAACAAAATTCTCCAATGATGTAATAATATTGACATTAATATATATTGACCAGTTTTTCAATTTCTTATAATATTTTTTTATTCCAGTCAAAACAAAATAGAAAATACTGTGGAACAAATTCCTTGCTCTGTTAAACAGAACTTGGTAAAAATTTGAAAAATAATAAAACATTTACTATTCATAAAAATATTTAATGATGTATCATTAAATATTTATTTGAATAGTTTTAATCCCACATAACATTTATAAATTCCTGATATTCATTCATTCATTTTCTTTCAGCTTAGTCCTTTTATTCAACAGGAGTCGCCACAGCGGAATGAACCGCCAACTTATCCAGCATATGTTTTACGCAGCGGATGCCCTTCCAGCTGCAACCCACTACTGGGAAACATCCATACACACATGCACTATGGGCAATCTAGTTTATTCAATTCACGTGTACCGCATGTCTTTGGACTGTCGGGGAAACCCATACGAACACGTATCCACTTGACAGAGTGTTTTCGAAACACCAGTTTTTCTTGAAAAAAATCCTTCTACGGCCAACTTCCAGGACCACCCGGAGGAAACCCACGCCAACACAAGGAGAACATGCAAACTCCACACAGAAATGCCAACTGATCCAGCCGGGACTCGAACCAGCGACCTTCTTGCTGTGAGGCGACAGTGCTATGCACCGTGTCACCCATTCTTGATATAAATATATATAAAATAATATATATAAAACCAAGGAGGGCTGAATTTTTCAGAAAATTTTGCTTCATGTTTTCCACTTTGCATCGCTTATGTACAGTCATATTGTATAAATGCCACAGTCAATCAGTATGGGCATTGAGTCATTCTGCCAACAGCATGAGTCAGCAGAAACCCGACATACAGTAAATCAGCACTCACAATGAATTGCAGTCTTCTCAATAACAACAGAAAGACATCTATCAAATTGAAAGAGGACATGATGTCTGACTGTCTGAAATAAAAGATGAATCCTGAAATTCCCTTTTAGAAAAAGTGATTTTTAATGGCCTCCAAAAAACAAGCCTAAAGGCCCGTTCACACCAAGCACAATAACTATAAATATATAACGATAAATATATTTGCATCCACACTGATGAATGATATATATATATGGGCCTCACGGTGGCGCAGTGGGTAGCACAATCGCCTCACAGCAAGAAGGTCGCTGGTTCGAGCCTCGGCTGGGTCAGTTGGC
>CAIGQV010018170.1:7677546-7755431 GCA_903798115.1 Danio jaintianensis
TCAGCACACACACACACACACACACACACACACACACACACACACACACACACACACACACACACACACACACACACACACACACACACCCCAGAGAAAGAGAGGTCCTATGGCTGAGAGAGACGCTGCTCGCATGAAAACCGCCTCAGTGTTCTCAATTATAGCATTTTATTGTCAGTAACGGTAACCGCGTTGTAACGGGGGAAACAGTAATTCATTTGATTACTCGTTACTGAAAAAGTATTACCGTTAGTAACGCCGTTTAATTACAGCACCGTTATTCCCATCACTGACGGTACCGTACCACTCAGTGGGAACGGGCCAAAAAAGTGGTTTGGTACGGTTAGTTTTTTGGTACCTTTTGACAGTGGAAATGGACAAAAAAGTGTACTGAACTGTACTGAAATGACATTAAAGATGTAATTGCAGAAATTAATTCCAGATGTAAATATATGCATGTATTTAATCAATCATAACGAAAAAAATGACTTTTGCTGCTTGTTCAAATTACATATTTCAAATGAATTGAAACAACACAATTCTTAGGGGTTTCTTTGGGACAACTTAATTGTTTTATGCTCAATCCACTTAAATTTGTAAAAATGATTAAGTTAACTTAATTGATTTGTATTGGAACAACATGAAGGAATTGTGTGGAACGCAGCATCTTTTACAGTGAGTGTAAAAACCGGCATTTACACAGTAAGTACCTTGTAACAAATGATAAGTATATAAAGTGCCACCTGTTTTTCTAAATGGAATTGTCACAAGCCGATATAATAACTCATTTTAATCCTGTGTGGTCTTAGAATTCTTTATGTGCCGTTTGTTCTAAATGACCACCCTTAATGACTAAACCTCTAAAATAAAGCAGCTAAATTTAATTTCAACTCTTATTTGCGGATTGCAGATTGGTACTGGTTATGTGACATTAATCGAAACGCACATTCAGCCAAAGCCTATTTGAACAAAGCTACATTCTGCTATTGACTGAATAGATTACTTCTTGCTTCTGTTCTATGCCTGTAGAAAACAGATGTGTTATATGACAGTTCGGACAGGCAGCAAACCTTTAAATAATTTCAATATTTTTTCTTATATATATAAGTAGAGGGCGGCACGGTGGCGCAGTGGGTAGCGCTGTTGCCTCACAGCAAGAAGGTCGCTGGTTCGAGCCCCGGCTGGATCAGTTGGCATTTCTGTGTGGAGTTTGCATGTTCTCCCCGTGTTGGCGTGGGTTTTCTCCGGGTGCTCCGGTTTCCCCCACAGTCCAAAGACATGCGCTATAGGTGAATTGAATAAACTAAATTGGCCGTAGTGTGTGTGTGAATGGGAGTGTATGGGTGTTTCCCAGTGATGGGTTGCAGCTGAAAGGGCATCTGCTATGTAAAACATATGCTGGATAAGTTGGTGGTTCATTCCGCTGTGGCGACCCCTGATTAAAAGAGACTAAGCCGAAAAGAAAATGAATGAATGAATAAATAAGTAGTTACACCTGAATACATTGCTTCAGCATAAAATTATAAGAATCATCCAATAAAAAATTATTCTCCTACCAATAACTAATTATTTACAAAAAAAATGTAACCTATATTTGTTTTATTATGCAAACAAGGACGCGTAAAAAAATATTCGTAAATTAGCAGTTTTCCTTATTTTGTGATTCATATTTTAGTTTTTCCTCATTTATTTATGGTTTTGAATTGCATTTTGGCACCTTGATCTTTCCTTCAACAACTTTTAACTTTGAAAAGTTCAAAAAAGTGACTTTTGTTAACATTTTTAACAGTTTAAAGCAAGCCAGGCTCTTTCTGAAAACGTACCCCTATATACATTTCTGGAGAGCGCCAAATATGTCCCAGGAGGTACTTTTTTGCAGTTTTTGTTTTCGCAAATCCACCAGAGGCTGCTGTGTACACTTTTTGAGATCTCAAATCTCTCTCGCGAGTGCCATTCGTGCCTGCTTTTCTTGCATAAATCCACCAGAAGCCGCTGCTGACTGACTGACTGATCGACTGACCCACCCTCCTCCTTCCCTAAACCCAACCAATAGTGTTTTCAAAAGCACAGATTGACCAGCGCCCACCAATTTCCCTAAACCCAACCGACAGTTTTAAAAAGCAATCCAGAAGAAAAAAAGCCCTCGCCTGATTTTTACCACGTTTTCAGATTTTACCACATTCTCACCCTGTTATTTACTTGTTTATTTTCTTTTTTGGCTTCTGTCTTACCCGCTTAGTGGAACCGTTCTTCACGGGACTCAAACACCATTGTCGTGGTCAACTCCTCTCTGCGTCTCAAGTCCAGTGACGTACATGGCAAGCTACTGGCCAAACTGGTATCAGTGGCAAATCCGTCCATACGGAGGTGAGTGGTCACCTGGTAACCGCAAAAAGGAACAGCGTCATACCGCCCCGTAGAGTTCGTTTTAAAGACGAAATGCAGCCATACGTACCTCTGGCTACATAATTCACGATCTCCAGAAATGTATATAGGGCTACATTTTCAGAATGAGCCTATGTTGGTTTAAAGTGATCTATTGTCTGGGTTGGTGTTGTATATTACGGTATAAAAACCTTGTAATAAACTGCCAGTACATTTTCTGTTATTTTACAGACTTATTTCTCTATATATTATTTCTTATACATTATATTATTACTAAAATGTCCATAAAAGTCACTTTTTTAAGCTGTAGAGTTGAATTTTCAACATCAAAAGTCAACAGATCAGAGATCAACATCCCATAATGCAATTCACAACCGCAAATAAACAGAAAACACTTGCGAATCACAAAATACGCAAACTGTTAATTAACAGTAATTAGAATAGTTTTTACAGTGTACATAATGACTTACATATTCCATACAGCAGAAATGTAGTTTAATCTTAAAGTTGACAAGAAAATTGTTTCTTTGCAATTACAGTTTTATATTTATAGTACAAGGCATCAAACCGAGCGGAGTTGGCAACTTGGGTGTTTGACTCAGGATCAGCGTGGGGTTTGTGAAAGCTGCCAGCTGCACATGTGATAATCAGCACACTGATGTGATAATTAGGTTCTGCCACCGCTAACATAATACCTTCCTTATAGAACCTGATTATATATATCAATTCCTTATATATCATGCTAGTAATCCCCATATTCACTAAATGCATCTGCAATCTGATTACAGCCTCTATAATGTAAATGTAACACAGTCTTTTTTTGTGCGTGTATGTGTGTGTACATTAGTGCATGCCCAGTTTTTTCAGCACATTGGACCCGTAGGATTTTTTTCAACATTAAATATGTGAAAATCAAACGTAAAGACAAAAGTACAAAACGGTGTACTTAACAAGTTAATATATAAATATATATATGTGTGCGTTCCTTGTATTCATCATGCTGTTGGGACCAAATGTCCCCTCAAGTATAGCAATACTCATTATTTTTGAACTTGTTGAGGGAACATTTTTTGGGTCCCCATGAGGAAAAAATATAAAATAATATATATGATAATTCATTCATTCATTTTCTTTTCGGCTTAGTCCCTTTATTAATCAGAGGTCACCACAGCGGAATGACTTATCCAGCATATGTTTCAAGCAGCGGATGCCCTTCCAGCTGCAACCCATATATGATAATATAAAACATAATAAATAATTATATCTATGGAAAAGTAATAATATAAAAAAGTAATTGATATGTATAAAAGTATAAAATTAGTGGGGGGGTTTTTAACATTTGCTGTGCTACTTTTGAAGCTTTTCTTGTTCATATCAAGACATTCTCATAGTAATAAAAGAAAAACACTTAAAACATGTAAGTTGAACTAATATTATTTGTTGGGGTTAGTTAGGAAGACATTTTATGTATACTCTGAATGCATATAATAAAAAAGTAAATAATTTCATTCATTTTCCTTCGGCTTACTCCCTTTATTCATCTGGGGTCACCACAGCAGAATGAACCACCTACTTATCCAGCATATGTTTTACACAGCAGATGCCCTTCCAGCTGCAACCCAGTACTGGAAAACATCCATACACACTCATTTACACACACACTCATACACTACGGACAATTTAGCTTACCCAATTCAACTATAGTGCATGTCTTTGGACTTGTGGGGGAAACCAGAGAAAACCCACACCAACATGGGGAGAACATGCAAACTCCACACCGAAATGCCAACTGACCCAGTCAGGACTCAAACCAGCGACCTTCTTGCTGTGAGGTGACAGTGCTAACCACTGAGCCACCGTGTCGCCTAAAAAAGTAAATAAATAAACAAATAAAATGCTAAATGAAGGGTTATTTTCAAATCCACATTCACAATGGCTAACGCTGACTGGACTAAACACAAATCAACCAATATTATAATATTAAATAAAATTGGTCAAATTCAAGTCATCTTTTGAAATATTTTCGACAACTCTTTACAGTGCTGTTATGCAGCAGACCTCTTTTACCCCTAAATGTATTACCTGTTGTCAAACAAAGCATTTTCACCAAATATTCTGTATTGAAATCAACTTGTGAAGCCAGTTTGTGTGTTTATTTCTGTTTCTAATGTATTGTTTTCTTTTTGGATAATACACAATTGCTACTACAGATCACAAAATTCAACTGCGACAGCACTGGTGAGCTAAATTTCACAATTGTATTTCTGATTGAGCCAATGCCAACTGTTGCTACAATTAATCAAATTCAATTCTTAAGTTAAATTGTCACAATCTAAGTTAATTTTAAGTTCAAATGTTATATGTTCAGCACCCTGCTCACAGTAGCCCTGGATTTCAAATGTAGGCTATAAGTTATTTTAAAAAATCCAATTCCCTGTGGATAAAATGAATCGAGTTTTTACCTCTGGAAGCCAGCTGGTGCACTGTGGTAATGTATCATCGTCATTACAGGTTTTTCATTACTTACTGTTTGCAGGGCTCAAACCAGTGGAGCTCAGCTTGAGTTTTCTCCCAGAGTTCGTCTCTTTCAGCCTGAGCAGGGCGCTGTACTGTTGTGGCCGCAGAAAGTGCTGGATCTATGCCAGGGAAACGTGGCCGCGCGGAGCCGCTGGATGTTCACTCCACTACAAATTTCATTAATAGAGGAGACAGACATACATTTGCAGTCTGTAAATCTACCACAGACTATAAGTCTATACCCTACAAACAGGCTAAGAATGATGACGGTATTGTGTGGTAATGGGTTATCTAATAAACACACGCTTAGCACATTGATTTTGCAAGGTAATTCAAATAGTATAGGTCTAATAACATCTCCGAATTTCAAATAAAACATTGTAATTTAGATTTTTTTTATGACAATATTTTCATTTTGTGTATGATACATGTATACTAAAAACGGTTCATTTATTGTTAATGCACAACCTTGCGGGTTAACTGTTGCTTTGCTTCAGTCCTTTTTCTTTCTGATCAACCAGCACACAGTCACATATTTAAAATACGCATCACACGCTATATTTCTTTCACAAATTATATAATGTCTCATTGAGGTCCTAAGTGTCCTATTCGTGTTTCTCATCTGTAATCTTATTTTTATTAGCAGGGCACTCCACTTTGGTGTAAACTATCTTGCTCAAAAGTTAATGACCACACGTGTTTGTTTTTGCAGGAAAAAAATGTATCAGGTTAAATACTGATCATTAATCGTTTAAATCCCTTTAACCAAACCTCGTGTCGCGCATCCGCCATGTCTGTAGTTTAACCCGTTTTTCCCCGTGTTTGTAGTTCAAACACGCAGTGGGTTCTGGGCTAAAACCTCTCATGGGAAATGTTGTTTGTTTTTTAGTATAAAAAAGATATGCTGTGTAGTTTTTGTTGCCTTTTCTGAAATTTTAATTCTTTTAAACATCCCTCCCTGGTTAGTAGTTGTAAAAGAGGAATATATTTGTAAGAGTTAAAAGACATACAGGTATTTGTATTTTATATAAGAGGATTTTGTTTTAATATAGTAAAAGTCTAGTCCCCTTTCCAAGACATCTGCTGTGTACACAGATCTGATAAACATCTTCAAAACAGAATCAGAAATTCAGAATCAGAAAGAGCTTTATGTTTACACACACATACAAGGGATTTTTTTTCTTCGTGACAGAAGTATCCACAGTGTAACAAAATGACAGTAACAGGGCAAAAACACTGATAATGTGTTTGTTTTACCATTTTTTTTACATCAGAAACATCTTTAAGACATAGTCTAAATGTCTTTTTGACGTCTGATAGGAGACATCATACACTGTTAGACATTTTATTGTATTTTTGTGATAACTTACTGGCAGCACTGTTGCCAGCAAATTACCACAACTGCCCCTTTACAGTAACTTACCTGTAAATGTGTTTTACAGTAGCAGGGCTCTACTGCAATATATATATATATATATTTTTTTACAGTAAAATAGCTTTACCGCAACTTTTTTATGGTACAATTCCCACATTTTAATTTTACAGTATGACAATTTTTACTGTAATTTCTTTTTATTTTACACTAGCAGTACAAAACCTTTATTTTTAGTATTTACTGTCAAACTTAATAAATTCCAAACAAGTGGCTCATTTTTTCATCAACTGTCTTCATTTTTGTCTTCAACTACAGTTGCCAACCCAGGCTCATTCTGAAAACGTACCGCTATATACATTTCTGGAGAGCGCCAAATACGTCCCAGGAGGTGCGTTTTTTTGCGGTTTTTGTTTTCGCGAATGCACCAAAGACCGCTGTGTACGCTTTTTCAGATCTCAAATTTCTCTCGCGAGTGCCATTCGTGCCTGCTGTTCTGGCATAAATCCACCAGAGGACGCTGTCCACTGACTAACTGAATGACTGACCGATCGACTGACCTATCCTCCTCCCTCCCTAAACCCAACCAATAGTGTTTTCAAAAGCACAGATTGACGCGCCCACCCACTTCCCTAAACCCAACTGACAGTTTTCAAAAGCAATCCAGATAAATAAAAGCCCTCGCCTGATTTTAACCACGTTTTCAGATTTTACCACATTCTCACCCTGTTATTTACTTATTATATTTTTTAGCTTCTGTTTTTGTCTTACCTGCTTTCTGGAACCGTTCTTTGCCAGACTTGAACCCCGCCGTCATGGTCAACTCCTCTCTGTGTCTCAAGTCCGCCGACATACATGGCGAGCTAACTGGACAAACGTAACAGCAGGAAAGCCGTCCATATGGAGGTAAGCGGTCAGCTGCTAGCGCGAAAAGGAACGGCGTCATACCGCCCCAGCGTTCATTTTAAAAATGAAATGCAGTCATACATACTTCTGGATACATAATTTGCGATCTCCAGAAATGTATATAGAGCTACGTTTCCAGAATGAGCTTATGTTGACAGTAGCAGTACTTGATTACTTAGATTACAGTAGAATACCGCAAATTCCTAATATGCAGTAAGTTACTGTAAAAGTTTAAAATGACCCACAATGCAGTGCATTTTACAGTAGTGAACTGTAAAGAATGTATGTGGTATTTTACTGGGGGTTTTTACAGTAAATAACTGTAAAATTGCAGCAAAGTCTTACAGTGTAGCTTTATTAGAGATGAAAATACACAAAAACTACACATCTCCACAATGTGCTTGTGCTTGTGTTGATTTTAGATACTAGTATTCAGCTTAAAGTGAAATTTAAAGGCTTAATTAGGTTAACTAGGCAAGTTAGGATAATTAGGCAAGTCATTGTATAATGATGGTTTGTTCTGTAGACATTTGAATAAAATATTGCTTAAGGGGGCTAATAATATTATCCTTAAAATGTTTTTGAAAAATTAATAACTGCTTTTATTCTAGCTGAAAAAAAACAAATAAGACTTTCTCCTGAAGATAAAATATTATAGGAAATACTGTGAAAAATTCCTGCTCTGTTAAACATTCATTCATTCATTTTCTTTTTCGGCTTAGTCCCTTTATTAATCTGGGGTCGCCACAGCGGGATGAACCGCCAACTTATCCAGCATATGTTTTACGCAGCGGATGCCCTTCCAGCTGCAACCCATCACTGGGAAACATTCACACACACACACATTCACCCACATACACTACGGACAATTTTAGCCTACCCAATTCACCTATACCGCATGTCTTTGGACTTGTGGGGGAAACCGGAGCACCCGGAGGAAACCCACGCGAACACGGGGAGAACATGCAAACTCCACACAGAAATGCCAACTGACCCAGCCGAGGCTCGAACCAGCGACCTTCTTGCTGTGAGGCGAACGTGCTACCCTCTGCGCCACCGCGTCGCCCCCCTGTTAAACATCATTTGAGAAATATTTGAAGAAGAAGAAAAAATTCACAGGAGGGCTAATAATTTTGACTTCAACTGTATTTAAAATAACCACGATTTAGGACACACTCATTATTCTTTGACTACTATTTAGCATGGATAGTCTCTCTATCTATAGGTACACAGTCAGAGTTTGGGCTCCACAGATGTTCTGTCCGGTAGGCTGTTGGTGCCTCAGAGCCACTTTTTGGTGTGTGATTCTCAGCCAGGCCGTCTCATCATTGTCCATGTGTGTATCTGAAGCTCTGGCTGTCTTCCTGAGAGCCTCCACTTCTGTTTCTGTGAGCTGCCGGAGTGTTTTCAGGCTTATCTGCCAGCTTCAGCACTCGTCTGAAACCTGACACACCTGCTCACATCTGCTGGATCACAAACGCAACAGATGTGTCTAAATCAAAGGACACACAAATTACAGCTGAATAGAAGGAGTCATGCATTGAAATCACACATAGCACTGTGGTGAAACTAAAAGTGATCTACATTAACTGAAATACAGCTAAAATAAAATGTAATTGCATCTCAATTGCTCTATCACAATTTAAAAGGGATAGTTCACCCCAAAATTAAAATTAGTTGATTACAATTTTAGTTTTTTTATTTATTTCTTCTTTTAAATACAAAACAAGATATTCTGAAGAATGTTGGGGGAAAACAGCCATCCATAGGAAGAAAATAAGCATTCTTCACAAGTTCTTCCTTTGTGTTCAACAGAAGAAGAAACTCAAACAGGTGTGTAACAAGATGAGGATGAATAAATAATGACAGAGTTTTAATTTTGGGGTGAACTATCCCTTTAAATTCATAAAGTAATGACATTAAACGATGCACTAAACATTGTTATTGTTGAACTAACAAACCAATTAAATCATCTGAAATACAAGATAAAATATAAATGTTTTACAGGGTCAAGTCTTAATTCCCATTAGTCCTTAAAAAGATCTTAAGTCAAACCAGAGGGCGTTACACTCTACTTCTAAAATGTAATGTTGCATGCACTGAAAAATATATACAAATAATACCATAAGTATAGCATCCAGATGCAAAATTATATGAGATAAGAAGTCTTCTTTGCCAATGCACAAAAATTACACATAAAGCATTATTATTGTGAACTAAAACTATTAACAATGACCTATACCTTAATTGAGATGCAGCTAAAATGACATATAAACATGAGACATTTTGTTACCATGTCTTAATTGCCCTTTTACAGTTTAAGGCCTTATAAAAGACAATACTAAGTAATTTAAACAATTTCTATCTATCATTGTGATAGTAAAATAGCCTGTTCTGGATAAATTGTTCTGTATAAATTTGTTAGTTTTCATCAAAAACTAATTAAATTGCAATTCTCCAATCCATCCCAGAAAGCTGTTAGGGCAACAAAAACAGGACCAAGTTTTTATGAAATGTGACCCTGGACCACAGAACCCTTATGTTCTGACTTATGTTGCATAGGTATGGGAAATAGCCAGAATCTATATTTTAAGGGTCAAAATTGTTTATTTTATTTTTTAAAAAATCCTTAAAATATGTTCTGTGAATATAGTAGTAATTTAGTAAATTTCCTGCTGTAAATATTTCCAAATGTCATTTTTGATTAGTGATATGCATTGCTAAGAACTAAGAGATAGTGAAAAATTCTAGCATTAGCAGCTTGATGGCACTTATAAGCCTACGTACCACCCTGCAAATCGCCATCCAAACCCACTCCTTGTAAATGCATAAACGCTTTCTACAATACATCACGTAACATTCCCCAGAGAGAAAACTTTATAGTACAGTTAGTAATTAAAATACCAAACCTAAAAAGAATATAGGTTGTTTGTGTTTGCCAGCCAGGTAGTACAGCTTATCGTAATATTCACATATATGCACCTTCCACAGAATACTAAAATACATATAAATACATTTGGACCACGTAATAATGATATGCTATCAGGATGTGAAGAGACTTTTAATCAGCCTAACAAAAATTGTTTCTAAAGACAACCACCTATTGCACCTTTACAGGGGATTTTGCCACTTTTTACAAGATGGAAAATATGTCTCTATGTCCCTAGGGTGAAGTGAAGTTCCAGCTCAAATTACCCCACAAATAATGTTTCATAACTCTTTAAACCTGCCCCTCAGAATTGTGCCATTTTGGTGACCATAGCTTTAAATTCAAATGAGATTGTGCTCTTTTAAAGAGGGCGGAGCTACAAACGCCTATGCATCAGCTTAGCAGCAGATTCAAAACAGGACTAACGTTATCTCTGTGAAAAACTGAAAACGTCAAAAGTAGTGGCTCAGAAAAAAGGTCGTCTATAGAGACTACGAAGTTCATTTGCGCATCCTAAAACTCAACATTTATAATAATAGTCGCTGACATTATCTTCGGCAGAAAACTCTAATGACAGACGGCTGCTTTTCACTCAGGTCTGTCTATGTTAATGAGGGAGAAATCGTCAGTAATGGGCAGGACTTTCCCCCTGCGATGACATGTACAAAGGGAGAATGTCAATCAAAGTGTTTTTGCAGACTGTTTTTTATGAAGTATGATTATAAAAAATAGAATTAATGAATTATTACCATTAGAGCCTTACTATATGCCGCACAAATGTGTTTAAACCTCTTATAAAAGTAATTTTTTTGCAAAATAGGTCTTTATTAGGTCCTCTTTAATATTTAACTTCAAAGGCGATTTCAAATAGTTGTATCTCAGCCATGTATTTTCCTATCCTAACAAACCATACATCAACGGAAAGCTTCTTTATGCTATTTTAAATCTCTGTTTCCAAAAATTGACATTTCTGAGTAGTTTTGTGGTTCAGGGATGTTAAATCACAAATGCTAAATAGCACAAATGGGTGTGGTATTTCATGTTCACATTTCTTCAGCCATGTACAGTACAGCGTCTAAATCTGGTTTGCCGACTCAATCCTGCCCTCTTGAGGTTGTGAAGAGGAACATTTGGCTCTGCAGCAAAACTCACAGTCACTCTTTGCTTCTGTCTAGGAAAGACAGGCAATTGTTCCTTTTGTGTCAGCCACATGAGCACATCTCTTCTGCTCCACCGCATCTGTCCTGTGTAAGTGAACATTTATATTGCATTACTATAACAGCATTTAAAGTGCTCATGCTTGAGGTCTTCATTTGTAAGAACATTCGCTTTTTCCAGACAACATTCATTTACATACCTGGTGCTCCTTTTGCTGTTCTCTCATGGCCCTGTGGAGCGCTTGCATTTGTTTCTCAAGTACTTCATGCATATTTCCTTTGCCTCGCTCTGCTTCTTTACTCATTTCCAGCACCTTTTTCCATGTCTCAGTGTTCTGCTGATGCATGTATTCACACATCTTTTGGATTATTGCACTGTTAACAATTTCCTGTAGAATTTCCAGTAACTTACTGGCAGTCAATTTACTGTAAATCAAACTTACTGGAAAGATACGGTGTTAATGTTTATAATACCATTTATCTTGCTGTACATGCATTTACGGATTGTATACTTACTGTAAATATACAGTATTTTTAGTCTTATCACCTTCTCAATAAGTTTTCATAAAATACAAATAAAACTTGTAATTCATTGTTCATTTATCTATTTTCTGTAAAGCAATCCAAACGGTAAGTTACTGAATTTCCTATGATTGGCCAGGTTTCATACTCTTTTTATTTTTTTACTATCTTTCGATTCACAACACATTTTTAAAAACTAATGTTTTAATGACACCCAAGAGGATATTTTCCAGAATGCAACTTTACAGTAACATATCGCATAGCTGTGATACAGTAAAACTCAATTCATATTACAGTTAAATAAAATTCTTAACAGTGTACTGTTTGATTAATTTGTCCTACAGTACAATTCAACTTGCTGTACATGCATTTACGGTATTGTATACTTACTGTAAATATACAGTATTTTTAGTCTTCTCAATATATTTTCATAAAATCAATTCTCTTTGAAATAATGTATTGCTCATTTATATATTTACTGTAAAGCAGTCCAAATGGTAAATTACTGTATTTCCTATGATTCACACTCTTTAAATTTTTGTTTACTGTATTTCATTTCACAATAAATTAAAAATATATACTTTTTAATGGCACCAAGAGGATATTTTTCCACAATGCAACTTTAGAATACAGTAACTTATCGCATAACTGTGATGCAGTAAAATTCAATTCATATTAGAGTTAAATTCTGTTGTTAACAGTGTAGGGTTTGATTAATTTTCTTTAGCTGAAACCTTTAGTCTTGTTGTCCTTGCGATGCTTTTAAGCACTTTTGAGGATGAATTTGCTGAAGCCTTAGATTAATAATGATTTTGGTGTGTCAATGGAGCTGATTTGACCATGCATGAACTCTTGGAGAATATAGCTGAGATTGAGCTCTTTATGAAGAATTCTAATATTTTCTAAATTGATTTTGACACTGTTTAACGTTTGGCTGAGCATGTAAAACAATGCATGTTTGATCTAGAAAGAAAATGCATGTGTGAGAGCCATACAAAAGTGCAAAGATGCTAAATATGATTTAAGCATGCATAAGATGCTGAGTTTGACTCACTCTGTGCAAGTAAATTAGGCCTATACCCTTAGTGCTGATGCTTTCAACCAGTAAAAAAAAAGCAGCGCATCGTGAGTTCAAAATTAGTTTCAGAAGCCCCTGGGCATTCCTCCAGGCGGATATGTACATCCAATGCTCAGCTGCGTGAATAGAAAAAAAAGGAAAAAGGTAAAGATATGAGCAAAAATCCTACCTTTTTGTAGTGCTTTGAGAGCAGAGTAAAAAGTGAACAGTTGGATCACCTTTAAATGATTTGTTAACGCTTTAAATTAGGCCCCTTAATAAACTTTGAATAACTCCTTAAACCTTTATAACTATGACATGTCATGTCATGAATATAAATGAGATTTTATGCATTATTATGACAAAATGTCATTAGCTCAGTTATGTAAGGTGATATTGATTGAGATGTCTTTGTTATGACAACTTGACATAAACAAATGCATCACAATCTGTCTTTGTCATGACAACTTGACATTACCAAGACAACATAACTTGTCATAAATTTGTCATAAACATGATTGTCAGGAGGCCATTATGATTGTGTCATGAGTTTTATAACAGCGTCATTAATATTTTTCTTGACCTCAACTACAGTGGTACAAAATTAAATGTCTTATTATTTCATATAAATATCCATGATGCTGTTGTAAAATAATGTGACAGGGTATTGACACTTTAATTGTGAATTTTTTGGAATGACAAATTAATTTTGTTCCATTGAAAAAAAGTGATCAGAAAAATATTCATGATACAATTATAGCACATATTAGCACAGATGTATTTTAAAGATCGTTTGGTCTGGAAAATATCTGTTGATAAGCATCATTAACAGGTTTGTTGTACAAACATTCAAAATTGTTAACATCTTAAAGGCATATTCTAAACATCTGTTTAATGTCCGAAAGGAGACGTCCAATAGACATACTGCAGATGAGCAAATGCTCTAATAACTACACACTGTAACAAATCTGAGTTCCACACAATCAATTTGTGTTTGGACAACATGAAGGAATTAAGTGAACTCATTAGTTTTTACACATTTAAGTGGATTTAACATTAAACAGAAGCTGCCCCCAAAAAACTTAAGAATTGAGTTGTTTCAGCTCATTTTAAATAAGTAGTTTGAACAAACAACAAACGTCATTTTTTTGAGTACATCTTTAAACGTAAACACAAACATCAAATAAATGTCTCCACGATGTGTCTGTTCTATCAGAATGTTTTCACCTATTTTCATGTTTAGTAATGCTAACATATAGAACTGCACACCATTATTTCTGACATTAGATAGTTTACAAACTGACAGTCAACAGACTTTTGAGAGCATAAATGTTGTTCTGCCAGTTAGGGTTTTGCTATAACTGTCACAACACAAAATGTCTAGTTGAGTCACGCCGCCATCTTGACCACATTTAGGTTGGAAGCTAATATTTCAATTAGGATAATCCCACACCTTCATGGCACTGTTAAAGCGATAGTTTATCAGAAAATGTCATCATTTACTCACCCTTTACTTGTCACACACAAAAGAAGATATTTTGAAAAAAAAAAAATTGTTCGAAACCGGTAACCATGGTCTTCCATAGTATT
Source organism: Danio jaintianensis (assembly GCA_903798115.1). Classification (NCBI taxonomy): domain Eukaryota; kingdom Metazoa; phylum Chordata; class Actinopteri; order Cypriniformes; family Danionidae; genus Danio; species Danio jaintianensis. The sequence goes on from CAIGQV010018170.1 coordinate 7,691,982, forward strand.
TGTTTTTCCTACCATGAATGTCAACGGTTACCGGTTTTCAACATTCTTCAAAATATAAATTATAAATGAGTTCTTAAAAATGTTATATTTTTTTAAATGTACTAAATTGTAACTTCTTAATTGCTAATCTATAATCACAAATATGTTATTATATTACATTTAAGGGCGTCACGGTGGCGCAGTGGGTAGCACGATCGCCTCACAGCAAGAAGGTCGCTGGTTGAGCCTCGGCTGGGTCAGTTGGCATTTCTGTGTGGAGTTTGCATGTTTTCCGCTTGTTCGCGTGGGTTTCCTCCGGGTGCTCCGGTTTCCCCCACAAGTCCAAAGACATGCGCTATAGGTGAATTGGGAAGGCTAAATTGTCCGTGGTGTATGTGTGTGAATAAGTGTGTATGGATGTTTCCCAGTGATGGGTTGCATCTGAAAGGGCATCCGCTGCGTAAAACATATGCTGGATAAGTTGGCGGTTCATTCCGCTGTGGCGACCCCAGATTAATAAAGGGACTAAGTCGAAAATAAAATGAATGAATGAATGAATTACATTTAAGCATATTTTAATTAAATGCAGTCAACAGTATACGCTTTTACTAAAATAAACAAATAAACACAAACACACATAAATACATGTATGTATACAATTCTGATATTAGGTCAACGAATTGCATTTAATAAAATAAAAAAAAATCTATTTATCATAAACTAAAACTATACATCCTAATTGAATTAAATAAAACTGTCCTAAAACATTCAGTTCACACTTAAGCATAGTCTTAAGTATATTGTTTTGTAGTACATTTCTTCTTTTAAATCAGGTTGTGAGAAATAATTGTATAATAATAGAATAACATTTTAGGGGATAAATAATGTACAAAGATGTCTTTGAAAGTCATCAGCTGTAGTAACCCTACCCCCCTCTTTTAAGTGAGGTTTTAATGTTTAATTGAATTGCTCTGTTACATAAGACATTTAATAGGTCAAGGTGCCTTGAAACCTCAGAGACATTTTTATATTACATTCTGGGTCAGGAAGCATTATATTAAATAGTTTCCTCGTGAGTCCCACCCCAGAGATCAGATCTTGAATAGCCTGTGTTTGGTGAAAAAAATGCTTTCAGGGTTTTTCCTCACAGCCAATCTGATTACTCCACCCGCACCTGCTGATGCTTTTGCTTCTAAGAGAGATTACATCAAATTACATTGTAATTTAATTTAACGCACACTTGTAAAGTTCGAAGTCAACTCAATGACATCTGGTCCTCTATCGTTCTTTTTTCCCCCTGATTTGTAATTGTATCATGTTCAGTGACAATGCTGACCTTTGTTTACCAAACTTTTCTGCTAAGATGTTTTGTCCTGTATACCTTATATAGTGCACTGATTGAGGGAACAGCCATTTCAGGGTATATACACCAATCAGAGAGGCAAATTCAACCCCTTTTAAGACCTTTTTTAAGATTCTCCATACATTTTAAGACCTCATCCCCACTTTAGGTTTCAACATGTAACATTGGCGACATTTTAACTTACAGTATATTTACTAAATACTGATTGTAAGAAACTAATCCTAAACTAAAAGATTATTCATATAGGCCTACTGAATAAAAATGCTAATCGTGAAGCGCTAAGCGTGATGTCAAGTCTAGCAGGATTTTATCGATTGCATAAACTAAACAACATCGCAGATTAAATTCGGGCAAACTTTAGCATATTGATACAAATATTAACACCTTGTAAAATAGCATTTAAGACATTTTAATACCTTTTAAGGGCCTTAAATTTCTCTAAATTGACGTATCAACATTTAACACTTTTTAAAGGTCCTATTAAATTAAAATAAAAACATGTAGATGTTAGTTTCAGACTGTTAGTTTTAAGGACATCTATATGTTGGTGTCAGTGGCGCCCCCCAAAATTTTTCTTAGGGGTGGCCGGAAGAGGTCGCACCAAATCTTGGGGTGGCACACAAAAAAAAAAAAATTGAATTCAGTGTAATGTTATATTTTTGTTTCTGGTAAATGAAATAATGCGGTTTTAATTCATTTAATCAATTACTCTTGAAATATTGCAATTTATTCCTAAAAAATCAATAAATTCAAATTCAATAAAATAAAAAAAATCTATATTTAGTTTAAAAACACTTTTCATATATATAAATAACTTTTCAGTTATTTTTCACATACTTTTTTTGTACAGCATACCCACTAACATTTAAGCATTGCTGAGCGCATTCTTAAACACTGCTGATGTGCCATAGTATTCACCAGTGCTCAACAGAAATGACTGTGATTGGCCGTGAAGGTCATCAGTTCACTGCTCTTTACTGAGTGCAAACACAAATTCAGGGACACTGGAGCGTTTTAAAGTCGCGAAGATCAGTTGATTGCTCGTGTTTGCACTCGGTAAACATCGGTTATCATGAAACATCGGTCATCATGAATTGATGACCTTCACGGCCAATCACAGTCATTTCTGTTGAGCACTGGTGAATACTATGGCAAATCAGCTGTGTTTAAGAATGCGATCAACAGTGCTTAAATGTTAGCGGGAAATTGACAGTTTTTTTTACATTTCAGTACTGAAATTCAGTATCATGACAAGTCTAATATAGTGAAAGAATCAGTTCATTAACTTGAGTTTGATAAATGGCATCTAAAACGTGTGTTTGGGAAAGAAAACGTTAGCTAACTCGTGCCATTTCCCTTAACTTAGCTGAAAATGAGGTCCGATATCCCTTTTTATTTTCACTATCCATTCAGAACGGACCTTCGGGTGATATGATAAATGATAAATTTGTGTCACTTTCTCTTCGCTGATAAGATATACAGCCAGGTACACAACGTTCCTGTGTGACTCCAGGCGATACTTCCGGGTTTCTTCCCACTGCAGCCTCGACTTTGCTTTTAAAATGGCGGCTGCGTGAAATCAGTCTATTGAGGTCAGAATACTTGCCTCACCGACATGAGAAATATATCTACATAAAGCTTGCAATCTCCACTTTTAAACAAACCAACTACACTTAAAAAACAAATGTTCTTTGGTTTTGTAATCTGTATAAAACCAACTGTCTGACCTCATGAATTCCTGCCTATTTCATTCTGACAACAACTACTTGAATGCCCACAAACTTGTAAACAAAGAGGTTGCTGTTATTTTGGGAGATTTGCCTGAAGAATAAAGTTTGGAATTACATCAGCAGACCAAGATCGATGCAGCGTTATTCAGAGAATCATTATGTGTAACAAGTAAGTTATTTATTCTTACAGTGGTTACATAGTTTGATCACGTCCTACAGAAACAGCCATAAGGGCTTTGTGTCTCCACCAAAGCGTTTTTTTTTGTGCTGCAGAAACACAAAGACTGATCAGCTGTGAGCGCTTCTCCAACTGTTAAAGCGTTTAAAAACTGCCGAGCACTCAGCACTGAGCGTAAAACACACGCTCAGGACCTGGCTACGCAGACGGCTTTTTAAAAAACTCAGGACATCCATTGACAACAGAAATAAAATGCTCAGTTGGCGTCAAAAGGAGGATGGTGTCGCAATCTCTTTCCATTTAAGCTTGGGCAACCTGAAAAAAATCATTTTTTTTGTTCGATTCGAAAGTTTAGGAACTATTTAAGAGACAGCTGATGTTGAATTTCATTGGTGATTCTAAATATGTAATTTAATCGCAAGCTTGGCAAACAGCTTTGGAGAATTTGATGTCTCCCATTCAAAGAGATCTATATGGGCACTTGCATGCCCAAGTGCACTTGCAAGGCCACAAAGTAAAATGACTTGCCTTAAATGGACTTTTGTACACTAGAAAAGACCCATAACACACTGAGAGTTCGTACGTTGAATGAATTTCCACAAGATGGCGCCCACAGCAGAATCCTGTCAGTGTACATTTGAAAATAAAATATTATTAAATTAAATTAACGTTTGTATACATGACATAAATCAAATTACTTTGTTTCATTACTAAGAGACAGTTCGCTATCTGATAACTACTGTATCACAGGGTCTGACCAAGAAGTTTAAAATCTAATCAGTCTGAGGGATTTAGCAACCAGCAAAGCAAAAAAACAAAATCTCGTTTCTTTAGTGCACTCGTTCTCATTCACTCCTAAGTAGACTAAATGAGTGGACTAATGTAGGGAATAGTGAATGAGGGAATAAGGGGCGATTTCGGATACAGCATCAGTTCATGTCTGCTGGATCTTCTTCATTCAAAAGCTCTGCACAAGCTAGCGAGTCTAATTTTGAAGAAAGAGTGTCATCTTGTGGAAACATTTGGGAATGATTCACAGCCTGCGGACGTTGAAGTGTCTTTGATGCGTGGCATATGGATTTGTTTGATAAATGCTCTGTGCAAAATCCTTTTCGCACAGATATATTTAGATCAACTATATTTAAAGTGTCCAGGAGGAAAGCACATCCTGAATGATGCACAGCAGATGAGTCACACTCTGACGTGATGCTAAGAGGACTGAAAATGAGATTTTAACACGTTTTACCCTCAGCTGACAGAAAAATACAATTCTTTAAATGCTAAACAAATAATAATGATAATAATAATAAATTAATAATTAATATGGTTTATATGGAAAGTGGGGTAAGATGAGCCATTTTTACTTATGTGGTCCTTCAAGATAAGGGAAAAGGAGGCAGAAGTACAATGAAAGCATTTAACTTAATTTCAGGATGTTTCATTTCAATTGAAATTATGATATTGCATATAGGACAAAGTGTTTTAAAGATAAGGCTTTATATATATATATATATATGTTTAGGGGCGTCACGGTGGCGCAGTGGTTAGCATGTTCGCCTCACAGCAAGAAGGTTGCTGGTTCGAGCCTCGGCTGGGTCAGTTGGCGTTTCTGTGTGGAGTTTGCATGTTCTCCCCGTGTTCGCGTGGGTTTCCTCCGGGTGCTCCGGTTTCCCCCACAAGTCCAAAAACATGTGGTATAGGTAAATTGGGTAGGCTAAATTGTCCGTAGTGTATGTGTGTGAATGAGTGTGTGTGGATGTTTCCCAGTGATGGGTTGCAGCTGGAAGGGCATCCGCTGCGTAAAAAATATGCTGGATAAGTTGGCGGTTCATTCCGCTGTGGCGACCCCGGATTAATAAAGGGACTAAGCCGAAAAGAAAATGAATGAATGAATGATATATATGTTTAATGTTGTTCAATTTGACACCAGTTAGGGTTAAATTGATCAGCCTGGGGGTAAGATGACCATCTCACTGAACGTTAAATCAAACCCATGTAAAATATTAAAAATAATTTTCTTTTTTAAAACCTAATTAAAATACATAATTTAATTACTATTATTTTTTAAACTAATAAACTTTTTTGTCAAAAGATTAAGTCTGATACTAAATAAAGAACTGAATAATAAACAATGGAATGACATGTCAAATGCAAAATCAATACTTTTTGGATTTTCAGAACTTGTTGACTATAAGCTTGCATGCAGTGTTTCTGAAAGGAAAGTAAATGAGAAATAAAATAAGAAAAAAAATAAAGAGTTATGAAGACGGTACAATTAATAGCATAATTTAAAATATAATTAACATTAAGCGCATATCATATGTTCGATAAATATCTTTTAATGTAAGACAGGTCTATTATTTTTTTACTTTATATTCTTGCAAGTAGTTTTGTGTTTTTATATGATTTTTTGATAGTTTTCTTTTTTATTTGCTTTTTTTTTTTATATATAGCTCCACACAGATAGCATTTTATAAACTAACACAAAAAATATTGGAACCTCTTTATCTGTTTGTTTGTTTTTTTACCCGATTGACCAAACCAGAAATTACTTTCCAAGTATTTGTATATATACAGTGCTCAACATATATGAGTACACCCCTCAAAAATCTATCATTTAAATTAATATTCTCTATAGGAAGCTTTACAATATTATATTTGTGCATATACATTAGATTAGTTAGTACTGAAGCCAAATCTGGAGCTAATCTAACAAAATAATTTACGATAATGGTCCAAAAATTAGTAGCCCAAATTTATGTTTAAATAAAAAGAGCAAAAATCAAAAGAAACTAAAAATATATTTATATATGCTTTTTTGCTGCATTTTCAAAATTGGGTGTACTCATTTATGCAGAGTATTTCCCAAATATTGTACTATACAAAAAAAATACATCAACGGAAAGTTTGTTTAGCTACCTTTAAGATTATATAAATCTCAATTTCCAAATATTTGACTGGTTTTGTGGTCCAGGGTCACAATTTAGTCAGAGATGGCATAATGTGATTCATTAACCCTAAAATGCTTTCAAATGCTTGATGTGCAGTGATAATAAGGGGGACGCAGGTGCACAAGCGCTAGCGTCCTGCTGGGTGCTTCAACAAACATTTGTTCTACCCCTTACAGCCATGCTATATTAGTGCACAATCTTTTCATAGAAGGCCAAGTAATACCGCCTTCCTGATTCTGGACCCAGAGATTGCTGTTAAAAAGATGATGCACTTGTTTGCTCGATGATGCAACACAGATGCTTAATCACATATTGTCTGTTCAAACAGGGAAGTTTGAATGTGTGAATGGAGAGCTAGCCGCTCAGACAGGTACTGTATGGCTCAATGACTTTGTTCACAAAAGCTGATGGATTTTCCTGTTTGGCAGAGCACTTACCTAATGGAGGGTTGAAAAGCTTTCTTCTGGCAGTGCATTTAAGTGCGGGTGATGTTTGCTCTCACTCCAGTGGTGCGTCAAAAGACCGTAAAAAGACCTTGTTGGCTTAACGGCAACATGAGGTTTCACAAATATATATTTTATGAGAGCCAAACCACCGGAAGGGCATTTTATGTGCAGGTCCCACTTGACGCTTGTAGAACATCTGTAGAAAATGTTGTAATTAAATTAGTGCTGGGCAAAAATGTATTGTGAATAATCACATCTAAAATAAAAGTTTGTTTTGACATAATGTATGTGTGTGTAGTATATATATTTATTATGTATATGTGATGCACACACTTACATAGAAACAAAACAATTTTGTTACATAGATTCATTTTCCTTCGGCTTAGTCTCTTATCTATCAGGGGCCGCCACAGCGGAAAGAACCGCCAACTATTCCGGCATATGTTTTATGCAGCGGATGCCCTTGCAGCCGCAACCCAGTAATGGGAAACACCCATACACATTCTCATTCACACACACACTCATACACTACGGCCAATTTAGTTTATTCAATTCACCTATGGACCATTTCAATGTGGTGATGTCACTGGCCCATGAAAATTTCCTGCTTGTTGTCAAACCATTTCATAACTGTAACAAGAGGCAATTCAATAATAACTTTATGTTGTAACAGCTGCCATAGGATTATTTATCAACATTTGGACTTTTTTGGATTCTCAGAAGCTATGGAAATTAAAAATGTAAAACAGGAAGTACGTTAGGACCATTGTTTTTGTTTACATCCCTCAAAATGGTCTATACTGCAAGTCTTTGGACTGTGGGGGAAACCGGAGCACCCGGAGGAAACCCACACCAACTCGGGGAGAACATGCAAACTCCACACAGAAATGACAACTGGCCCAGCCAGGACTCGACCCAGCGACAGACTGAATGACAATGAAGACGTGCCAAAGACGGACACTGAAAGAAAACTCACCCGGAGTTTGACGTCATCCATCTGTGAAACTTTCACCATCCAGCATTCTGAAATGTTACCTCACGGCAACCATAAACAAACTAGTGGTAATTTTGCTCACAGCGTGCCTCAATTATAAAACCAGAAAAAAAAACAAAAAAACTGTTTTGACAATTCCCAGCACTGCTTTGAAATTGTTCATTGATTCAGCGCTCCTATTGGTTCTTGGCTTGATGCTCGTTGCAGCTGAAGTCACACTGCAGGAAAGAGTTTGAAAACTTCTGACGCTGCCAGAACTTCTTCAAAGGGAAAATGTGATCGCAACGGCCCTTAAGCAGCTGTCTGTGAACAACTCAAACCAACAATTAAAGACCACAGATTTTAGCCTAGGATTATAGGAATATTTTAGGATTTCCCAAATTTGTCTCAGATGACCAAATTGAAAAATGTGAGCACGCAATAAGGCAATTTAAAGGATTGGGGAATTTTGAGACATGGAATACTTGCAGAATCTGCGCTCATTGACAGAGTTGTGAACAAACCATGCAATCCTAAATAGCCTAGTGGCAGTGTGGTGACATACAGTGCAACTGGGTTGTGGACCATCCCATCTACCACTTTTTCCTCAAACATCCCTTTCCTGTTAATATTGTCCTGTGATAATAAGGCTAAAATAAAAAATCTTTTCGTGTACTAAATTTCAGACATAAAAGATGTAAAAAAACAATAAAAACTCTGATTTTAAATGACTATGATTGCTTCAGACAGCATGGTGGCTCAGTGGTTAGCACTGTCGCCTCACAGCACGAAGGTCGCTGGTTCAAGTCCCAGCTAGGCCAGTTGGTATTTCAGTGTGGAGTGTTCTCCCGTGTTGGCGTGGGTTTCCTCCGGGTGCTGCGGTTTCCCCCCACAGTCCAAAGACATGCTCTATAGGTGAAGAAACTAAATTGGCCGTAGTGTATGAGTGTGTGCGCGCGAATGAGTGTGTATTGGTGTTTCCCAGTACTGGGTTGCGGCTGGAAGGGCATCCACTGCGTAAAACATATGCTGGAATAGTTGAAGGTTCATTCCGCAGTGGTGACCCCTGATTAATAAAGGGACTAAGCCAAAGGAAAATGAATGAATGATTGTTTCACCCTGGCTTTGAACCTAATGTGATAATCTCGCCTGATAATTTGTTTGTTGCAACGTAGGTTATGATTTTTTAATTTGTTAATAATAATTCGTTACTAATTAGCTACTAAACTGACAAAACCTAAAATAGTTTTGTTTCCTTGTGAGATCAGGCTGGGCATACATACATTTCATAACCAATTTAGACAGGTGGAGCTGGGGGAAATGAGGGTTTCAGCGCAGCTCCAATAAATATAGGCACATATAAATTCCATCAATGAATACCCAGCTACAGCACATGTTATATGGTGAACTGAAGAGCAATAGAAAGCGCTGGTGAACTGGACTTGTTCTAGTTGTTGCCTGCTGGCTGGCACATGGAGCTGGGCTGGAGGGAATCTCAAGAAAGACTGCACTATTCGCCCTGGGGAATTCTAAATGGAGTGGCATTCATCCATTCATTTCAGGCAAAGGGCCCCAGGCAACATTATGTTGCTTTGGTTTATCCCAGAATCATTGGTTATTGGCTCCTCCTTATGGTAGCTTCCAAGCAACCCCCTCCTCCTGGTGCTCTGCCGACAGTGGCTCGCCATCGCTTCAAAGAAAGACATGAAAATGACAGATACATCGGTGATCTTGGCCACTGTGTTCTGGTATAACTGTGCTCTAGTTTCCCTGACTGTGGAAAGAGAGAGGCAACTGATCCCCCAGGAGGCGATGAATAGAACTGAACAATGCAGGAATGCAAGCCAGTGTGTGTGTGCACCAGACAGTGTGTGTTCTTGTTGGTGTGTGTATGTCTGTGTTTGAGTGAACAACGGGAGCGAGATTTGGAAGCCGATTTCCAGTTCCTATAGCAACCATGATGTAAGCGGAGAGGGGCAACTGCGCCCCATTTCTCTCTATCTCTCCCCCCCTCACTCTCCCTTTCTCTCCCCCTTGAAAAACAGACAACCCTGCACATTGGAAACCTGGGTGTGGAACATAGGGAAGTCATCCTCATTTTTGCTGGAATATGAGGCATTTTTTAACATACATTTATTTAGATTTTTCTGTTAGAGAAGATATGGAAGCTGTTCAATAACATGCGCGTTTCAGTCTTGGGAGAGTAAGGTCCGCTTGTCATGTCTGCCAAGAAAATCATTTAGTGCCAGAGGCTGTGGCAATTGGTGTATGGCGGATCTCAGATGAAGTCCCCGTAGAGAGCGCCTTTGTGAACTTTATGGTTTTTGGATTTTATTTGAAAAGGATAAAACTGTAAGTCAAACTTTTGTCATTTCTAAGATATGTCTTGTTTAAATATTGCAATATATCAAATGGTTCATGTGACGTTAAATGTCTGTTTGTTTATAATTCCTTTTATTTACTTTTTAAGATTAGTGAATATTGACAGAATGAACAAAGTGATATAAAATCTTCGTTTTTTTATTTAAAATGTTCACTCATTCCAACTTTGCTCAAATGCATGCATCATGCTATTTTAAAGTCTGCTTTTAAAAAGTTTTTAATGTGCTTCAAGTTTGCTTAATTGGTCACACTTTATTTTAAAGGAACACGCCACCTGTTATGCTCATTTTACAACTCCCCTAGAGTTAAACAGTTTTTTTTAATCTATACAGCCGATCACTGGGTCTAGCGGGAGCACTTTTAGCTTAGCTTAGCATAAATCATTGAATCGAATTAGACCATTAGCATCTCGCTTAAAAATAACCAAAGAGCTTCGATAACTTTCCAATGTAAAGCTTGACTCTTCTGTTATTATACCATGAACTAAGACTGATGAAAAATGAAGTGTATATTTTCTAAGCCAATGTGCATATTAACTAAACTCTCATTCCGGCATAACAATCAAGGAACTTTGCTACCATACCATGGCTGCAGCAGGTGCAATGATATGAGAGACAGTTCAGAACTATTTTCACTGAGATTGGATGAATATACTAAAAAATGTGCATATATTAAAAATTAGCATATTGTCAAAAAAGTGGAGACTTTAACTCATTCATTCATTTTCTTTTTGGCTTAGTCCCTTTATTAATCTGGGGTCACCACAGCGGAATGAACCGCCAACTTATCCAGCATATGTTTCATGCAGCGGATGCCCTTCCAGTCAACCCATCACTGGGAAACACCCATACACCCATACAAACTTACTCAATTCACCTATAGTGTATGTCTTTGGACTTGTGGGGGAAACCAGAGCACCCGGAGGAAATCCACGCGAACACGGGGAGAACATGCAAACTCCACACAGAAATGCCAACTGACCCAGCCGAGGCTCGAACCAGCGACCTTCTTGCTGTGAGGCGACAGCTCTAACCACTGCGCCACCATGCCGCCCCGACTTTAACTCAATGAACTACAAATGTGCTGCTTATTAAAAGTTAAGGTAGTAATTGTGTTTAATTAAAAACAGCTAATATTTTAACAACAGGCAGGTAAGCTGGAAGTTAAAGTAGGAATTAAAGTGACATAAAGGGATAGTTCGGTCATAATTTACCCTTTACTTGTCAAACTCTTTATGAGTTTACATCTTCTGAAAAATGAAAAAAATCTGTAACCATTGGCTTCAATAGTATTTGGTTTTTCTACTATGGTCAACCAGGTCAATGGTTTTTAGCTTTCTTCAAAATATCTTCTTTTGTGCTCAACATAATTAAAAAAAACTCATAAAGGTTTATAACCATTTGAGGGTGAGTAAATTTTCATTTTTGGGTGAACTATCCCTTTAAACAAAATTTTCTGAATGATAAATGTTCCTCTGTTCATTTGCTGAAATGGCTACTTCTGAATAATTGATCGTAACAAGTCATTTCACTAACTGTCGCAAGAAGGCTTAATCTTTTGCTCTGTATTCCTTTCAAGGTTAAGTCCCAGTCACCTCTAATGAGGTCTGCCCTTTCACTGTGCTCAGAGACCCCAGAAGCAGCGGCATGGAGAACCGGTGCTGCCAGCACCCTCAGCAGCCCAATGCCCAGGCCCAAGAGGCCTCGTCTGGGCCCCAGTCCTCCATGCCTCAGTCCCCTTTACTGTCTGGAGCCTCGTCCCTCATCTCCCTCACCCAGACAGAGGAGTTCTTTGACCTGATAGCCAGTTCACAGAGCCGCAGACTGGACGACCAGAGAGCCAGTATAGGAGACCGGCTGGGCATCAGGATAGCACAGAACAATGTGGGACACTTGTGCGAAGCATGTAGTCCACAAGAACCTAGTGACGAGTTTTTCAACATGCTCATAAAGTATCAGGTAACAAAATTTGATATTGAATGCAAGATTAGAATGCAAGATAAGTATTGGAAAGGTCATGATTTTTACTGGTAAATATATTTTTAAAGAAGCTGATGATATGAAATTGACTGAGATTTTGGTAAAAACCATAAAACAATCCAAACCAAAACTAAAGAAAATTCAGAAAAATGTATTGTGTGTAATAACAATGGAACGACACAAGGAGAAAGTACTGAACTACTGAAATGTATTTAATACTTTGTATAAAAGGCTATTTTGGTAATGACAGCTTCTCTTGTATGGAGAATGGGGTCGCATGCAATGTTTAGGTGTGAATTTAGTCTATTAAATCAGATATTTAGTTCTAATTTTCCATTGGATTCAGGTTAGGTGATTGGCTGGGCCATTCTAGCAGCTTTATATTATTTTCTGAAACCAATCTAGAGTTTCTTTGGCTGTGTTTGGGATCATTGTCTTCCTGAAATGTCCACCTTGGTTTCATCTTCATCATCTTGTAATGTAGGTGTTTGTAGATGTAAACGTAGCCCAATATACATTTCTGGAGATCGCGAATTATGTAGCCAGAGGTACGCCGTTGCTTTTCGCGCTTACTAGCTGACAGCTTATCTCCATGTGGACGGCTTTTCCGCTGTTACCAGTTTGTCCAGTGGCTCGCCACATACGTCGGTGGACTTGTGACGTGGGGCAGAGTTGACTGCGACAACAGGGTTCAAGTCTGGCGAAGAACGGTTCCAGAAAGCAGGTAAGACAAAAAATAAAATAAACAAGTAAATAACAGGGTGAGAATGTAGTAAGATCTGAAAATGTGGTAAAAATCAGGCTGCCGAGAAGGCTTTTCTTTTTCTGGATTGCTTTTGAAAACACTGTCGGTTGGGTTTAGGGAAAGAGGAGGGTGGGTCAGTCGATCGGTCAGTCAGTCAGTCGACAGCGGCCTCTGGTGGATTTACGCGAGGACAGCAGGCACGAATGGCATTCGCGAGAAAATTTGAGATCTCAAAAGCGTACACAGCGGCCTCTGGTGGATTTGCGAAAACAAAGGGATGTATTTGGCACTCTCCAGAAATGTATATAGGGGTATGTTTTCAGAATGAGCCTGGGTTGTAATGTTCATTTACACTGACAAGAAACAGGGTTGCTAAATAAAATCCTGAGAGATTTCAGCTGCTGTCTGGGCCTTCCATGCCTTTTTACACCTCCCTTTTTTCATGTGCTTAATACCTTTTTCTTTGTGTCATTTAATTTTATTACACATAATTTAATTTCTAAACTAAATAGTTGTGTTTTCTTTGTATATATGGATTACTTTGGTTGTTCTCGACATGTGGTAACATTTTCTAGTCAAAAGCACTTATTAATTATATTTTCTTAGAAAAATGGTAATGTGTTCAATACTTATTTTACCCACTGTAAATGTTTGCATGTACACGTTGTAACCTCTCTCCTCCACTCCAGTCCTCCAGAATCAATGATCAGCGGTGCTCTTTGCCTCCAGCGCCTGACCCAGATGAAGACTTCTTCAGCCTAATTCAGAGAGTGCAATCCAAACGCATGGATGAACAACGGGTTTCATTTGGCCCTGATGAAAAGGATGAAACAGACTTAAATCATAAGTCCAAAACCTCTGAGGCTTCCAGCTAGAGACTGTGGAACTTCCACAAAATTCTTCTGCAAACTCTTGAACTCTCTGGATGCACATTTTGAGAGGTCTTCCAATAGGTTGGGGTTTAGTGGGGAAGTAACATAGGTTTATTTTAATTAGTAGGATTATATGATGTTGAATTGTTTCATATTTTTGCAGTCAAGTTATACTCTGAGGTGAGTCCAAAAGCCAACAGATCTGATTCAGAGGGAATGGAAACACTCACTTGTTTGTATGTTCCGATAATTGCGAAACAGGCTCATTGGAAATACGTGCTGCAGTCTACATTTTTATGAAAATACAAAAACGTACTTTAACATACTTTCACTGCAGAAAGTCAAATGAATGCTATGGGAGAAAATGCTGGCAACAACTTTTGTTCCTTTTCACACTAATTATATTTACAATCCAGGCTCATTCTGAATACGTACCCCTATATACATTTCTGGAGAGCACCAAATACGTCCCAGGAGCTATGTTTTTTTGCTGTTTTTGTTTTCGCAAATCCACCAGAGGCCGCTGTGTGCGCTTTTTAGAAACTCTAATTTGTCTCGCGAGTGCCATTCGCACCTGCTCTTCTCGCGTAAATCAACCAGAGGCCGCTGTCGACTGACTGACTGACCGATCGACTGACCCACCCTCCTCCTTCCCTAAACCCAACCGATAGTGTTTTAAAAAGCACCGATTGACCAGCGCCCACCCACTTCCCTAAACCCAACCGACAGTGTTTTTTAAAGCAATCCAAAAAAGAAAAGCCCTCGCAGCAGCCTGATTTTTTACCATGAACAGCGTTATACTGCTCCGTAGCATTTGTTTTAAAGACGAAATGCAGCCTGGCTACATAATTTGCGATCTCCAGAAATTTATATAGGGCTACGTTTTCAGAATGAGTCTATGTTGGATATTTACAGGGACATATTATTGACCATTAAAGTATTATATCGTGCAGTTCTTTGCACAACAACAAATAAATATCACAAAACAACTTTAAAGTATCTATGATTTATAATCGAATACATTTTCCTCACCTGTCTATATCCGTTTGGACGACTTTTCTGCAGTGGTCAGTTTTCTCAGTAGCTCACTTTGTATGGTGTTGTACTTGTGATTGCTCGGGTTCAAATCTGTCGAAAGACGGTTCCACAAAACAGGTAAAAGGAATGCAATTCAATGTAAATTTAAGGTAAAGCTACATGGCCGCAATGCAAGTTTCTCTTATGTTTGCTTGGTTGGTTGGGTTTAGGGAAAGATTTAGGTCATTCAATCACAAGGTGATCTGCACAGTAAGCCCCGCCTTCGCGTGGAGGTGTACACGTGTTAATGACACGTATAACTAAACACACCATAAGTACGTTTTTCATGTTTGCATAAATGTACACAGCACCCTCTAATGGATATGTCATCTGAAACCTGCAACGAACCATACCCGGAGCAACCTATTTTACATTTTGCAAGAATCTAGGCTGAGGCACGTATTTGCAATGAGCCTGGGTTGAATAATGATTCTTTCAGAAAAGTGTTGTGCAGATTTCAAGTAAAACAACACCATGGAAAACGATTAACATACTGATGCTTTCCAAGGATAATATAACTAACTGCTGTCACACGAAACAATATAGATCAGTGTGACAAACAACAGCAGCGCATAATCTCTAAGCAGGTGCATGCTCATTTAACTCGAGTGGAAAGTGTGTTTTAGCATACGCTGAATATGAATTGACTGATTCCCAACAGATGGGTGCAATTTCATTTGGCATGACACTGAAGTTACATGACTCATATGCATCAGTTCATTTGGTGGTCTAATCTGCTGATAAGTAATATGAGGGTCCCACTTTATATTAGGTGACCTTAACTACTATCTGCTAGCATCAAAAAATAAATACAATGTACTCACTGTGTTCATATTGTATTGCAGAACACTTGTGGTTGAGGTGGGATGCGGGTAGGGGTCGGGACAGGTTTGGTGGTATGGGTAGGTTTAAGGCTGGGTTAAGGTGTAAGGGATGGTCAACAGTGTAATTACAGAAATTAATTCCAGATGTGATTACATGCATGTATTTAATCAATCAAAAGGACAATGTATAAACATGATTTTACACAATAAGTGCATTATAACAAATGTTTAATTTTAGTGCAAGTACATATTAGTTAACGCCACCAAATATAAAGTGGGACCAATATATGAGTAATACTAATAGTAACAGTTTTTCTTCAGACGTTTTAAGACAGGGTAAATCCATTCCTAGCATTAATAAGTGCATATTGGTAGACTGTGAAAGTGGATAGAATCATTTCAAGGTGCACTGTTTAACATTGCTCTTTTTTTCATTGGAATAAAAGTGACGTTTTAGAATGATTTTAGTATGTCTTTTGCTGTATGATCAATTTGGTTGGTACAAGTGTCACAGTTATTTTCAATGCAGTAAAATCCTAATGAATTGATGTGGGATTTCCTTCAAAAAGTCACACAAAAAATCTTTTTGGTGTTTTATGGAATTATGGAGAGCTTTAAATGTTAGCTTGAAGTTGTCTTAAATATATAAATGTATATGAATATATAAACAAGTAAGATTTTTTAATTTAGACAAAACTATCAATTTTACACGGAAATAAATGTCATAATCCAGTCTGATATCACGAGAAAACATAATTATTTTGCATATTGGTGAAGATATTTTGACAAAAAAGGTATGAATTGGATTGTTAAAATAAAATTACTGCGAAACTGCCATTTCCCCCATTTTACTTGTTTTGTCTTGTATTAATTTGTTCCTTGTTTTAATTTAAACTGTGGAATTAAATGGGGATTCATGTATTGAATGTATTAATATATATTTTTATTATTATTGCCAACGTGTGAGGATCTTGTAATGAAAAACAAAAATGTCGTAAAGATGAGACCTTCCCCAACTTCCTCAAATGTCAATGAAAACTTGTAGACTGAATTTTAAAAGAGTCAGGGTGTTTTTGAGTGAAAAATCAAAACAATGTGACTTACGATGTGACTACATCTCACAAGCCTCTCTTCCATTCTTTGACACAAGAAAAAAACGCTTACACAATGTTTAAGATAATGATGAAAGAGCTCATTTGGTACTGTATCGTCAATTTATCATGCAAAGACTTTATTCAATCTAGTCTCACATAGCCAGATCTAGTTTATAGTAGCCTAATATACTTTTTAATAAAACGTAACAGTTACATGGATAGTGTCTGGTTGTTTGTTAAGCGTGTATTGAGTGCTTCAGAGATATTTTCAACTCATGTACATTTTATTTCTTATCAAAGAATTAAAAAGAACCCTGATGTGAGTATTTATTGGGGCACCGAGTCACATTTTCTACAGTTTCTTGTATGTTGCGTTCTCTAGCACAAGCAATAAGTGGCTGCATTTCACTTAATGGCCATCGCTAACAGCTAAAACCAGATTTTAAACCATGGTTATACTCATGGTAATAACTCTTAATTTGTGTTTTTCCCACTTTTTATGCTTTTAATCAATTATTTATTCATGAAAATAATTGATAACTTAAATATTATAATAGTGGAGGGCTGAAGGGCTTTATTCTGCAAAAACGACTGCCGGGATATGCATTATCCTGCTTATAACATGGCTACTTGCCACAAAACTAAACAATTAGACATAAAACATTGATCTGAGATGTAACAGTTAACTCTTACTTAAAAGTCAAAGCGGCATTATGTCACAAAAGTATGAGCTAGTGGAAAACCGCAAGGGTGTTGGGTGCGATTTGGGACAAGGCCAAAGCCCATTGATTGCACAATGACGGTCGAATAGTAGCCAAGGTCATATGGATATTTCGTGTCTACTGTTGTATGTATTGGATGTACTATTACTTCATATCATAGTAGGGAAGTATGTGATTTCAGATGAACAATTAGTTTTTCTGGTGAAACAGGTGTAGCCTGTCATATGGGCATTTGTTTATAGCCTATATGGTAAACTTGTGTGAAGTCCCACATGGAAAAAATACGATAGTAATTAATAGTGCTACAGTGTTTTTGAACCATTCTATAGTAAAGTGTATATTAGGTTATATAGGCTATTAGTTGCAATCCTTTGTTAAATAATGCTACCATACTGTATTATCAGCTATAAATACTATAGTATACTTTAGTTTTTAGTACAGCAAACTATTGTGTATTGTAGTATAGTCTAATATATTTAGTTGTAGAAAACGTAGTACAGTATTAAGTAATTTGTTGTCAAGTATTCTACTTCATATGGTTCACTATGTGCGGTTGAAACACACCTCACCTTTGATTTGTCAATGTTATTATTTTTCACTTGATTTGCAATTGCATTAGCATTTTTGTTTTATAAATAGTTTTGGCTAACTGTAAAATAAGTTTAGGCTACATTTGGTCAAAGTAAGGATATATTTCACCTCAAACAGCAAAGAATAGTGCCCCTAACAAAACACTATAGCATGTGGGGTTGAAACACAACTCACCTTTGATTTGTCAATGTTCTTATTTTTCACTTGATGTGTAATTTATCAAGCATTAGCATTTGTGATTTATAAATCATATGGCTGTAAAATATGTTTAGACTAAATTTCTTAAAATTAAGTAGTTTATATATTACACCTCAAACACACAGCAAAAAATAGTGCCCCTGAAGTAGCCTACCTATCTAACGAAACACTATAGCATGTGGGGTTGAAACACAACTCACCTTTGATTTGTCAAGGTTGATCTTTTTCACTTGATTTGCAATTGCATTAGCATTTTTTTACGTTTTATAAATCGTTTTGGCTAACTGTAAAATAGGTTTAGGCTAAATATGAGCAAATTAAGGATATATTTAATAATAATAATAATAATTCCTTACATTTATATAGCGCTTTTCTATACACTCAAAGCGCTTTACACATTGGGGGAATCTCCTCATCCACCACCACTGTGCAGCATCCACCTGGATGACGCGACGGCAGCCATATTGCGCCAGACCGCACACCACACACCAGCTGATTGGTGGAGAGGAGACAGAGTGATGAAGCCAATTATGATATGGGGATGGTTAGGAGGCCATGATGGCCAGTGGGCAAATTTGGCCAGGATGCCGGGGTTAAACCCCTACTCTTTTTCGAAGGACATCCTGGGATTTTTAATGACCACAGAGAGTCCCCATCAATGTACTGGGGCGTTAGGACCCACACAGACCACAGGTTGAGCGCCCCTGGCTGGTCTCACTAACACCACTTGTGGTCTCCCATCCAGGTACTGACCGGGCGCAGCCCTGCTTAGCTTCAGTGGGCAACCATGTGAGAGTTGCAGAGAGCTAGCTGCCGGCGGTATATTTCACCCCAAACAACAAAAAATAGTGCTCCTAACAAAACACTATAGCATGTGGGGTTGAAAAATACCTTACTTTTGATTTGTCAATGTTATTATTTTTCACTTGATTTGCAATTTATCAAGCATTAGTGTTTGTGTTTTATAAACCATCATGGCTAACTGTAAAATAGGTTTAGACTAAATTTGATCGAGGAGCTTAAATTTTACCTCAAACACACAGCAAAAAAAAAACAAACAAGAAAAAAAATAATGCCCCTGACGTATCTAACAAAACACTATAACATGTGGGGTTGAAACATAGATATATCTATGGGGTTAAAACACCTCACCTTTGATTTGTCAATTTTATTATTTTTCACTTGATTTTTAATTTATCAAGCTTTAGTGTTTTTGTTTTATTAAATCATCGTGGCTAACTGTAAAAAAATGGTTTAGCCTAAATTTGATCAAATTAAGTACCTTACACAGTATACTTTTCACCTTAATTTATCAAGCATTAGCGTTTGTGTTTTATAAATCATCATGGCTAACAATAAAAAAAAAATTGTTTAGGCTAAATTCGATCAAATTAAGTAGCTTAAACAGTATATATTTCACCTCAACACACAGCAAAAATATAGTGCCTCTGAAGTAACGTTATCTTACAAATCCTTACCGATACCGAAAGATACTCGAAACAAGTCGACAAGGCGATTATTCGTGGCTGAGGGTCACTTTGAGCTCGGCATTCATGAGCGTGACTAACAACTGTTGAATAGAAACATCGCCTGGAGGTCATCGGCGTCAAAACAGCGGAGAAACAAGCCAACGTGATGGTGCACGACAGTACAGCTGCTCTGAGGGGAAACGCAACAGATGAGCTCATACACACACAGCTGCTGCTCCACTGACTGACTTACAAACACTGCTCTGGAGAAGCCAAAAGAATGAACACAAACGACGCCAAGGATTACCTCACCAAACGACAGATCCCACACCTTTTTGAGGTAAGAATCAACCTTTTACATTCTTACATAAATCGTGTAACATTAATAAATCCGATAAAATAACACATCTGTCTGAAATCTGTTATCATGCAGTCTGTGTTTTCAAGGTGAGCACATGCGTTATTATTACGCACCTTCCAGTTTACTTCCCAGAGTTTAAAAAAAATACAATTTTCTGTCTTTATAAGGATCTATATATGCACATCAGATGTGAGCTAATAGCGTGAATTCATCAGAAAGTCTGCGTCTGTTTAGCATGCACAATTACATGGTAAATTAGATACTTGAAGGTGTCTCTATGGTGATCCTCAAGAAGGCTGCTGTGATGGCAAAGCGAGGGTCTTGAGCTTGTCAGATTGTCCTCAGACAGCATCAACAAGTGCTTGTGCTTGTGCAGTGGCATACAAAACACCGTGGAGGATCATGGCACACACTTCTGAGCAGCTTTCCATCTCCAGATTGACCTAAATATAGGTGCACTTCATCAACATGTGTTCGACAAAGCTGCTCACATTGTAAACATGAGTTTCGGCACAGCAACGCTTTGGCGGTCACCAAGGCAACAAGCTTTGTACTTTATATTTACTTTATGTGACTCATCTAAGGAAATGTGGGCAATGGAGAAGGGGGAGACGAGGACTGAAGCAGTCATATTCCTCTTGCATGTGCCCGGACACGCAGTTTTTGGGGAATGCAAACATGCAGGTTTAGGTTCATAACTCAAGATATACATCTCTAGGCTCGAGGCTGCACAAAAATAATACTACACTTTTAAACATAAAGAGGTTTTGACAGAGAAGAGCCATTTCAATGAAGCTTTCAATGAACAATTATTAAAGAAACATCCTTTTTTCAAAACTGAAAAATCTTAGGAAAACCTTTTCCACTGTAAAAAGAAATGTTAATGTTGTATGTGTTTAGTGTGCTTCTTTGGTTTTGTATGTGTTTCTTTTATATGTGTTTAGTGTATGTCAGTCTCAGTGGCCATTAAACGTTATTAAATTAAAAAAATCATTCAGAATTAACCATGTTAAGCATGTCATATGATTTAAAGGGTGAGTATCTTATTCAAAATAGCAGGCTTTTATGGCCCATTTATTCATTAATTTATTTTCCTTCGGCTTAGTCCCTTATTTATTAGGGGTCGCCACAGCGGAATGAACCGGCAACTATTGTGGCATATGTTTTTACACAGCGGATGCCCTTCCAGTCACTCTCACATTCACACACACATTCGTACACTATGGCCAATTTAGTTTATTCAATTCACCTATAGTGCATGTGTTTGGACTGTGGGGGAAACCGGAGCACCTGGAGGAACAACACGGGGAGAACATGCAAACTCCACACAGAAATGCCATCTGGCCTAGCCGGGACTCGAACCAGTGACCTTCTTGCTGTGAGGCGACAGTGCTAACCACTGAGCCACCGTGCCACCCCCAGTAAACGTTGTTAAATAAAATAAAATCATCAGAATTTACCTTATTCAATATAGCAGGCTTTTTTGGCCCATATAATGTGATATTATAGAGCTATTTTAATGAAGCTTTCAATTAGCATTTATTAAAATAATTAAAATAACTGTACATTTACAAAATAAAAAATCTAATGAATTCTTTTTTCACTGTACAAACATGTTAAAGGATCTTTTTGGAATCATTGATGCTTTAAAGAGCTTTTATGTTTATAGGTGATACAGAACGGTGAATGTAGTAGTTCACATAATTTCTAATTATATCTATATTTTTAAATGGTCATCAGAGGATTATTGGCGATATTTACTATTTAAAATCTACAGTATGTAAAAAAACAATGTAAAATGGATCCATTTGTGTTTAGTGTATGGCAGTCTCAGTGTGTCGCCATTAAACATTATTAACTTAAAAAAAATCATCTGAATTTACCATGTTAAGCATGTCACATGATGTATGAAATATAGCCAGAAAAAGAAAATCAGTGAACAAAAGTGTTTATGCAACCTTTAGACAAAATAAAAAATAAAAAATCTAGATGTCTGTTTTTTGTTGAGTATTATATTCAATATAGCAGGCTTTTATGGCTCATATAATGTGATATATAAGAATATGGAGCTCATGACTGAGAATGAAGAGGTTTTGTGACAGAAGAGCCATTTCAATTAATCCATTTTCCTTCGGCTTAGTTCCCTTATTCATCAGGGGTCGTCACAGCGAAATGAACCCACGCCAACACGGGGAGAACATGCAAACTCCACACAGAGTTGCCAACTGACCTAGCCGGGACTCGAACCAGTAACCTTCTTGCTGTGAGGCGACAGTGCTAACCACTGAGCCACCGTGCCGCCCTAGCCATTTCAATGAAACTTTCAATTTAAAAATTATTAAAATAACTCTTCTTTTTCAAAATTAAAATAAAAAAATCAAAGTAATTATTTTTCCACTCAAAAGAATGTTAAAGATTCGCTTTGGAACCACCGATGCTTAAAAAAAAGAGCTCTTATTTTTTATAAGTGATACAGAAAGGTGGATGTAGTTCACATAATTTCAAATCATATCTATATTTTTAAATAGTCGTCAGAGGATTATTGGCATTATTAACTTTTTCAAATCTACAGCATGTAAAAAACTGTGTAAAATAGATCCATATGTGTTTAGTGTATGTCAGTCACCATTAAACCTTGTCATTTTTTAGCACTTAAAAATATGAACTTAGAAAAGAATCAGAAAATAAAGCGTGTCATATGATGTATGAAATAAAGCTTTTGTCAAATATAGCTAATAGAGTTCAAATATAGAAATATGGTTAAATCAATTTTTGTAAAGGAAAGGGTTTATGCAACCTTTAAACAAGTTCTAAAAGAAACTGCTGCATGTGTGTTTTTTGTTGAGTATCATATTCAATATATCAGGCTTTTATGGCTCATATAATATGATATATGAGAATATGGAGCTCATACCTGAGAAGAAAGACTGAGTGCGTGCAATTTGGTGCGGTTGCTGATTTATATAGCTAGAAAGCACAGCTTTTATTGCAGACATAGCAGACTACTTACAGTAGAGTACATAAAATGGATATAGATTTTGTCACTGCATTTCCCAATAACATCTCATTAAGCTGATGCTATAGTTTTGTAACCAAAACTCTGTAGTTTTAATTCTGGGTTTTATGATATTTCATACACACTGTACATTTTAATCATTATTTCTTTAAAAAAACAAATCTAAGTTGTTTCATTCAAGCAAGTGTTCTTTTTTAATAATCACTAACAGTAATGTGTGTAAGGGCTGCACGGTGGCGCAGTGGGTAGCACGTTCGCCTCATAGCAAGAAGGTCGCTGGTTCGAGGCTTGGCTGGGTCAGTTGGCATTTCTGTGTGGAGTTTGCATGTTCTCCCCGTGTTGGCGTGGGTTTCCTCCGGGTGCTCCGGTTTCCCCCACAAGTCCAAAGACATGCGCTCTAGGTGAATTGGGTAGGCTAAATTGTCTGTAGTTTATGTGTGTGAATGAGTGTGTATGGGTGTTTCCCAGTGATGGGTTGCGGCTGGAAGGGCATCCGCTGCATAAAACATATGCTGGATAAGTTAGCGGTTCATTCCGCTGTGGCGACCCCACATTAATAAAGGGACTAAGCCGAAAAGAAAGTGAATGAATGAATTTGTGTGTAATGTAAGTTAAGCTTACATTGACTTCATTATAAAATCAATACATTTGTCAAAGCAAAAACACAGAATGATAATTAAAGGCTCTTTTTCTTGCTAAAAGCATGCAAGCAATGTTTTAGATGACAGGAGATGTGTAGCAGATGGTGTTTTTTGTTTTTTTTAAACATTAAATCATTTTGATAATTTGCATATCAAAAAGTATAGCAGATTATTTATAATAATAATAGGTTTTAATAGAGATTTAATAATAATAGGTCACTGTAATATATCAGGTTACAGCAGCAAAATACATGAAATGCATGTTTCGATCAAGTTTTGGTCAAAGGCATGTTTAGTAAATATGAATTTAATGGGGTAAAAATAGCTAGTACTGTATAGTTGTAACAATGCAGGCGTGGCAACAGAGATGGAGTTCCACATGCAGCTTTATTTAGTGAATGATCAGGCAGGCAGGGGTCAAAACAGGAACAAAAGACAAATAGCTATGGCAATCCAAAAAAAGTAGTCCAAGAAACAGGCAAAGGTCAGGGCAGAGAGAAAACAATCCAAAAACGAAAAAAACAGACAGAGCAAACCATGGAAGCAAGGAACACGGAACAATAACTGAGCAAGGAATGTGTCACGTTACCGGGAGGTATTGCAGACGGGACAAGAGATAGGATCCATGTGCATTTAATGGTGAGTTGTCATACAAAAACAGGACATCCAGGTACAAAAAGTAACAAATAAACAAAACAACAAACTATGACCAGAAACTATGACTTAAACATGAGCTAAACATACCATCAATACCAACATAAACCAGACAACATACTAACAATCAACGACTGAGCAAAGACTAGACGGGTGCAGGGTGTATAAATAGTCCAAACAATGAGTAGTGATCGGATGCAGCTGTGTGTGTGATGAGTGGAAGTGGAAACCGGGTGTGTGGCGGAATGATGGGAATTGTAGTTTGTGATGATTTGTAGTTCATGATGAAATGTAGTTCACCAGCGATCTCTGAAGTCCTTGATCGCTGGTGAACATGACAGAATGAATGTCTCTGTGGTGCTTAAATAGGCTAAGAAGTAATCAGTGAGGATGATCTGCAGCTGTGTGTGTGAAATCAAGGGGTGATCTAGAGCCGGTGTGTGAGTGAAATGATTCATTAAATATGAATAAAAAAAATTAAATAAATAAAACAATATGTTGAAACACGGTTAACTTATTAAAATAAGTTAAAGTAACATAAAAAACATTAGTTGTCATATATATATATATATAATTTTTTTTACATTGTACTGTATGCGATTGAACAGTATTGGTATCGGTATTAGAGTTGTCTGAAAGTTTTTTGTTAAAAATGATATTGGCTATATCGATATATCGCGACCCCAGATTAATAAAGGGACTAAGCCGAAAAGAAAATGAATGAATGAATGAATAAAAATCTGTGAGTATTTTCTACATGTCTGAACTACTTGTCTTAATTCTAATCACTTTTATAAGTTTACTGTTGTGAATTGGGGTATAAAATCTTTGTGATCACTGATGTAACATTTACTTGCTCAAAGACTGATTCAGATTCTGCATCTTTAAGGAAACAGTACCAGACTGTCACATTCAACAGTGTTTTTAATGCTATTTCTCTGCATTAATCCTCGTAAAATGCTGTGGTCTATAATTAAACTGACACCTTTAGCAAATCCAGGCTTTTGTTTTGTTTCTCTTCGGACACTGTTCCTTTATTCTGCGGCTCAATGTGTCTTTAGCTGTTTGATACCCATGAGGATTGAGATGTAAATTCTCAAACAGATTTATTTGCATCAAAAGAAGCAAAACAGCTGATTATTTAGAGCTCCGATTTTCCATTCCAAGTCCATCTGAAAAGGCCCGGAGTATGAACTGCTAACACGTGTGGGATGAATAGAACAACAATTTGCAATTATTATTCTCTCCCCCTCGATGTTATACACTTTCTTTTGCTATCCAGAAATCGCTCGGTTTGACTATTAAATGAAATGTGCTCTTGAGGCAAATAAGCAGGAAAAGATTACTATTTCAGAAGTCACAGATTTTTACATTACATTTACATTGTAGCAGCTTTGTTGAACCTTATTTCTCTTTTATAAAACCGCCATTTTCAAAAGTAAAAAAGAAAATGCTTACTTTAACATCAACTGGGCGGCATGGTGGCTCAGTGGTTAGCACTTCCGCCTCACAGCAAGAAGGTCGATGGTTCGAGTCCAGTTGGCATTTCTGTGTGGAGTTTGCATGTTCTCCCCGTGTTTACCATTAATGTGTTGACAAGAACTTACAATGAATGACTTTTTTTTTCCATTGATGTTAGCAAAGATGAATAAATACTGTAATAAATGGATTGTTCATTGTTTGTTTGTGTTATTAAATACATTAAAGGGGACCTATTATGGCCTTTTTTTTTTTACAAGATGTGATGTCCCTAGAGTGTGTATGTGAAGTTTCAGCTCAAAATACCACACAAATAATGTTTTATAACTCTTTTAAACTGCCCCTTTTAGGCTTTGATCCTAATTCTGCCATTTTGGTGACTGTCTCTTTAAATTCAAATGAGGTTGTGCTCTTTTCAAAAGAGGGCAGAGCTACAAATGCCTATGTGTCAGCATAGTGGCAGATTCAAAAACAAGACAAACATCCTATGCTAATGAGGTAGAGATTTTCACTAATGGGCGGGGCTTTCTCCCTCTGATGACACGTACAAAGGGAGAATGTCGATCAAAGTGTTTCTGCAGACTGTTTTTAAGAAGTGTGAGTATAAAAATGTAATTAATATTTTTTTACCATTAGAAGCTGGTTATATTCACAGACTGTTGCCAAACAACTGTTTAAACCTGTTATAAAAGTGATTTTTGCATAATAGGTCCCCTTTAACTTACATTATCTAATCTTCATCTCATCATTGTGTTATATTGTATAAAACAATCACATGTGATGCAAGAACTCGTTTACATAGTTGTACTGTAATTGTAAGAATCGTAAAACAGGCTATTTGTGTAACAGTTATATGTGCATTTTATATAACAAAAATTGTCTCATGTCTCAGAGCATGCTAACAGGACTGATGTACCACAAACCCGAGGACCCTTTAGCATTCTTGGAGATTTGCCTGCAGAAAACACGAGACCTCGGGGGTCCTGAATGTGTGGCCTGGGACACTTTCATTACACCTGATCGGAAACCTCTACCGCCAATCACCCCGGCACAGGGGAAGAAAGCTCCCTGCAAACTCGGTAGCTAAGCCAGTTTGAAAGTACTTGATCTTAGCTTGAATTTAAATAAATAAATAAATAAATTATGAATGAATTGTGATTGATAAGGGTCAAAAATTAAAAGGTTTTAATACATTAAAACAATAAAAGTGTAATGCAGCTTTAATTAAAGGGATAGTTCACCCAAAAAGGAAATTTACTCATCATTTATTTTCTCTCAAGCAGTTCCAAACAGTTAAGAGTTTCTTTTTCTGTTGAACACAAAAGAAGATATTTTGAAAAATGTTAGAAACCTGTAACCATTGACTTCCAAAGTAGCAAAAACAAATACTATGGAAGTCAATGGTTACAGGTTTCCAGCTTTCTTTTAAAATATCCTCTTTTGTGTTCAATCTCTTTAAGTCTTATTTAGTTATTTTTATTTATTTAGTTTTATATTTAATCATCTAATTATCATATATTTATATCATGAGAAACCAACTAAAATATCATTATACAGTGTAAATATCAGTGTAAATATCAAGTTTATATACCAAAAACATCTTGTCATGCATATTTAGAAAAATACTTTTTGATGAAAAAATTAAGAGGTGATATTCTAAGTTACTTTCATTCAACCAAAAAGTTTTTTTTTTTTTTTGTTGTTTTTTTACTGGAAATGACACAGGCTTCTCCCAAAAGATAATGAGATGATATACAAGAGGCATCATTGTGGAAAAATATACATTTGTCGGCTATTATTTACCTTTGAACAAAAAGTGGCATGTCTAAAATTATTCATACCCTTCTCAATAAATACAAAAGACTTTATTGGCTATTACAGCAATCAAACACTTCCTATTATTGTTTACCAGCTTTTTTCATGTCTCCACTGGTATTTTTGCCCATTTATCTTTAGCGATGAGCCTCCTTGCCATCACCCTGATCCTTACCTCCCTCCACAGATTCTCAATGGGATTTAAGTCAGGACTCTGGCTAGGTCACTTCCAAAAACTTAATATTTTTTATGTGTGTTTATATTTGTGTGTGTGTACACATATTACAAACTCTATTAAAATGTATAAAAATTAGCCATTCTGTATGCATTAAACTTTAGATTATTTTGTACATTCCCAATATGCATTGAATAATATAATGTACTGATTCTTGAACATTCAGTGTAAAAGGTTAACCACTTTTTCCAGATAAAATCCTTTTCGGAATTCATTATTTGGAGTTTGAAATTAAAAACTAAAGATAATGTTTTTAAATTATGAAGGTTAAAGATGGTTCAAGTGTTTGAAAATGACCCAGATGTAAGTGTAAACATATAGTATTGTGTGGCTTCCTATGAAATGAGTGCATTAAGAGTGCCATACAGAAGTGATGAATGTAATCTGTCTTACTCCACAGACAGTGGTCCTGGTCCTGGACCTGGGCCTTACCGCCGATATGACCGACTGCCACCAATCCAGGCCCAGTTCTCCATCGAAAGTGATTCAGACATGACCGAGTCCTCGGGGCTCATACAGGAGTATGATGTCTTTGACCCTTCAAAACCACGACCACACATCATCTTCATCATAGGTGCACAAAAAAATGCTCATCTTGAAACATTTAGATTATTAGTATTAAACTAGTATTAGTATTAAAAACAATTTTAAAATATCTGATTAGAATGACCTACAGTATTTGCACGGCAAGTGTTTTTCATCCACAGATAAACTTCTGGTGAAAGGTTGATGTGACTATTTTCAATCTATAATGCATCTATAATGTAATTCAATTAAAATATAACTCTTTAAATAGACTTAAGCATTAATTTAGTTGTTCAAGTGTAAAACGAGATGAAAGGCCGTTTAAACGCAAGCGCTATCAGGAGCAGCAGGCGAGAGCAGAAACTCCATTGAAAATACTGTGGTAAAATAAATTTCCATATTTTAAAGACATGTTAAAGACAATTTAATACAGTGTTTCTTGTCCGGTCTGAGACCCACTTTATATTGTATCTCAAACAGGCAGTGAAGATCATGGATTTTTAAAGAAAGCAGATCTTAAACGCTGAAATTTTAAAGTGGAATGACAGTTAACTGGAAGTGCCTGAGCTGGCTTACTGAAAATTAAAAGGCCTTGTGCATACACACCATTAAGAAAATCCTGATAAGAACTTGCAACTTGTCTAACTAAAACTAGACAAAAAGGCTTTAATAGTATTATTTTTATAATCATTGCATTTTAAGCAATTTTAGTAAAAATCTGATCAAAACAAAAGCATTTGATCTAAGATCTACTTAGTAAAATAGTATGCTTTTTATAAGCATACATAATACATAATTTTAGTGAAGACTATAATATTTAACCTTAAAAATTGAGCTGGTTTTGAGAGTTTTTCCAAGATGAACAATGTGCTGAAATGATGAAAAGTTTATTATTTTTAAATGAAGAAACAAACAACGTACTCAGTTTTGAGTATAGTTTTATTAAAAGATCATTACAAAAAAAATGTGACACTTTAAAAGTTACAGCAAAAGAACTGTGTCCAAGTTTGAAACTTGAAAAAGGACAATTGCACTGTCATGATCACCAGCGATCTAGCATTTGCAGATCGCTGGAGAACTACAAATCTGCCACTGATATGAACTACAAATTCCAACATGCACCTTACACACACACCAGTTCCAGTTCTCTCCCTGATTGCACATACACAGCTGGAAGTTCATCATAGACTGATTACATAGACTATATATACTGCTCTCATTCTCACACACATGGCTGAGTCTTGTTGTATGTTCACCTGTAACTTTACGAAGCATTATTCCATTGTCTTGCCTTGCCATGTTTCCTGACCCTCGCTTTGTTTATTGTTTTATGTTGTTTGCTGGGTGGCTCAGTGGTTAGCACTGTCATCTTACAGCAAGAAGGTCGCTGGTTCGAGTCCCGGCTGGGTCAGTTGGCATTTCTGTGTGGAGTTTGCATGTTCTCCCCGTGTTCGCATGGGTGCTCCGGTTTCCCCCACAGTACAAAGACATGCGCTATAGATGAATTGAATAAACTAAATTGGCCGTAGTGTATGTGAGTGAAAGAGTGTATATGGATGTTTCCCAGTACTGGGTTGCAGCTGGAAGGGCATCCGCTGTGTAAAACATATGCTGGATAAGTTGGCCAATCATTCCGCTGTGGTGACCCCTGATGAAGAAAGGGACTAAGCTGAAGGAAAATGAATGAATGAATGTTGTTTGCCGCCTGTACCAATCTCTTCGCCTGTGACCCCGACTATTCT
Source organism: Danio jaintianensis (assembly GCA_903798115.1). Taxonomy (NCBI): domain Eukaryota; kingdom Metazoa; phylum Chordata; class Actinopteri; order Cypriniformes; family Danionidae; genus Danio; species Danio jaintianensis. Next base: position 7,722,023 of record CAIGQV010018170.1, read on the forward strand.
TTTAGATTAGCTGCATGCTTCTGTTTGTTCCTGTTTGACCATTGCCTGCCTGGTTAAGATGAAATTAAACTGTGTTTGGCCCCTTAACCCCATTGCCAGTATCGTATGTTACAGGCACAGATAGACAGAAAATGCTGTCAAAAAAAATTAATCTTTGTTCTTTCTCAAGATTCTTGAAATTGTAATTTTAGTTTAGGCCTTATTTATATTATTAAATGTAGCACAACAGTCTAACAACAGCTTACACTTTATAGCCATCTCTTCTTTCTACACTGTAAAAAAAATAGCTGGATTCCGCACAATTCCTTCATGTTGTCCTAACACAAATCGATTAAGTTAACTTAACTGTTTTTGCAAATTTAAGTGGATTGAACATAAAGCAATTACCTTGTCTCAAAATAACTCAAGAATTGTGTTGATTCTACTCATTTAAAATAAGTAGTTTGAACAACCAGCAAAAACATACTTTTGAGTGTAGTACAATATAATTTACTTGGTAATACTGATAAAGACAAAATTGTATTTTTCATGAGAAAAAAACTGGCATATTTATAAAAAAATAAATAAAAAAAAAGCAGCATGAGTGCTGGTCAGTCTCAGGCATCTGATACTACTCTAAATTCATCTTATTCTAAAACTCTTTGAGCTAAATGAAAGGAAATTCACTAGAGCCTGACCTTAATTAATTTGAAATTAGCATTTCAATTGTGCCGTTTCTGTGATGTAAAGTGGGATTTGCCATGATGTTTTCCAGGTGGACCAGGCAGTGGGAAGGGCACTCAGACAGCTAAAATCGCACAGCATTATGATTTCGAGCACGTGTCTGTCGGGGAGATTTTAAGGAATCAGTTGCTGCATCATGCGCCCAGTGACCGAAAATGGGAGCTGATTGCTCAGATCATTGCCAACGGTGAACTGGCACCTCAGGTTTGGCAGTTTGACCAACAACTGGGTACATTTCACAGATATGGTGCATTTAGAGTGGCTGGGTTGTCAAGACTGACATCAGGCATGCTGTTCTTTTGATCTTGCTATTCTTCAAAGAATGCTAAAAATGGCTTCCACACAAATATTCAGCACAGCTGTTTTTGACATTGACAAACTAAGAATTTAGCTTTGCCATTACAAGAATACATTAAAGTTTAAAATTGGACCTATTATGCAAAAATCACTTTTATAAGGGTTTAAACACATTTTTGTGACACCAATCTGTGAATCTAACCAGCTTCTAATGCTAAAAAAAATATAAATTTTATTTTTTATATTCACACTTCTTAAAAACAGTCTGCAGAAACTGACATTCTCCCTTTGTACGTGTCATCAGAGGGGGAAAGCACCGCCCATTAGTGACAATCTCTACCTAATTAGTGTAGGACTTTAATCTTGTTTTTGAATCTGCCACTATACTGACACATAAGCATTTGTAGCTCCGCCCTCTTTTGAAAAGAGCTCAATCTCATTTGAATTTAAAGCGACAGTCACCAAAATGGCAGAATTAGGATCAAAGCCTAAAAAGGGCAGTTTAAAAGAGTTATAAAACATTATTTGTGTGGTATTTTGAGCTGAAACTTCACATACACATTCTAGGGACCCCAGAGACTTATTTTACATCTTGTAAAAAGGGACATAATAGGTCCCCTTTAAAGGATTAGTTGATCCAAAAATGAAAATTCTGTTATTAATTACTCACCCTGATGTCGTTCCAAACCCCTGAGGTTTTGGTTCATTTTCAGAACACAAATTAAGATATTTTAGATGAAATCCGAGAGCTCTCTGACCCTCTATAGACAGTAATGGTTCCAAAACACATTGTCAAAACATTCCATGTGACGTCAGTAATTTTACTGTAATCAAATGAAGCTCCAAGAACACTTTTGCGCACCAAAAAAAAAGGTTAAAAACTACTTTGTTTGCCAATGTCTTCGGTATCAGATCACGCTGCACATTTACTAGAGGCAATACAGTGCTTGCGTATTGCACTGTTGATTTGTTGCACTGTAGTTTTAGATTGTTTCATTAATGGTTAGTTTAGTTTTTAATCTGTGAACACATTTTTATTTAGTTATTATCTATATAAAAATGGGGCATCACGGTGGCGCAGTGGGTAGCACGATCGCCTCACAGCAAGAAGGTCGCTGGTTCGAGCCTCGGCTGCATCAGTTAGCATTTTTGTGTGGAGTTTGCATGTTCTCCCAGTGTGCACGTGCGTTTCCTCCGGGTGCTCCGGTTTCCCCCAAAGACATGCGCTAGAGGTGAATTGGGAAGGCTAAATTGTCCGTAGTGTATGTGTGTGAGTGAGTGTGCATGGATGTTTCCCAGTGATGGGTTGCAGCTGTAAGTACATCCGCTGCGTAAAACATATGCTGGATAAGTTGGCGGTTCATTCCATAAAAATGTTCTGTTTCTCTGTAAAAGAGCCATCTACAGGTACTTTTTTCTGTCACACAATGAGTGCTTATTAATTCAGAAAACTATTATTATTTTTGTAAATTACTATTTTATTTCACTTCGTTTTTCAGTAATTGTTGTTAGTTTCAGTAAGTTTTAGTATTTAGTTTTTTGTGATTTTATTATTTTATTTCAGCTAACAAAATTGTTTTAGTATAGTTTTAGTCTTAGTTTAGTTTTCCTTTACTAAATTAACCTAGGCTGCTGATTAAAAATGGCAATACATCATACTGCCTATAGTACTACCCTAACAACTGACGTGGGAGAGAAGATATAGGCAATTATATTGCAATTATATTATTTACAGGTTTTTTTTGAGCTTTGTATGATTAAAGTTGTCACGTAATGTTTTGACAATATTTTGGTTTCTTTTTTGGACTTTGAATATCTCGTGACCATTGCTGTCAATGGAGCATGAGGGAGCTCTCAGATTTCATCTAAAATATCTTAATTCGTGTTCAGAAGAAGAACAGTTAGGGAATTGGAACGGCATGAGGATGAGTATATAATAACAGAATTTTTGGATGAACTAAACTTTTAAGACATTATAGAATTAAACTATTTGGAATTTAAAATATTTTACAATATTAGTGCATTTTTGAATTTATTATTTTATATAGTTTACCTCTTGTTTGTTTTATTTGTCTTGTTCTGGCGTGATTTCCTAAAGGAGACGACTATTGAAGAGCTGAAACAGCAGTTTATCAAGAGGCAGGATGCTAAAGGATTCATTGTGGATGGTTTTCCTAGAGAGATCTCACAGGCGTTCACTTTTGAGGAGCAGGTCAGATTTTGTCATAGTATCTGATATACATATATATATGTATGTGTGTGTGTGTGTGTGTGTGTGTGTGTGTGTGTGTGTGTGTGTGTGTGTGTGTGTGTGCGTGTGTGTGTGTGTGTGAATTACATATATGACATTCAAGTTCATGTTTGAATTTCACATATATAAAATATATTTAATATACAGTGGGGGGGAAAATTATTTGATCCCATGCTGATTTTATATGTTTGCCCACTGACAAAAATACACTCACCGGCCACTTTATTAGGTACACCTGTCCAACTGCTCGTTAACACAAATTTCTAATCAGCCAATCACATGGCAGCAACTCAATGCATTTAGGCATGTAGACTTGGTCAAGACGATCTGCTGCAGTTCAAACCGAGCATCAGAATGGAGAAGAAAGTTGATTTAAGTGACTTTGAACGTGGCATGGTTGTTGGTGCCAGACGGGCTGGTCTGAGTATTTCAGAAACTGCTGATCTACTGGGATGTTCACGCACAACCATCTCTAGGGTTTACAGAGAATGGTCAGAAAAAGAGAAAATATCCAGTGAGCGGCAGTTCTGTGGGCGCAAACGCCTTGTTGATGCCAAAGGTCAGAGGAGAATGGCCAGACTGGTTCGAGCTGATAAAAAGGCAACAGTAACTCAAATAACCATTCGTTACAACCGAGGTATGCAGAAGAGCATCTCTGAATGCACAACACGTCGAACCTTGAGGCGGATGGACTGCAGCAGCAGAAGACCACACCGGGTGCCACTCCTGTCAGCTAAGAACAGGAAACTGAGACTACAGTTCGCACAGGCTCACCAAAATTGGACAATAGAAGATTGAAAAAACGTTGCCTAGTCTGATGAGTCTTGATTTCTGCTGCGACATTCAGATGGTAGGGTCAGAATTTGGCGTCAACAACATGAAAGCATGGATCCAGCCTGCCTTGTATCAACGGTTCAGGCTGGTGGTGGTGGTGTAATGGTGTGGGGGATATTTTCTTGGCACACTTTGGGCCCATTAGTACCAATTGAGCATTGTGTCAACGCCACAGCCTACCTGAGTATTGTTGCTGACCATGTCCATCCCTTTATGACCACAGTGTACCCATCTTCTGATAGCTACTTCCAGCAGGATGTCACAAAGTGCGAATTATCTCAGACTGGTTTCTTGAACATGACAATGTGTTCACTGTACTCAAATGGCCTCCACAGTCACCAGATCTCAATCCAATAGAGCAGCTTTGGGATGTGGTGGAACGGGAGATTTGCATCATGGATGTGCAGCCAACAAATCTGCAGCAACTGCATGATACTATTATGTCAATATGGACCAAAATCTCTGTGGAATATTTCCAGTACCTTGTTGAATCTATGCCACGAAGGATTAAGGCAGTTCTGAAGGCAAAAGGGGGTCCAACCCGGTACTAGTAAGGTGTACCTAATAAAGTGGCCGGTGAGTGTATAGTCAGTCTATAATTTGAATGGCAGTATTTTAACTATGACAGAATAGCACCAAAAAAATCCAGAAATGCATTTCAAAAACATTGTGAACTGATTTCCATTTTAATAAGGGAATTAAGTATTTTATCCCTGATCAGTCAGCAGGATTTCTGGCTACTATGTGTCTTTTATACAAGTATAAACCTCAGATTAGAAGCAGTCTAATAAAGGGAGTGCTGCTAATCAGTTTTCTTACCTGTATAAAAGATACTTGTTCACAAAAGCAATAAACCAATCAGATTTCAAACTTTCCACTATGGCCAAGACCAAAGAGGTGTCCAAGGATGTCAGAGACAAGATTGTAGAAATTATTTGGACGCCATCTTGTGGTCAGATGTGAAAATTCATTCGGCGCGCAACTCTCACAGCACATTTTGGGTATTTTCTAGCTGTTGAGTGAATATGGGTTGTACACTCATTATTAGAGTGCACTTCTGAATGTCCACTATGGTTTCGGACACTACTAGAATTGAGTGCTCCCTCAAATAGTGTACTATTTAAGGGTATAGAGGCGATTTGGGATACAACCTTAGTGTTGTTTTGGTATTTCCTCAGATTGGCTCTCCAGACTTGGTGATCTTGCTGGCCTGCTCCAATCAGCAGCTCCGGCAGCGTTTAGAGAAAAGAGCATCTCAGCAGGGACGTCCTGACGACAACTCTCATGCTATTGAGAAGAGACTAGACACTTTCAAACACAATATCACTCTCATAGCCAAGTACTACCAGGAGAGAGGACTTATTGTACGGGTACGGGTTTTATTCGTTTTTTTTAATTGAATGTTTTAATTTTAGCCCTTAAATGCTTGAATGTTTCACCAATCATAATTACATTATCAGGTCTTAGTGACCCATATCTTTATTTCTAACAAGGATGAATCAATAACTGGTGTAGTAGCATGCATGAGAATGTTTTTATATTTTAGTCAAAATGATAAAAGAATTAAATAAAGCATATTTCATTACCTTTTGGAACTGGTTTTGATCTGATTATACCATCAATGTCATTATTAGCAACCATCATAGGTACATTCGGCATCTGACGACCAGAACTATTGTTTTTCACGTCTTAAAGGCACAATATGTAAATTTTACTGTTACAGTGTCATCAAACTATGCCTTTGTTTGTTGTGAATACATGCCCTCTAGTGGTGAAAAATACATACTGTCCCTTCAACACATTCTCACTCTCGACTCATCATATTGACCCTAGGTCAGAACCCCTTCTCATCACTCTGGGTTACCCCAACGAATCCGGAGTCCTCTTTTGCTTTAGATTAAATACACTGGTGTCAATATCATCATTATCATCATGATTAAATGACATATTGGGTAATATTTTTGCAGTTATTGGGGTGTGGGTTTTTCTAAAGTAAATGTTACACTACAAACACATTTACGAGCATGTAACCCAGCTCCTAGGACTAAACCCAACCATTTGTCAACATAAAACACAGGAAATAGCAGACAGATGGACTATAGTGCTCCAAAAAATTTTTCTGAAAGTATGCATTTTTGTAAAATGATTCGTATTTTACAAATACATGCAAACCGTTTAATGGAACCCATAATGAGAATGACCAAAAGCATCAGAGGACTTTAAACTACATTAAAAGGTGTACCCGGAGTGTCACAAACCGATGAGAAGGGGTCCTGACCATGCAACACTATGTGATGAGTCGGAAGTGAGAATGTGTTGAAAACAATCTATATTTTGATTGCTGAGAGCTTATTAACCAGATCCACCATCAAGTGACACTTATAATTTGATAGTTTACAGTAATTGCTCTGCAGTGAAGCGGTTTGAGCCAGTTTTGCTGATGGTAGTGTTTTGTTTTTATGCATGTTGTAATTATAAGTGAAATATTAATCAAGATGAAATTGACTTAATGAGTCATCAGGTGCTTAATTATTGTTGCGCAGAAAAAAAAAATTAATTACTACATACCTCAGGTTACTACAGTCAAAAAAATGATATTTGCAGCTTGTTCAAACTACTTATTTAAAATGAGCTGAATTAACACAATTCTTGAGTTTTTTGGGGGACTACTAAATTGTTTTATGTTCAATCCACTTAAATTAGTAAAAAAAATAATTAGGTTAACTTAAATGATTTGTGTTGGCGATAATATGAAGTAATTGTGTAAAAGTCAGCATTTTTTACAGTGTATTCTCGAAAAATGATTTTTGCACAGGGTGTCCGCAGGGTCTTAAAATGTCTTAAATCTCAAACTATATTTTATGCCTTGAAAAGTATTAAATCTGCTAATATATTGTGTTGTAGGTCTTAAATCTTTTTTAACAGGTCTTGTTCATGTATAGCTATCTGGCCAACACCCATACAATCACCAACAATCCATCAAAAAAAAAAACAACTTTTAACTTTTATTTAATAAAAAAAAGAATTGTTAACTCTATTTACCATAATGGTTTAATTATTTTCCTTACAATAACATTTGTTTAAATGTATTGTCCATGTATTTAGTGCTGAGAATGCTGACCTGACCTATATTTGTTATTATTAAATTACTATTATTATTGTATTATTAAATGAATTATAATCTTTTTTTTTGATAAGGCAAGTGAAAATCTTCTCCAACTGGGATATTTAAAAAAAAAAAAAAAATCCTTAGCGTTTAGCCCTGTATAAGTTTAAAATTTAATTCATAATGGTCTTAAATATGTCTTAAAATGTCTTAAATTTACTTTGGTGAAATCTGCAGAAACGCTGTTTGCAGCTTGTTCAAACTACATATTTAAAATGAGCTGAATCAACACAATTCTTGAGTTTTTTTGGGGGGACTACTTATTTGTTTTATGTCAACAATTATTGTAAATATCATTAGAGACCCCTTAGAAAACACACTTTTTATTGTAATTTTCCTTGGTTATATGTAAAAAAATAGAGTGAGGAAAACTAAATAGGTTTATGGATAATTTATTAAGTGAATAAGGGGGACGGTAGTGAATGACATCATGTGCCGCTAAACACCAGTGCATTTTAATTGTCAAATTATCTGTTTTTTACGACACTATCTAGTTTTATGTTGTGAAACCCAATTCTGTCTCCCTCTGCCTGGTCAGGTTGATGCCGATCGAGAAGAAGATGACATTTTCACGGACATTTGTGCCATGGTGAAGGAGAGATTGTTCCCTAGTGACACAAACGCAGTAGGTTTTGAATGAAAGTTGTACAAATTGAGTTTCAAAAATCGGTTTTGCTTATAAAGGTTATTTTCCTCCTACAGAGCAGCACTGAGGATCTTTAGATGGACGTCTAAACATCCAAACCAACAGCTGCTGCCGTTAAATCCAACATGATTTAAAATCAGCCTGCCAAACGTGTTTTCTTTATAAATAAACTCCAGGGTCAAAGTCGAGGACCAGGACACAGGGTTAAGGAAATGTACACCGTTTAAACTTACGTTGTCGCCTCTATTTGTATTGCACTGTGAATTTTCTTCGTACAACTTTTCAAGTAATTTAATAATAACTTTAATCACTTTTTTCCCCCCACAATGTTCTGTTTCTGAATTTAAATGTCATTTGACTTTATTGTTGTTTCTTATTAATCATGTATTTGGAGCTCAAGCCAGAAATAGTGCTAGTTGTTTAAAAAAAAACTGAATCCAAAGTATAATACAGTATCAGTATCAAATACAATAATGGGATGTTTTTAAATAAATTACCTCACATATTCCTAAAAAAACCCTGAAATGGATTAAATGATTTGCTTACGAAGACATGTTTCATCTTAAAGGGATCGTTCATCCAAAAATGAAAATTCTGTCATCATTTACTCTCCCTTGACTTGTTCCAAACCAGTTTGTCTCACATTTTTCCATTGAACACAAAAGAAGATACTTTGAAAAATGTTGGAAACCTGTAACCATTGACTTCCATAGTATAGTTTCTAACATTCTTCAAAATATCTCCTTTTGTGTTCAACAGAAGAATGGTTTAGAACAACTTTAGAGTACGTATATTTCATTTTGGGGTGAACTATCCCTTAAAGCACAATGGAATGCGATAAAAAAGGGGACGTCAGTGTCCTCAGGCTGTGTCTCATTTAAACATGTTCATTCCAGCTGTGCCACTTTCTCACAGCGGGACGTCAGTGAACTGGCGGACATCGATGACCAGTCACTCAAATGCCAGTATGCTGTTGCTGTAAATCATAGGTCTCAAACCCGATTCCTGCAGGGCCGCAGCTCTGCACAGTTTTGCTCCAACCCTAATCAAACACAGCTGATCCAACTAATCAATGTGTTAAAGACTACTAGATACTATATAGCAGGTGTAAATTGGACTTGAATTGAATTGGTTGGAGCTAAACTATGCAGAGCTGCGGCCCTCCAGGAATTGAGTTTGAGACCACTGGTGTAAATACTTCTACAAGCACTTAAACATAAATGTATGTAGTTGTATCTTCTTTGTTTGTTTTATGAAAATGTACACCATGCTACACTGTTAACAATGACCGGATGAATCTACAGTAACTTACAAAAATACTGTATTTATATTTACAGCACTGCTTATCTTGCTCTATATGTATTTACAGTATTGTATGTATATATTTACAGTAAAATATACAGTAATTTTCACAATGCAACTTTAAAATACAGTTACATACCGCATAACTGTCCTACAGTAATACTGTGTAATTTACCACAGCCGTTTACAGTGTAGACTAACTGAGACTTGTCACAACATCTTCAAGCTCCAAAAAGGTTTTACTTATTTAAGATTTTGTCTTGTTTCTAGTCCAAATATCTAAAATGGCCTTAATAAAGAGACATTTTCTAGACAAGTAAAAAATATCGTTTTGTTTTCAGAAACAATAAGACAAAATTAAGTGGATTTTTCATTAATACAAGCTAAATCTGCCAATGGGGTTAGCAATATAAGGGACATTCTACCAGAAACGTACATTTTCACTTATAAAAAATGTGACAGGGCCTGACCTTTAAGCTTGTCCACCTCAAAAAAAAACAAGCATAAAATCATACAATTCAATGATAACACGCATCTTTGTTGCATCCTCCGTCACTTCCTCTGAGTCATAGCCTTAAAGGTGTATTGCACGTATTCATTCATTCATATTCCTTCTGCTTAGTCCCCAGGGGTCGCCACAGCGTAATGAACCGCCAACTTATCCAGCATATGTTTTACACAGCGGATGCCCTTCCAGCTGCAACCCAGTACTGGGAAACACCCATACACTCACATTCACACTTATACACTATAGCCAGTTTCATTCATTCATTTATTTTATTTTTGACTTAGTCCCTTTATTCATCAGGGGTCGCCACAGCGGAATGAACCGCCAACTTATTTAGCATATGTTTTACGCAGCGGATGCCCTTCCAGCTGCAACCTAGTACTGGGAAACACCCATACACTCTCATTCACACACATACACTATGGACAATTTAGCTTACCCAATTCACCTATAGTACATGTCTTTGGACTTGTGGGGGAAAACGGAGCACCCGGAGGAAACCCACGCGAACACGGGGAGAACATGCAAACTCCACACAGAAATGCCAACTGACCCAGCCAAGGCTCGAACCAGCGACCTTCTTGCTGTGAGGCGACAGCGCTACCCACTGCGCCATTTTTTTTTTTCTAAATTACAGTTTTCAGCATAACAAAACTATTAAAGCTGTAGGTTCAACTGGGCTGAGGACAAGGACAATGACAGGGTTTGTGAATTTGTAAAGTGTTTTTAATAAAGAACAAAAATCTGAGAACCAAATGAATGACATAGTCCTTTACAGAACAACTCACAGAAATCAACCATCAGTCCATTTTAGAAATTTTTTGGGATGAAATACTTTTTATTCACTGTATTTATGTTTTTATTTCAAGGACAGATACAGTACGTTTCTGGTAGAATGTCCCATGAACTTATCACAAGCCAGAAAGAAGATTATTGTACTTACCCTATTGATTATTTACCTTGATTTAAGGAAATATTTACTTTAAAGTTTGACTTTTTTATTACTATTATTTTTGAAAGCAGTACACAAGTTTTTTGTACTTGTCTGGAAAATGCCTTTTGATTTAAGAATGTTTAGATATTTGGACTAGAAACAAAACAAAAACTAAGTATTAAAATCCATTTTTTTGCAGCAAATATTGTCGATATACTGGTGATTTGACTTGATTCTATTGTCCTCATTACTGTCCCCAGTCAAGCTGACATGTAATGATACACAGTATTCAGACAAATGACAAGTAGTTTGGAAATGTATTAAACAAAAGTATCTATTTTATTTAATTTCTATAAAATATCTACTGCTCCGATTTCCCCCACAGCCAAAAACATGCGCTATAAGTGAATTGGATGAACTAATTTGGCCGTAGTGTGAATGCGAGTGTGTATGGGTGTTTCCCAGTACTGGGTTGCGGCTGTAAGGGCATCCGCTGCGGAAACCATATGCTGGAATAGTTGGCGGTTCATTCCGCTTTGGTGACCCCTGATAAATAAGGAACTAAGCCGAAGGAAAATGAATGAATGAAAATATCTATTACGTTGCTGGTTTTTTCCACATTCAAAAATTCACATTTGAGCCACAAGATGGCAGACTTTTATACCTTTAAAATCATACACTCCGTGGTTTGAAAGAGTTATGTCATCATAGGCATCCACAAATGCACCCAGTCCTGGCGTTTTTACAAATAAATATTATGATTCTTAGCGTGATTGATTCCTGACAAAATTGATTAAAGGGATAGTTCACCTAAAATTATAATTTACTCACTATTTACTCAATCTCAAGTGGTTTCAAACCTTTATGATATTCTTTCTTCTGTTAAACACAAAAGAAGATGTTTTGAAGAAAGCTGAAAACCTGTAACCATTGACTTCCATAGTAGGAAAAACAAGTATGGAAGTCAATGGTTACAGGACAAAATATCATAATTACAAAATATCTTCTTTTGTGTTCAACATCAAATCATAAAGGTTTGAAACAAGTAAAATTATGATCAATCATGAGCAAATGATGACATAATTACAAATTTTGAGTGAACTATCCCTTTAAAAGCATATATATCATTTTAAAATCTATATAAAATGTGAGCTTTGAGTACATTTTAAACTTAAAGTTGATAAGATTGTGGTATCTTTATTTTGTGCTAAGTGTGCTTAAAATACTGTGTTATAATCAGCATGATGGTGACAGAGTGCTGGTATGTGCTGCTCTTAGAATAGATTCACTCTTATCACCTGCATGGCTAGAAGCTCTTAAAGGGATAGTTCACCCAAAAATGAAAATATACTCAACATTTATGAGTTTCTTTTATTCAGTTGAACACGAAAGAAGGTATTTGTAACATAATTGGTAGCCATTGACTTCCATGAACATATTATGGAAGTCAATTGCTACCAGTTCCTTACATTTTTCCAAATATCTTCTTTTGTGCTCAACAGGTGGAGGAGGGAGAGTAAAATTTAAGACCTTTTTCATTTTATCCATTTTAACCCACATTATAAATAAAAAAATAAAAGACGAGACTTTTCATTTTATGGGTGAACTTCCTTTAACCCACAAATTAATTTTTTTTAATAGTTTGTTCTACTCATGTAAATATATCATTTGTGACGCTTTTATTTTTAGGTGAACAATTACAGTAGTGGGCGACACAGTGGCTCAGTGGTTAGCACTGTCGCCTCGCAGCAAGAAGGTCGCTGGTTTGAGTCCCGGCTGGGTCAGTTGGCATTTCTGTGTGGAGTTTGCATGTTCTCCCCGTGTTCGTGTGGGTTTCCTCCGGGTGCTCCGGTTTCCCCCCAGTTCAAAGACATGCGCTATAGGTGAATTGAATAGACTAAATTGGCCGTAGTGTATGAGTGTGAATGAGTGTGTATGGATGTTTCCCAGTACTGGGTTGCAGCTGGAAGGGCATCCACTGTGTAAAACATATGCTGAATAAGTTGGCGGTTCATTCCGCTGTGGCGACCCCTGATGAATAAAGGGACTAAGCCGAAGGAAAATGAATGAATGAATGAATTACAGTAAGGTCTAGTAATTTCCCAGTGATGGGTTGCAGCTGGAAGGGCATCCGCTGCGTAAAACATATGCTGGATAAGGTGGCGGTTCATCCCGCTGTGGCGACCCCAGATTAATAAAGGGACTAAGCCGAAAAGAAAATGAATGAATGAATGAAGGTCTAGTAAAGGCTACCATAATCTTTGTGTTCATAAAAAACACAAATAATCTACTCCAACAGGGTTTTATTTAAAGCAATCGCTCACTTTTACTTGCCTTCATGTCTTGTTTTCTCTTTTTTTTTCAGTAAAACCTTAAACAAGTTTTTTGTTTTGAAACCATTGTCCTTAGTGGTTCACAAAATGTCAATGTTCAAAAGCCTTTTAGTAACTCCAGTAACACTCCAGGGTTTTTCCAATGAATATTTCAATGAGTGCCCTATAAAGCGTTAAGCACAAGTACCAATGCAACAAGTACTGAAGTTTGTGCTCCAGACTTGCGTGTTTAATATCAATTGAGAAGTCTGACCTTTTACATATTCTCATTAATTAACGTGCTTCATTATATAACAGGAAGCTCTCACACTGAAGATGTTCCTGAACAGACTGAAACGTTTGTTGATATCTATGAATTGAAGGTATTTTTTGTAAGTAATGTTAAATTTCTAGCACAGATTGATAGTTTGGCCTCAGTGTATCATCATGTTCCACAGATATGTATGTTTTGCGCTTATATGTTTTAATAACTTTCAAAGTTCAGGTATTTACTTGCACTTTCTGAATCACCAGTAATATTTTAATGAATATATATATATATATATATATATATATATATATATATATATATATATCTTGAATGGCCAAAGGGTGAGTAACCTAACAGCAAATTTAGCATTTTTGCATGAACAATTCCATTTTTAACACTTTATTAAAAACCTGATGAATAACCTACTGTAACAGGTTTTTCAACATAGGGCTATTTAAAGGGATAGTTCCCTCAAAAATGAAGATTCTGCCATCATTTACTCACCCTTTACTAGTCACACACCTGTTTGAGTTTCTTTCTTTTGCTGAACACAAATGTTGACATATTGAAATATTGAAAACCGATAACCATTGACTTCCATAGAAGTTTACAATATTCTTCAAAATATCTTCTTTCGGGTGACACGGTGGTTCAGGGGTTAGCAATGTCGCCACACAGCAAGAAGGTCGCTGGTTCAAGCCACGACTGGGTCAGTTGGCATTTCTGTGTAGAGTTTGCATGTTCTCCCCGTGTTGGCGTGGGTTTCCTCCGGGTGCTTCGGTTTCCCCCACAGTCCAAAGACATGCGCTATAGGAAAATGAATGAATATCTTCCTTCATGTTCAACAAAGAAAAAGAAAGCCACGAAGGTTTGGAACCACTTGAGGGAGAATTGATGTAAAATATCATCAAAAATAATCACAATATTAATCAATATAAAGATAATCACAAGATAGTGATGATGCACTTAACGGTCATCAGCTTCTTACATTCTGGAGATTAATTTTTTTTTTACATTTATAAAGATATACTTTGTATTATATCATCTATCTATCAACTTACAAAAAAAAGAAATTTTACGAAGGGCGACACGGTGGCTCGGTGGTTAGCACTGTTGCTTCACAGCAAGAAGGTCGCTGGAGTCCCAGCTGGGTCAGTTGGCATTTCTGTGTGGAGTTTGCATGTTCTCCCCGTGTTGGGGTGGGTTTCCTCCGGTTGCTCCGGTTTCCCCCACAGTTCACAGACATACAGTACAGATGAATCGAATAAACTAAATTGGCTGTAGTGTATGAGTGTGTGTGAACGAGTGTGTATGGATGTTGTTCAGTACTGGGTTGCAGCTGGAAGGGCATCCGCTGTGTAAAACATATGCTGGCGGTTCATTCCGCTGTGGTGACCCCTGATGAATAAAGGGACTGAGCCGAAAGAAAATGAATGCGAGGTGTTACTGTGTCTATGGGTGGGACAGCAAATGTGATGTCATTCTCTCCTCTGTCTGCCGTTATCAGTCTTGCACATTTTTTCCCTTTTTTTGAAAGGCATAAAAACACTATCTTGAAGTATTTTTTTTCTTTTTATTTCTTTTTTTTGTTAGTTTTTTAAGCAAATTGGAATGCAAAACAATTATTTGTTGTACTCTCCCATTTACTGCACTCTAAGTTTCCCCAACTACAACAACTTCCACTACTGAGAAACCCAGAAATCTGAAAAGTGACCGTGAGTACATTTTTATTTGTGGGTGAACCCTCCCTATTTAAGAATGTTTATGAAGTTTGTTCGTCATCGTTCACAAATTGGTGGTTGGTGGTCTTATCCACTGGACAGAATTAGCATTTCAGCATGGCATGAGCAGCACTCAAGTCTGTTCCAGTTAATTTCCTTATATAGTCTGCCACCGTTCTGATAAGTCTTATCACGCATTCTGACATGTCAGTATAAAAGCCCAACATGGGGGGCTCTTACAACACACTTTCCAGCCTTTTCCCATCAGCATCATGGCACCAAAAAAAGTGGAACCCAAGAAACCAGAGCCGAAAAAACCAGAGGCCAAAAAAGAAGAGGCTCCTGCTCCCGCACTAGTTCCCGAGACACCCAAAGAGCCCGAACTGGACCTGAAGAGTGTTCCGCTGGATTTTAGCCCAGACCAGATTGAAGAGTTCAGGGATGCCTTCACTCTTTTTGACGAAACGCCAACAGGAGAGATGAAGATAAGGTACGCCCAGTGCGGAGATGTGATGAGAGCCCTGGGTCACAACCCTACCAATGCTGACGTGCTGACGGTGCTGGGGAAGCCCAAAGCTGAAGACATGAACAGCAAATACCTGGACTTTGAGACGTTCCTGCCCATGCTGCAGCATATCTCAAGGGCCAAGGACCAGGGAACGTTTGAGGACTTTGTTGAGGGTCTGAGAGTCTTTGACAAAGAAGGAAACGGAACAGTGATGGGCGCCGAGCTCCGTCACGTTTTGGCAACGCTCGGGGAGAAAATGACAGAAGATGAGGTGGACCGTCTGATGGCCGGACAAGAAGACGCCAACGGCTGCATTAACTACACGTCCTTCATCAAGCACATCCTCTCCGGGTGAGCCGACGCTGCAAAGATTGCCGGATGAAATTGGAACTCTAAATGGCAACTGTCAAAACACTGGAAAGCAAATACGTCTTGTCTGTATGTCTTGGAAAGCATCAAATAAAATCCATCCAAATGTTGTTTCGTCTGAGATTTTTTTTGTCCTCTTAATCTTGTTGTTGAGATGTCAAACTTAGATGTGTGTGGAGTGGGAAGGTACTGTCGGAAATCACCAATGTCTGTTTTCCATTTCAAAGCAATGCATGTGTAGTTTAGCTATTATCTATAACATTTCAGTAAACTTAATAGCATGAGGATTAGAATTTGTATAATTACCCAATACCTCTGATCCAATGCAAAATCAATTCCATGGATCTGTGATATGATATTGCATACTTATACCATTTTTATTCTTTTAATATTATGGTTGTTGAGATGTTGATGTGTGTGAAGCCTGGAGGTACTGATTTAACTGTAGGAAAACACTAATGACTCTTTTCTACTTCAAAGCAATGGATGTGTTTAGCTATTATTAATACCATTTCAGTAAACTTAATATCATGATTATGCTGGAGATCAGAATTTGTGTAGTTGCCCAATACCTTTTGATCCAATGGAAAATCAATACCGTGGATCTGTGATATGATATTGCATCCTTATACCCTCAACACTTTCACTGTGATTTTTTTTGCTCTTATCTTGTTCTTGAAACGTCAAACTGCGTGTAGGAAGGTACTGCTTTAACTGTCGGAAAGCATGATCTACAACAAGCTGTAGTCTAGAAAATAAAGGTGCCAGCAAAGACCAAAGAGTAGTTTTGTAAGTGTTGCCCTATCGGAAGTTTTTTTTTTCCCTACATTTTTCTTACTGCCATAAACAACCTTATGTAACTGTTCACTCTAATGTGATTGGCTGAAGAGTGTTCCAAGTGCAATAATTTCAAGGCCGAGTTTTCACTGCAATACTCTGCCTTTTTGTTCTTTGGCAGATTATTATTTGTATAACCACAGTATTACTTCAAATATCATGGTTAGTGTAGCAATTGTCAATTTGTGGTTAGCAGGCTTAAAAGGGATAGTTCCAAAAATGACAATTTGCTCCCTATCTGCTCTCCCTCAAGTGGTTTCAAACCCTTATAAGTTTCTGTATTTTCTTGAACGCTAAAGAGGAGATTTTAAAGAAAGCTGAAAACCTGTTGACAGCCATAGCAGGAAAAAACAAATAGTATGGAAGTCAATTGTTACAGTTGTCCAGCTTTCTTCAGAATATCTACTTTTGTAGAAAGTTTAAAAAGAAAGTAATATAAGTTTAGAACAATTTGAAGGGTGAGTAAATGAAAATGTTCATTTTTGGGTGAACTATAGCTTTAAGTATACAGCAGCATTGTTTTTTACTTATAGTACAACTATGGTGCAGTTTTTGTAAGGACCATACCTGCAATAAACGTTTGCTAAAGATTTTAGATGATTTTGCTAAGCTAAAACAATACAAATGTTTTCGCTAACACATTAGACCATACTGAAGTTTAAAAACTAATATCGAGTAACTAAAAACTCAAACCAACACATTCTCACTAGTGAAAAGTTCACCATTTATTTAGCCATTTGAATAACAAATCAATTACCACGCAATGTAGTGGCATCGAAAATGTATGAATGATTTTTACTCTGAGTGACTGACGACAAGTTGACTGTTCCAACATGGCAGACGCATCGAGGCGCCAAAAGAGTGGTTCATCTATAGCCTTTATATTATAGACCGAGTGAGTATTTTTCCTGTGACTGTGGGTTACTTATTCAAACCACAAGGTGGCGAAAAATCATTGAGTCTCATTTATAAAAAAACATCGATTCATTGACGAGTCTTTCATCATAACATTGAGGGGATAGTATGTGTAGTATTGATCAGAGGTCTTGAAATATTTCCAAACAGACAAAGTAACTGACAGTATTGTGTAGGTAAGTGCAATATTAACTTTTTAACTGTCCTATAAATATAAGACCACATTCCAAATAAGTAAAACAGTGCAGCTGCTCTTTTCATACGAAACGTAACCAATTGTACAACTACAGCCTTGCTACAAATACCATGGGTAAACTCTGACTAACTAGTGTAGCACAACCATGGAAAACTGTGGTTAACATGGTTTAACTATACAAACTAAAAATGACACATGCCTCTTTTGTTTTTGTTTGTGGTAGGTTTAGTATAATATTATTTTCATGCGTTCAACAGCAATATAAAAATAACATTTACATGACATATTGTATAGTATTTATAGTACAAAGAATTTTTCAATCACAAAGTGCAAAAGTGCTACGTGAAGGTTTAAGTAAATGCTAATTTAAAGTCAAAAGATCGAACTTCTGAACTTTCATTAGGTATCACTGCAATTTTGGCAGTTTTCTGTTATTGATTATACTTCTGTTCATAATCGCCATGGTCTATTTGAAGAGCAGCACCGTGTGATCATTTTTTGCAATCGAATTTTCTTTCAGACGATGCATATAACATTTATGAAATGCAAACCTCAAACAAGCACCCTAGGCTCTTCTGGGCCCTGCATTCAATTTCATTGTAATTAACGTTAGGACACTGTGACTATAACTTTGATTGGCTGAGTAGGGTACATGTTGTACTTGAATCTGTATAGATCAGTGTGTAATACTCCTGAGATGGGGGGGCAGGTGGGTCATGTTCCTAACTTTATGAGAGTTGAGTGATAAAGAACGCAGATTTTGCAGCTTTGAAGCTCAGAAAAAATACCTGAGATCTTTTCCTTGAGGTTGTCATGCATCGTGGTCTTGTAAATCCAGCTTTTCCTTATTATACCGATGCTGTGAAAATAAACACAAGCTGTTCATATCATAACATTATGTTTGGCGGGATTTCTCTACGGTCTTCCCATATCTGACATTTTTGTGATGTTCTCTGCATTACTACATTCTTCATGACCTATAACTGCATTTAATGAGTAATTTAGACGCTTAGAAGTTTCGCCAAGATTAAAACGCTCATGGATCCGTGAGATTCGCTTTTCGTGCGATTTATATCTGTTTGCAGTTATGATGGCAGCTAACCAACCCCCTTTTGCTTGCAGCTTTGGCAGCCTGACGTTCACTGGATTTTCCCCATCCATGCTCAATCAGGAGAGCAAAAACAGAACCGCAGGTAAGTCCAAGGAAGGATTTTATTTCATTGTTTATGAGAGGAGAGTTTGTTTATGGTGACAGGTACTGCCCTGGCAGGCCCGGTTGACACCACATCTGTACTTCCCCTTTGTTACATCCCAAACAAACCTAGGAAAAGCAGCCATACATCAATCAGATGCTCATTCCAGTCACCACACACATTATGTCTATCAGGCATGCTTCCTTTTCCATTTTCATATGCCACATCTCTCATGTTAAATATCCTGTGAGTCATTTGGTCTATTTCGCTTGCGGCTGGCCAGTTTTCCAAAGTCTACGAGACTAAACCTCAATGTGTGATTTATTTTTTGTCAAATCATTTGGATGAAAGATTTGAACAGTGGAGTTTGGGGGGTTGTTTACACATTGCAGATTTGATTAATACAGTCGATGTGCGATTACTCAGCAGTTTTGTGAGGTTTATTAGAATAATTATGAAAGCTGCCATCTTGAACCATGGTGTGCACCAAAAGAAGGGATTCAGTCCTCTTCCAAGGTTCTCAACTAATTGTATTTTTAGGGTTAAGGTTTTTACATGCATCCAAATAATTCATTTGTAATCAGATTGACTTCTCACCTGGACTGAAAACTTTTACATAACAATTATTGATGAACAATTATTGAGAAGACATGTAAATACTTGATCGGACTGAATCCATTGTGAAAAAAAACCAAAAAAAAAAACAGAATCTTGATGCAGTGATGCTTGTGTATAAAAAACAAATCGCAAATATTGTGTCCATTGAATTGAACCTGAACAGAGATTGGCAGTGTTTCAAAGGTATGAACACACACAAACACACTCATCCAACCATGGTATGAGAAAGGTGTGTGGCATGGCTAGATTTTGGCCTTCACTTGTTCACTTTTTCAGTTTTTTGGCTGAAAACGTTGTTGTGTAAATAACCAAGAGTGCAGTCGTGGACTATTTTTAGGAATGATTGTAATTCATTAGCATACATATGTTTAACTCTAGGACCCGATGTTTACGAAGTGTTGTGTGAATAAGTTGGAGAGTTTTCAGGAAGGTCTGTTTTACGCAGAAATTACTCCGAATTTACTTCTATATTTACAAAGGTTTCATAAACGAGGCCCTATTTATATGAATCAATCGTAGGGGAGATCGAGGAGGAAAGTACCATTTTTCATTCATTCATTTTCTTTTCGGCTTAGTCCCTTTATTAATCTGGGGCCACCACAGCGAATGAACCGCCAACTTATCCAGCATATGTTTTTTTACACAGCGGATGCCCTTCCAGCTGCAACCCATCACTGGGAAACATCCATACACACTTATTCCCACATATACACTACGGACAATTTAGCTTACCCAATTCACCTCTAGCGCATGTCTTAGGACTGTGGGGGAAACCGGAGCACCCAGAGGAAACCCACGCCAACACGGGGAGAACATACAAACTCCACATAGAAATGCCAACTGACCCAGCCGAGGCTCGAACCAGCGACCTTCTTGCTGTGAGGTGACAGCACTACACACTGCACCACCGCGCCGCCAGTACCATTTTTCATAATGATCATAATTTTAAAAGGTAATGTTTTTAGCAGAAATATATTTTTGCTGTGGTTACTATCAAAACCAGGTGTTATTTTGTAGCAATGTAGAACAACTTCAAAATAACTTCACTTTAAACACAAGTTGCACATTGTTACTTTTGACCCCATCAGCAGGGACGAAAGTAACACAACAATATTTGCTAGATTTACTGGCTTAATCTTGTTTATTTTAAATATATCTGACCTTGTTAATGTTCACTCCAAACATATTTTGTCCTTTATTTTTGCAAAAAAATATTAAACTGCATTTTAATTTCCATCAAATGTTTCAAAAGCAATCCACCAATGCAAAATCTTCAAATTTTCTACAATGTTTGAATATTTTTTATTATTATTGGCAATATACATTCATTTTATAAAACATCTAAATCCAAAGACTGAAAACTCCAATGTGGAAGTGAAAAATAAGGTTTGTTTATTATCAGTGGGACATAAATAACAGTGTTACATTCGTCCCCACAGGAACTCTTGCCATTTAAACCTGATTTACTTTTAAAATGAAAAACTCAAGGATGTGTTATTGCACTAAATAACCTGTAGATTGATCATTAGTGTGACACATGAAAAGAGAAACACAACTTGTAATAAAGAAAAAAAGCACCACTACAATAATTTACATCGTAGGGACCTGTAGATTGGCTCGTTTGACTCATGCTAGCAAAGCGGGACTTTTTGTGTACTACACATTCTAACATTGATTAGCCAAATGATTAGCTAAGTGCATTAACATGCTATAATGCTTACTAAGTCCCAGGATGTCCTTCGAAAAAGTTTGCCCACTGGCCTCTGTCCACCATGGTCTCCTAACCATCCCCATATCATAATTGGCTTCATCACTGTTTCCTCTCAACCAATCAGCTGGTGTATGGTGTGCGGTCTGGCGCAATATGACTGCTGTCGCATCATCGGCAGGATCGTCAGATGCTGCACACTGGTGCTGGTTGAGGAGACCCCCCCCAAAAAAAATGTGTAAAGCGCTTTGAGTGTCCAAAATAATACCTATATAAAGGAATTATTATTATTATTCATTCATTCATTTTCTTTTCGGCTTAGTCCCTTTATTAATCTGGGGTCGCCACAGCGGAATGAACCGCCAACTTATCCAGCATATGTTTTACGCAGCGGATGCCCTTCCAGCTGCAACCCAGTACTGGGAAACATCCATACACTCTCATTCACACACATACACTATGGCCAATTTAGTTTATTCAATTCACCTACACCACATGTCTTTGGACTGGTGGGGGAAACCGGAGCACCTGGAGGAAACCCATGCGAATAATTTACAATACTTACAGTAATTTACTTTCTGCACTTAAAAACTGAAATTTGGACTTAACCATGAGACACGATCCCGAAATTGGGTGATATTTGGCAGCTCCATCAAGGGTTGCATGCAGAATGTGCTGTTATAGCCTGAAAAGCAAATGTTGTCAGGGCTTTGAGAAAATCAATTTGTTACTTTCGTCCCACGTTACATTTGTCCCCGCTCTCCCCTAATGATTTAATTCGGACTAAAATCAGACACAAAAATCATCCGTGCAATTTTAGCTGCTAATTCTCTTGGTTCGACCCAACAGTGAATCTGTCACAGACAAAAGGCTGTTTTCCTTGGCAGGACTGAGCTTAAACCAGCTTTGTCTCTTTTCATCCTTAAGTAAAATCCATCCAAAAGTTTGGTTGTTTTTATACATTCTTTCAAGACATAAAGACCACTTACAGTGATAACAGTATTAGCCAAGTATGGATCCAAAGAAAACATCTGACCCACTAATGACTCTTTCTGTGCATGTATGTGGAGGTAGGTTCACACTAGGATGTCGTACATATGGGAGAAGCGTTGAAGTTCACCAAAAAAAGACCTACGGACATGAAACTGTAGTCAATTCGGGGGGTAGCTGAGTTTGGCACATGATGAAGGAAGAACAAGCTCAAGCATCTTTATTATCTCAAACAACAGCTTATTATTCATTGATGTCCAGACGTATATTTTATTCTTTATGTCTGAGCGCGCGGCTTGCACCGAGAAATAACAAAAGGATCCTTTAACCGAGACCTCTCACTGGCGAGACTTTCTCCTCAGACGGCCCGAGGAGAGACATGAGGTGATAGGCTTACATTCAGTGTGGCGCAAATATCATCTTAAATGTCAGAGAACTAAGAGTGCTGAGAAAGACTGATCTCCAAAGCTTACTGTGGGAGAGGGACATCAAAAGATGGAAAGTAGAAGATCTTTTAAACCAGACTGCTTTTTTACAATTTTATTTCACTCACACATTAAATGCTTATCGTATAGTTGTGAGAGTCTGTATATGTAACAGGGTTTATTTGTAATATCTATATGAATATATCACAGGTATTACAGATATTACAGGTTTTTAATATTTTGAATTGCGTTTTAATATTTGTTTTCATGTTAATTTTAGTCAACGATTTTCTATCTTTGTTGCTTTTATCATTGTAAAATTTTCATCACTCTAAGCTGTCAATCGGCTCCATAGCAACAAAATAGACTTACCTAGCAACCATTTAAAAACAGCAATATCATCCAGGTGGATGCTGCACACTGGCGGTGGATGACCCCCCCCCCAAAAAATGTGTAAAGCGCTTTAAGTGTCCAGAAAAGCGCTATATAAATGAATTATTATTATTCATTTCATTCATTCATTCATTCATTCATTTTCTTTTCAGCTTAGTCCCATCACTGGGAAACATCCATACACACTCATTCACACACATACACTACGGACAATTTAGCCTACCCAATTCGCCTATATCACGTCTTTGGACTTGTGGGGGAAACCGGAGCACCCGGAGGAAACCCACGCGAACACAGGGAGAACATGCTAACTCCACACAGAAACGCCAACTGACCCAGCCTTGCAACCGCTGTGCTTCCTGCCAACTGCCATTCCCAGTCCAAGCGAAGTCACGAACTTTAGCTTCTAATTTTTGTTTATTTTTGTTATGTTATTTTAGTATGTCAAGTTAAACTAAACAAATGAGAAATATTGTTTATTTATAAGCAATTAATTAGTTTTTTTTTTAAATTTCAATTGAAGTTTATTTTATTTGAAGTGACAGGTATTTTTAATAAAAAATATTTATTTGTGTTATATATTTAAAGGTTTTTTAAGAGAAAAAAAATCATATTAATAATCAAAGTATCCCAAAAAGGATAACATTTTCTAACAAACATTTAAGAAACATTTGATGATAATAATAATAATAATAATAAATTGTAATAATAAATTATGGGCACCAAATCATCATATTATAATACTTTTTGAAGGATCATGTGACAAGTTTCGGCTGCTGAAATGTCAGCTTTATCTTGCATCACAGAATGTACTAAAATAGACAAAAAGTCATTTTCATCTATACTAATATTTCCTAAAATTTTGTTTAATTTTTTGGGTTATTTATTTAATAAATGCAATTGGTAGATAAGATTACATAACATATCTTACAGACCCCAAACTCTAGAATGGTAGTCTACATATTTATACAGTTGAATCTATGGTTAGATAAGAGAAGATAGTAAGCTTGTATTTATTCAAAACTTCCTTTGTCTATTTTGGTAACATTTATAAATGTCTTATAATATGATGTCTTAAATTTATAGAGTATATATTTGCATACAGGTTTCTGACCTACAATATAAAATAAAAAATACATTTCTCAAAATGCAATGTCATTTATAAGAACCCTGTATTTGAAGACACATATACAGATACTGCAAATCTTGAGTCTCTTTTAAAATAAAATGCCCTTTGGGCTGCTTTGACTGAGAAAACGAGGAGAGGATGTTCTCAGCATACCTTAATCAGTACCATTGAGGTACTTCAGTGCACAAACCCTCAAATCTGCACTGAATCTTCCTCACGGATGGGGGATGGGTCAGTTAAAGATGACATCATCCGCTGGAGTTGATGCTCTGCTTGTGTGTTGCAGAGATTTTGCAGTCTTGTAAGAAGGGCGAAATCTCTCTCTGATGACCATGCGGGGACCGACTTGCAACCGACTTTTAGCATTGTGATAAAAACGCACCGATTTACATGTTAAAGACGCACATATTTTATGTTAAAATTGATATTATGGCATATGATATCACTAGGGGGCATTATTGCCTTTAGACTTTGCTCTTTTTATATCAAATCAACATACAGCAGAATACTGTAAAGATAGCCTATAGGGAAATACAGGGCTGATCCTCGGATATATAAGCTAAAACGTCAAAGTTGCTATTGCTTGATGAAGCATCGGTAGGGGGGCATCGACATCAATATGTTTCTGTGTTTGTGCATAATGTCAGGAATGTGCAGACTACATTCATTTTGTAACCTGTCGGTAGTCATACATTCTCATTTTTTTGTGCGTTAAGTTCAGGCATCTGCTCACCAGAATTGCAATGTGCAGTTGAAGTCAAAATTATTAGCCCTATTAGTGAACCTCCTTTTTCTTTTTCAAATATTTCTCAAATGATGTTTAACAGAGCAAGGAGAATTTTTCACAGTATTTCCTAAAATATTTTTTCTTCTAGAGAAAGTCTTATTTGTTTTATTTCGGCTGGAATAAAAGCAGTTTTTAATATTTTAAAGGACAATTTATTAGGGCAATATTTATTTCGATTGTCCACAGAACAAACCACTGTTACAATGACTTGCTTTATTACCCTAATTTGTCTAATTTACACTTTAAGCTGAATACTGGTTTCTTGAAAAATATCTAGTAAAATATTATGTACTGTCATCATGGCAAAGATAAAATAAATCAGTTATTAGAAAATGAGTTATTAAAACTATTATGTTTAGAAATGTGTTGAAAAAATCTTCTTTCCGTTAGCCATAAATTGTGGAAAAAATATACAGGGGGGCTAATAATTGTGACTTCAACTGTATAGTAAGTCAGGTTGGAAGACAGCATCTTCAGTGCCTTTCCATCGAGATTTATAGTTTCCTAGCAGACCAGTGTGGTCATGACCTACATATATCCACTGTCATGTATATGAAAGTTGCTAGGACTCTTTGTATCATGATTGAGGATCTATACTCAATCCCTGAAGACGTTATGAGCGGGCGATTGATAAAAGCCACGCAGAGCGATGGTGGAAGTCAGTCAGATTGGGAGTCTATAGTGTTGCTCCTGTGGGGAGATGAGCGCTTCGGCAGGCTGACTTTATGCACAATGACATGGCCACAGGAACCTGCCAGAGTCCATTAAAATCTCTCCCAGTCAGGTGTCTCCTCTGCTTCTCTACACACGGACCTGCAGCTCATCGCCAGTGCACTCTGCTCCCAGAAACAATCGATATGTTAGGTTAGCGTCCAGGATGGAACAGGTTGCTCCAGCCCACTGTGCCATTTTAGCAGGTTTGGGTGGAGGTCAAAGTCAGTTCTTAAACAGATATGATGGTGCGGCTGCTTTCTTGAAATTCCTCTGGTTGAGAGAATGTGAAAATATAAGCTTTATGGTAGGGCTGCACAATATGTCGTTTCAGCATCGATATCGCGATGTGCGCAATAGTTTCATCGCAAGATATGCAATGTTGAGTCTGAATTATGGCTGCACAATATATCGTTTCAGCATCGATATCGCAATGGGATCGTGCGGAATCTGCAACCTGATTTCACCAAGTAGGACATGTTCCTGGATTAACATCTATGTTGATCCTGGAACAACATTCCAATCAGCCAATCAGAATTAAGGCATACGTTTACCGTTTAAGTTTAGGCTTACGGTTAGGTTTATGCACTTCTACATGATTGTTATCCAATGATTATTCCCCTCTGATTTTGGGAATAATTTACAGTTATGGTTGGGTTTAGGGGTAGGGAATAGGTATGAATTACATTTTCAAACTTTCGATGTTCCAGGATCAACATAGATGGTAATCCAGGATCGCATCGTACTTGGTAAAATCATGACGTGCCATTCGCAATAGTCACATCGCAGGATATGCAATGTTGAGTTTGTATTAAAATGTATCATT
Source organism: Danio jaintianensis (assembly GCA_903798115.1). Lineage (NCBI taxonomy): Eukaryota > Metazoa > Chordata > Actinopteri > Cypriniformes > Danionidae > Danio > Danio jaintianensis. The sequence continues at coordinate 7,748,593 of CAIGQV010018170.1, forward strand.
TGCATGTGTTTTTGAGGCCTGTGATGATTTTAAAAGCGTTCAGGCATAAGAAATTGTAGCATTGAATTATTTTTATTATTGCTATATTGTGCATGAATGCTGTTAGACGATAAAACACTGTTTATTTCAATTGTATATTTTTCTTTATTGTACTTTTCTATGCTTGTGGATTGTTTATCAGATTTATTAGATAGACCTGATTAATCTAAATTTATAAATTATTTCCAAATACAGATATTCAAGCCATCTGGTGAAATATATATTGCAATATCTATTGCATAAAAACAAAATATTGCAATGTTAGTTTTTTCCAATATTGTGCAGCCCTAGTTTGAATTATAGTTGACCTGGAGCTACAGAATTGTATTTAATTACTGTATTAATACGGAATTTATACAAATTGTTTAAATTAAATGTTTTTCTCACTGTTACGTACATACAGACGCTGGCATGGGGGATCCACGTGCAGTTTATTAATGCAAAGTTGTGCAGGCAATGGTCAGGAACAGGAGCAAACTGCAGCATAAGGAAAATCCAACAAACATCGTCAGACATACACAAGCAAAAGGTCAGGCTAGGCAGCAAAGAATCAAACAACAGTACACAAACAAAAAGGTGAAACCATGGGAAGACTAGACAATGGAAACTGCTTCGTAGTGCTACACAGGGTAAACAAGACTTAGCAATGTGTGTTGCAAAGAGAATCGTCTTTATAATCCAGTTAATAATTCAATGATAAACTTCAGATGTGTGTCTGTGTGTGTGTCATCATTGGTGATCCGGAACAGGTGTGTGTGTGAACAGGTAAAATGGGATTTGTAGTTCTTTTGGTGGCAGATTTGTAGTTCTCCAGCAATCTGTATGGACTAGATAGCTGGTGATTGTTACACTCACTTTGAATTTTTGTCTTGTTTCTAGTCCAAATATCTACATTTCAAAGCAAAAAAAACACTTTTTTACTACGATTATTTTGCTCGCTCCACTGACAGATAGTTTTTGTTTGTTTTAAGGAAAAACTTGAAAGGAAAAGTTTAAAGAAAACAAAACAATATTTTTACTTGATCTAAGAAATATTTAGATATTTGGACTATAAACGAGACAAAGAAAAGTAAGAAAAAGCTTTTTTTGCATTGTGATTATTCAATTTCTGTACCTGAATACTGTTAGACTCCATAGAAAACCATTAAATAGTGCTGTTCAAACTATCTTGTAAAACTGCATCCCATATTGCAATATTTATCGCAGAAAATTTAAATATCGCAATATAATTTTTTTCCAATATTGTGCAGGCCAACTTTAAGGTAACGTGTATGCTGAATCGTTTTTGTGTACACTCAAAAAAATATTTTTGCTGCTTGTTCAAACTACTTATTTAAAATGAGCTGAATCAACACAATTATTGAGGTTTTTGTAACTTAATTGTTTTATGTTCAATCAACTTAAATTTGTAAAACAATTAAGTTGACTTAATCGATTTGTGTTGGGACAACATGAAGGAATTGTGTGGAACCCAGTGTTCATGGTAAAAAATTCCATTCCACACGCCAATAGCATTTTGTTTTATCACAGCTCTGCCAGTGAGAGTGGTTGGGCTTAATCGCATCAAATAAGAAGCGTCTTAAAGGCGGCGGTGCATGTCAGATACTAGAAAGCATTTGATTGGTCAAGATTTGATGAGAAATTGAAGTATGAGGTGACGTGAAAAAAAACAAACGATCTATTTAGGTGGAAGTGACAAACTACAAGCTTTACATGTTTATATCAGTTTTATATCTTCTAAACGAGATTTTCTTCACAGTTTTGCAGCACACTAGCTTATAGATATCCTTAAAACTAACAATACTGAACATCTAACAAACTTTATTTTAATTTCATGGGACCTTTAATACTAAAGTCTACTGTAAAGTGTTTGAGGTAGTTCAGAAATGGTGCTTATTGATATAAAGACTAACTTCCTATACAGTGGACTTTGTAACTTCGCCAGCTGTTTTCATGCTTAAACAGCAACATCACCTACTAAAGGAAGTTGAAAGTGTGAAAAACATAATATGACCCCTTTAACCTTTTTGTAGAGCTTTTTTTTCATGATTTGACCAAGAACAGCACCTACATCAAATGCCAGCTGAATATGGTTATTTGGATATGGTTTACTGAATTAATGTTCAGAGGAGATCAAGAACAGATCGCTGTGTTTATTTTACCCCCTAAGCCAAACCATATGTGAACTTCCAGTTTAGTAGGTGCTGTATCCTCTGTGACATAACATCCCACACAAGCAGCACCAGATTGATAACTTACTTGTGGAAGCAGTCCAGAGAGAGGTTAGTGGGGAAAACCATGAATCTTGGTTTTTAGCTTAAAAGAAAAGTTCCCTCGGAAATGACATTGTGTTGGATGTGATGTTTACTGTTGAAAGGACATTGTTGTCATTTCTCACTCAAATGTGATTCCAAAAATTAACATTTTATTCTTTCATTTTTCATCTGCTTTGCCACAGCGGAATAAACCACCAACTATTCAAGGATATGTTTTACACTGCGGATGCCCTTCCAGCCACAACCAATTACTGGGAAACACCCATACACTCTCACATTCACACACGCGCTCATGAGGCCAATTTAGTTTATTCAATTCACCTATAGCCCATGTCTTTGGACTGTGTGGGGGAAACCAGAACATGGGGAGAATATGCAAACTCCACACAGAAATGCTAACTGACCCAGCCGGGACTTGAACCAGCGACCTTCTTGCTGTGAGGCGACAGTGCTAACCACTGAGCTACCATGCCCCCCCAAAAAAGCAAAGATATGCAAAAGTAAAATCATCTTGAAGACACAATGGCTTTACATGATTTTATTTACAATTCACACATAAACATTGAGCAGTATTATGTACAGTATTAATCACGTGTTTATTGCCAATCTATGAGCAGCTTGTAATAAAACTTAAGAAAGTAAGCCTTTGCCAAATTTTCCCAATGCACAACCAGGTTGTGTATGACAGCCTGTAGACTTATTTTCATGGTAAGGGCTTGGGATGTTTTTGTTATGAAAATCAGAGGACGTGATGTTTGCTTTTGTCAAATCTATATTGTTTCAACAGTACTTTATAATCAAACCTCGATAGCAGCGTAACTTAACGAAATGCCGCTGAATTGCAGAGCTTGTGCAAACATTTATATTTCTGTGATCAGATGCTTTCTGAACTGCTGTTTTCTTAACACTGTAATTTTTCTTGTGTGTTATAGTTACTCCAAAATCATTTCCAACTGCTTACTTCTAAGCAATCCCTAATCCTTCTTAATAATTAAACTTACTACCATCTCACTAACTATTAAGATTAGGAATTTATATAGCATGAATTGAACCTTAATGTGTGACAGATTTTTGACCACCCAAAGTTTACTGGTATGATTGTCTTATTGAAATTATAAGTTATATACATTTTATGCAGTGTGGTGAATTAGTATTGCTCGTTGTCTAGGCTATCAAGGGTTATCTAAATGTATGATTAATTATATTGCACCTCCCAAATATATTTGTACTTCATTCGGTAACAGCTGCACACTATGAATCATGTATTAAAGCGAGAAACAACTTTGCTTTGAATATCTTGGGGATATACACAGAGATATTGTCATGTTCAATCTCATGTACATTACCTGCGCACCAGAGTCCTGCTGTGGGTGGGAACCAGAGGGTACCCCCAGGGTCAATCACTATTGGTGTAACAGGTGGAATAATATTTATGCGTCAGGACAGACATATAGCAGACACACAGAGATTGTGGATCCATTAAATCTATTTGGACATAATCCAGTTTACATTGATACTATAGCTGCATTCAAATAGTCCATGCTTGTTTTTACGCTCTCTCTGAGGGTTCTAATGGGCTATATTCCGCTGAAAGATTCAATTTCATAAGGTTCCTTGTTTGAGTGTAAAACAAAATGAAAAACCGTTTAATTGCAAGCACCATCAGCAGCAGTAGACGAGCACTGAAACTCCATTGAAAATACTGGAGTAAAATAAAAGTCCATATTTTAATATTTTAAATAATTTAATGCACGTGCTTCTTGTCTGGTGTGAGAACTAATTTATATCGTGTCTCAATCCACAAATAAAGATCATTGATTTTAAAGAAACCAGATCTTAAACATGGTGATATTTAATTGGCATGACAGTTTACCGTAAGCGCCTGAATGGGCTTATTCATAAAAGCCCCCGCATGATTTGCAGAATCACAATCAAAATAAAAACATACACACAATCTGGCCTGATATTGTTGTTGCCGACCACTGCTTTAGACTAAATTACCCAGTTCATAAGTTTTATTTTTTATTACCTTTACTTTCGGAAGCGTAACAGTTTGATGGAATGGACTTTCAATGGAGCCACATAAATATGTGTTAATGAACTGTGTGTATCTGTGTTTTGAAGATGATCAAAAGTCTGTAATGGCATTGAGGTGAGTAAACGATGACTAAATTTTCATTTTTGGATGAACTAAGGTAGCGCTCATTCCAGACAGATGAGCAATGTTTTCCAGCCGACAGCTCGGCAGATATTTTTCCTTGTTAAGAGCTTTTACAAATCTAATTATTGTAGATGTCAGTCATCCTATCAGTCGTGTTGTATTTGTAATTTTATATTTTTTACATTCCATCTTAGAAATTGCTATTCTATCCTTAGGTCTAATATGTTTTTATGTCCTTCCTATTAATCATTACATGTAATTCTCTCAAGTTCTAGCAAAGACAAGGAAATACGGTAATCTGCTAGTCTTGCTGTTTATTTAGTTTCATATTTCAATCACTTTTTTTTGACAAGTAGGAACCAAACACATTGTAGGTGTGGTAAACATGTCAAAATTGCAGTAATTTTGAAGGGATTAGAAAACTAAGACGACTGGAAAGATAAACTATTTGCAAATATAAAAAAACAATTCACATTTTGTAAGCAAATACATATACGGATGTGATATTTCTAAAATACACTACTTTTAAAATGGGATATTTAAATAGCAACAGTGGAAAAACTGGGACTCACACAGACTTTAAAGTTCTTTAAACACAATAAAGTCATCCAGAAAATGCAATTTTTAGCAGATGCTTGACAAATGGAAACAATATGTGTTTTAAATTTGCACCAAATATCAATCATGTTTGATATCGTCTGACTGGATGGAATGGATTTGATGCTACAAAAATATGCTCAATCATACAGCACATCATATTTTGCTAAATTCTTTAATTCTGCAGACTGGCTCTGGCTTTCACCAACTAGCATAAACTTACATTAAAGTTGTGTAGTATATTTTGTAATTAAAGGGGGTCAGGTTGTGTACAAACATTCACTACGTTTACATGGACACCATTGCTCCGATTTTAATACAGTAACAACAATACTCTGATTAAGAGTCTACCATGTAAACAGTGACTTTTGATGACCTTAATCCGACTAAAGTTACTCTATAACTAGACTAAACAGAAATTGAATTAAGACATTTGGGCCCAATCCAAATTCTACCCCTTAGCCCTTCCCCTTACCCCTACCCCTCGTTTTAAGCGTTCACATGAAGGGGTAGGGCTGTCCCAATTCTCTTTAGCTTGAAGGCGTAGGGCTAAGAAGAAGGGCTAGATAGCCATTAAAACTGAGATTTTTCAGGACCATACTCGAAACCAAGGGGTACTAAAATTTTTGCAGGATGGCTACGAAAACGGCAGCATGGCTGCACACGGAAGTAAGGAGATGCACAAATTAGTATTTTTTGTCATTATTACGAATTTTTACAACAAACAACCATATGTTTTAATACATTCATAACAGCGTTCGTGTTTTACCGTCATGCTTTTAAAAAAAACTGTTAAAAAACGATAAATTTCGCTATCTATAATTCATAATAATAACTCTTGTATAGTATTCCCACAACATACTTTTACATCTGTCACTCGATGACACTCGAATACCCTGTCAGAAAAGTCTAGTGGCTGGGAATTAGCTTTTTGCAGTGTCTGGTATAATGTTAATGTTGTTTTTGTGTGTTTAGATGAATATGGCCACAGTGTAAATTCGCAGTACAGTTACGATCTTATTGCCATATTATATCATTATGATAACATGATAAAAAGGGATTTCCTGAAGATAAACACCAAAAAATAACGCAACTGGAATGACTAAAGCAGTCGCCATCGTCGACCTCATATGAAGTAAGAGATCGCGATGACATATGATGATGTGTGCAGGTGTTGTAGTGCTGTCTCATTTCTTAGGGGTACAACTTGAAGCCCTTCCCCTTCACACTGTTTCAAGGGCCAACAGGAAGGGGTAGGGGTAAAAAAATAGAATTGAGATTGGGCCTTGGAGTATTCCTATTTTAGTTGCATTATTGAAGTGCAGTACAGACATATAGTGCAGTACAGTGCAGTACAAACATAACACCTTAATCAAACTATAACCGTTTAGTAGTACTTTTTGCTACATTTTGCGACAGGACGCACACACGGCAGTTGTCAGTTGACGACAAACAAATGAGAAAGGCTTCAAGCAAGAGAGCACATTTTTGGTGCGAGCGGGAACCGATGACTGATGAGAAATCTCCCACCAGTCCTAACTGCACGCTCTCATCCAGTACCTCTGAGTTTGTCACGGAGGCATCAATAAAAAGTTAGTGAATGAAATGGCAGAGGTAGCCTGTTGCCTGAGAATTTGTAATATTTTTATATTTTACACACTTCAACCCTGCTCCTGGATGCTCAACCATATTTAAACACTGAAGCAGCTGATCAAGCTTTTCAGGTTCATAAAAAAGACACAAGCAGATCTGCTGAAGCAGGTAAT
>CAIGQV010018170.1:7755831-7782163 GCA_903798115.1 Danio jaintianensis
ATTTGAGTTCCCTTAACTTATTGGGTTTTACAGTACTCAGTTGGTTTGAGTTCTCATAATTTATTGGGTTTTACTGTGCTCAAATTGCTTCGTTTACTCAAATGGATTAAGTTCACAGTACTCATTAGGATTAGTTTTTGAACTTAAATGGTTTGTTGCAATCGGTTTCCTCAAATGGTTTGAGTTACCTTAACCTTTTGGGTTTTACAGTGTATGTCAGTAAATCGATATTGGTAAACAGGCTCAAATGAGTTTGAAATGAGCTAAGGGTTACTAAATAAAGTACGAAAAAGTAAAAACGGATTGGAATTTGGTTCTACAATTTTTTGCAGTGCTTGTTTTGGTTGGTGGCTCCCATGAAGTGCTTTGAAATGTGCATTTTGTATTCTATGTTAGTAGTCTCAACTGAAACGAAGAGAGAGAGGGATATATAGTAGCTCCTCCCCTTTAAAAAAACAGCCAATAGGGTGTGGTTTTTATCGCAGCTCTGCCAGTGAGAGTGGTTGAGCTCAAGCGCATCAAATGAAAAGCAAATGAAAGGGGCGGGGCATGTCAGATACTAGAGAACATTTGATTGGTCAAGATTTGATGAGAAACTGAAGTATGAGGTGACGTGAAAAAAATCATTTAGGTGGAAGTGACAAACTGCAGGCTTTACATCTTCTAAACACAAATATTGTCATTATTTTGCTTATAGATATCCTTAAGACTAACATACTGATCAAAATATAAACAGACGAGCCTGGGTTTTGCCGCTATAGAACACGCTATGCGAAAGTAAAGAGATGGGCTGAGAATCTACCGTAAACACGTCAGCAGAATTCATGCATACGGCTGGTCCCGCTCTGATTGTAAGGCAAAACGTGATTGGTTGGAGTGAGAATGAGCAACGAATAGTCAGCACCATGTTGCCGGTATCTGAATGGTTTAAGTAGAAGGTGGGTGGAGTCCATCTGTTTGTGGATTAGTGTTCGTCTTGACGTTAGAAATGTTTCAAAATCCACAAATGCACAGAGAGCTATACCCACAAATACCCACAGCGATCTGCAAATGCACAGAGAGCTATCCACAAATGTACACTAATCTACAAATGGACAGGACGCAATTCACATATAAATGTCAGGCAAAATTGTGTTTGTAGAATAAAAAAATATATTTGTGAGTATGTTTTATATTTGCAAGTTTAATTTTACTTACTTGTAAATATAATTAATGTTTGTGGAACTCTAAGATTTATTTGTGCATCTCGTTGCATTTATTTGTGAATATGCTTGGTATTTGTCAATCGCTTTACATTTATTTGTGGCTCGTAATATATTTATTTGGATTTACGAAACAATTCTCTCTCCATATTCAAGGTAGGCGGGGCCAGAAAGCATTGATTTGAAATGGAGACGTCCCATGTCAAACCTCGTGTCTGAGCTGAAGGTTATGGGGGTCTGGATAGAGCAGGGGCCAGCATGGAGGTGTGGGGCACAGGGGTCAGTACTCTGGAGAATCACATGGAGGGGGTGTTTGAAGTGGGTGGTCTCATGAGAACGCCTGGTAAATTAGGATGCAATCTAGGGGTAACTATGGATACAACAACACATGGCTGGAATACGCACTGGAACAACATTGACAACAACAACAACAACACATTCTTGACTCCATTGGCTCACTCTGGGCATTGATAAATTAAAGCTTTCTGGGCTGTAAGATATATTCAATCCAGAACACTGAAAATCAATCCCATACTCAATAATATACAGTTGGCCTATATTAACATTAATTGTTGATTAATTGAGAAAATGAATGTCAGTGGTTAATTATGTTCACTGTATCAGAATTAATTACATTAAAGAATATATGCTCTTAAAATGTTTAAACTCAACATTGTGTCTAATATGGACAAACCCAACAGTTTGGTTAAAAACTCATTTAAATTCAATTAAAATGTACCTCAATGGTTAGGTTTGTGCAAATATGATCCATTCATTGGGTTAAAACAACATTGGGTTAGAAATTGTGCTTTTGGTTTGTTGTTTGTTTTTGTTTTGTTTTTCTAAAATGGACAAACCCAACAGTTGGGTTAAAAACTCATTTAAACTCAATTAAAATGTAGCTCAATGGTTAGGTTTGTGCGTATATGACCCAACATTGGGTTAAAACAACATTTTCGTTAAAAAGTGTGCTTTTGTTTTTTGGGGTTGAAATATGATGGGGTCGAGTCCCCCCCCACCCACCACTCCAAAAAAAATTGGGAAATGTTACTGTTAGAGACCAAACAAAACCATATATGAAACTGCTTTCTGCTCAAAGGAAAGACAACTACCAATTTGAAGAGGTCAACCAAGGATGAAGTCATTGGAAGACTGGGGGAAGGGATTTGGTGCATCTTGGGAGGTTGGTGAGGGGTTGAGGTGGAAGGTTGAGGCTGTCACTTGCAAGATTGAGTAACTTTTGAGACCTTGATGTCACATTTTAAAGGGATAGTTCATCATTTACTTATTGTTTACATGTAAGACTGACTTTCTTCTCACAAAAGAAAATTTTTTGAAGGATGTGTCTTTTTGTCATTGGGTCACAGATGAGATGTCCCACTTTGGTGTCTGTGTCAGATTAATTTCACAACAATCATTTTATATACATAGAATCCACATTAATTGCAAGTATATATATATATATATATATATATACTGCCATGTATACTTGCATTTAAAGTGGATATATAATATAATGTATATTCATATAGTCATCATAAAATTGTTAAAACAATTAAAATATTTAAAAGAAAATGTGATACAAAATTTTACTGTATTTAAAATTATTAAAACCTCTCGCTGATAGTTAAACCGAAGTAGTTTTAAGTAAAACCAAGTGGCTTGAAATGTAATGGTAAAGTATGAAGATTTAAAATGACAATTAATAAATATTTTGTGGCTGCACTGTGATCCATAAAAATGATTCTTCTTGTAAAAACGTACACAATATTTTTTGATAAATAACCTATTATTACTCATAATAACATTGTATTATGTGTCTTCTGTAATTCATGGTAAAACTGTGCTCAGCAAAAAAAATAAAATTAATTTTCCTTCGGCTTAGTCCCTTTATTCATCAGGGGTCGCCACAGCGGAATGAACCGCCAACTTATCCAGCATATGTTTTACACTGGATGCCCTTTCAGCTGCAACCCAGTACTGGGAAACATCCATACACACTCATTCACACACATACACTACGGCCAATTTAGTTTATTCAATTCGCCTGTAGCACATGTCTTTGGACTCTGAAGGAAACCGGAGCACCCGGAGGAAACCCACGCGAACATGGGGAGAACTCCATGCAAACTCCACACAGAAATGCCAACTGGCCCAGCCGGGACTCGAACCAGTGACCTTCTTGCTGTGAGGCGACAGTGCTGACCACTGACCCACTGTGTCGGCCCTAAAATAAGTAATATATATAATAATAAATAAATAAATAATTTATATATGTTGTTTTTGTGTAATTATTTCTGAAATTTACTAGCAATTTCTGACTGAAATAGAAATTATTCTTTCTCAAAGACAAATGAGTAATAAGAAAGTCCTGATGATGATAAATAAATAATTTTAATTTTTGAGCAAACCGTTGCTTTAACCACAGGTTCAAATAAAGAAAAAAAAAACACTGAATCAAGAAGCTGACCAAATGAAAATGATTGCAAAATCTGACCTTACTACTGTAGATAATCACATAATGAATCATAATATACCAGTATACGCAAAAAAAAAAAAGTCTGTGACATTGGAACAAGCATGATGTACTACAATTTGGCCTACACAAACAACACAATGGCAGCGATCAGGAGGGGTTAAAAGGGGGCCTGAAATACAATTTGCGGTAAAATGAATTCATTTATTGATGTCATCCTCTGCCCATTGGCTTTGTCAGTCTCATGCACAATACCTTCAGGAGCAGCGAGGGAGATCATTGATTGACCTCTATCGGGCTGTTTAAGCTATGATCTCTATATCCTCTTGCTCGCATCTGTCAGACACTGTTTATTAGGAAACGGATTTAATTTTCCTACTAGAATAATCTCATGATTTCAATTGACATGGATTTAAATCATCTCTACGATACTTGTTTGTGAGAACGTATATGGAGCATGCTTTTTTTCGCATGATCTTGTTGATGCCGACCCAACGAGGCAACTAGAGCACTTAAGGATTAATCAAATCAGTTCATTGTCCATTGAAATAGGTTAAAGTTGTCTTTTAATGACTCTGGATTCTGTATTTGGCCGAGGACACTAGTGAAAGAGCAACCTGTCCCTGGAGCTCATTCATCAATTGATCAGCTGGCAGACTGGCCTCTTTCATCAGTTTGAGAGACAGCTATATGAATCCTCGTTATTTCTTTATTCGCTCCCCCACTGCCTTGAGTTGCGATACACAAATAAAAACATCCTGAAGAAATACATCCATGTTTGTCAGGCAAAGTACAAAAGGAGGAAGCCAAAATGTTTTATGACTCTGTCCTACTTGCTTTTAGATTACGTCATTACATCATGCATAGATGACTCTGAACGACACTAAGCTTGAAAAATGTGTTATAATTCAGTGTACTCAGATGAACACTATATACAGTTGAAGTCAGAATTATTAGCCCCCCTGTATATATTTTTTCCCCAATTTCTGTTTAACACATTTCTAAACATAATAGTTTTAATAACTCATTTCTAATAACTGATTTCTTTTATCTTTGCCATGTTGACAGTACATAATATTTTACTAGTTATTTTTCAATAAACTAGTGTTCAGCTTAAAGTGCAGTTTAAAGGCTTAACTAGGTTAATTAGGCAAGTTAGGGTAATTAGGCAAATCATTGAATAACAGTGGTTTGTTCTGTAGGCAATCGGAAAAAAAAATATTGCTTAAGGGGGCTAATAATATTGACCGTAAAATGTTAAAAAAATAAAAAAATAAAAACTCTAGCCGAAATAAAACAAATCAGACTTTCTCCAGAAGAAAAAATATTATCGGAAATACTGTAAAAAATTCCTTGCTCTGTTAAAAATCATTTGGGAAATATTTGAAAAAGAAAAAAAATTATAATTTTGACTTCAACTGTATATAAAAAACTACCTTATAACTACCCAAATGGCCTACTACTTCTGCCAAGATATTCAAATGTGCATCTTTTGGACACTTTACTATCCCTTGAAGCCAATGGAGAGGATTTGTGAAAGTGAAGTGATGTCAATAGCTATGTTTACATCCAAATATGCGAATTAAAAGTATGCGCAAAACTGGAATATCGCATAAAAGATGTACGAATAGAGCAACGTTTCCATCCAATGACAAAATCGTCACTTCCTGATTAACTGGCACCAAATATCAAAAGTAAAAATGGAATTTACTGCGGTAGGAGAAGCTGCGTGAATCTTTTCTTTATTTAATAAATGACTTGCGCCTCAGAAGACGCTCTTGACTATTCTGGAGGTCATTAATAATATAATAACACTAATACTGAAATGATTAAGGAGTTTTAGAGTGACCAAAGCAACATTTCAGATGTTTTACAATGTGCTCAGCCTGCTGGTCTGTCCATTCACACACATTTATACCATCACATGATCTCTTATAACAAAATCACATGACTTTTTTTAATGTGCATGCTGGAATTTGTTCGGTAAAAGTGTTTCCATCGTAGTATATGCGCATTTTTTCTTATCGAATAAAATGTTTATCCTACCCAGTTATGCGCATATGTTTTTTATGTGCATTTTCAAAATGTATGCGTATCTTGGTGTTTCCATCAACATTATTTTTATGCACATATCCAAAAATGTGCATAAAAATAGGTGGATGGAAACGTAGCTACTGATATGGGTAAGTCATGATAAGGACAATATGGCGGACGTGCATATAATATCTTTCTTTCTCCAGGTAAAAAGAAATGAAGGTTTTTGAGGAAATCATTCCATCCTTTGTGACTGAGGAAGGAAATAAAGAAATGAACACACTGAATAGCAAAGAGGCTGAGTAAATTATCAGTAAATTTTCATTCTGGAAGTGAACTAATCCTTTAAGCTTTTTAATCAGTATTTTATTTAACCAGACCAGCATCCAAAACACAGCATATGCTGATCTTTTCGACTGAGATTTTCTGCCAATTCCACTGGTCGGATTTTGTATAGTGTAAAATTCTAATTACAATTTTTTAAAAGCCCTTTATGGTATCTAGCAGATCTTATTCCTCCTGCTCTCCTGCTCAGACACTTAATTCCTCCGGAGCCAATTTATTAACGGGTCAAGATTGTCCTCCATGGGTGGTAGATTTTTCAGTGGCCCCTATAGACACAGGAACTCTCTCCCGCAGCATCTCTGTGAAATTTCAGCTCTTCAGAATTCAACTGAAGATGTGTTCTGTTTGCTTATAAATGTTTTTATGACGAAAATGACTAGGGTTTGTCCTTTTGTGTTTTCTGTTTCTTTATGTTGTCTGTTTGGTATTGCTTCTTTTAATTGTTTTCTATCATGTTTAAATGATTTGTGAAATGCATAATAATAATAACAATAATTCATTCATTCATTCATTTTCTTTTTGGGTTAGTCCCTTTATTAATCTGGGGTCGCCACAGCAGAATGAACTGCCAACTTCATTCATTCATTTTCTTTTCGGCTTAGTCCCTTTATTAATCTGGGGTCGCCACAGCAGAATGAACTGCCAACTTATCCAGCATATATTTTACACAGCGGATGCCCTTCCAGCCGCAACTCAGCACTGGGGAACACCCATACACTCTTGCATTCACACACATACACTATGGCCAATTTATTTTATTCAATTCACCTATAGCGCATGTCTTTGGACTGTGGGGGAAACCGGAGTACCCGGAGGAAACCCATGCCAACACGGGGAGAACATGCAAACTCCACACAGAAATGCCAACCAGCGACCTTATTGCTGTGAGACGATCGTGCTACCCACTGTGCCACCGTGATGCCCTACTTTATTTAATAATAATAATATATAATAATATGCAATTCACACATTTGTCTTTATTATAAATGTTGTTATTATTATTATAACCAGCAAAAAATAATAGTATCATTCATATGCAATTATCATGTACTATAATAATAATAATAATAATAAAAAGTAAGCAGCATTTACATTTATAAATATAAGACTTGTTTCATTCATACACAACAAATAATGCACAAACTTCTGGCGTATATATCTGCAGGTCCTCCTCAACAGAACAAGAGCAGATTGAAGCAGTGGTGGAGCGGAGGGCCTTTAAAGGTGAAGTTAGTAGCAGGGCCGCATGCGTGTAACAGTATCTCTTCCCTCAGCAGGCACAAATGTTTCCTCACATTGCCCTGTTTGGGCTGCAGAGCTGAGATCCGCCTGTCTGCGAAGGGGAAACTGTTTATTTGGATTAAATGCCATTCCTGGGGTTCCATATGGAACTGGTATATCCTTCATTTTTATGTGGTCTGTTTGATTTGAGAAATCAGGAGCTGTCCTGCGCTGCGCTCAGGCTGGAGGCTTGGGCTGAGGTCTTTACAGTTTCCTATAGGTACACTTTCCAGACCACAGGGGGGAACTCGCTCTGTGTAAATTGGCCCAGGTCCATCATGCCGTCTTCTTAGGGTTGGAGAAACAGGCAAAAGTCTGTGCTGCTCTCTAAAAGGACCACTTGTTTGTTACGTTTGAGTTTGACCCTCATTAATACCGGCCACTTAAGTTCTCATGGATCCTGTCTGAGCTACCTGTACCACGACTTTAAAACAACACGGTTTCAGATTTTAAAAGTTCAGTTTCCACTCGGCAAATAAATACACAACTAAAGCACCTAAGTTATGGAGAAATATTGGTTTTCCTACTGTAAAGCTCACTTTTTGGTTCATTGTCTGAGAGGAAATGCTTTAGATCCTCCAGAAACATCATCACTTATGAAAATAGATCACTGCCGAGTGATCAGTGTTGGCTGTAATTAGTTATAAAGTAACTAGTCATTGTAATTAGATTACTTTTCTGCTGATAAAGTAAAGTAAGGGAATATTTGTAATTTTTTTTGTTAATTTAATTACAGTTACTTAGGCATGGGATGATAACCGGTTTCAAGGTATACCGCGGTTTGGAAAAGTCAAGGTTTTAAAACCGCATAAAATTTCTGTTGTACCGTTCCTAAGGTATATGTAAGGTTTTTTTATGTGTTGTAAAGAAATCTGTGTTTTGTAAACTAATGAACGAAGCAGAAGTCAATGATTTATTTTAATTATTTAGCCTGACATGTTTACTGTTCAAAATATTATAAATGTGAATTGTAAATTGAAAAATTGTAAAATGAAATGCTGTATATTGTGTTCAATGGGGGAAAAATGTGTTGTTTTTTATTGAAATATTTAAAAAGAACTTATTTTAGAGCAGTAATCAGATACTGTAAAACCGTGATATTTTAATCCAAGGTTATCATACCGTCACAAACTTATACCGACCCATGCCTGCAGTTACTTAGAATATTTACTTGACTTAAACACTGAAACACTAAAATCAACAGTTCTACTGTATATAAATCAATTCATAGAAGCAGAGCAATATATATATTGCAGACTAATTCTGTTTTTGCAACTAAAATTTATCATATATAAAGACAATTGCATATGCTTAATATAAAAATAATTAAAACATTAGTTCACAATGTACTTGAAGAATTCAGATGCAAAAACCATCAGAAATTTTCTTCTAAAATGAAGATTTTTCTCAGCCTCCAGTGTTTATGTTCTGTTATTTCTCAATAGAAGGCCATGAATATAACCTTATAACAATAACCATTACAATATTATATTTGTGCATGCAGTATACATTAGATTAGCCAGTAGTGAATTCAAATCTGGCCTAATCTAATGAAATAACTTATAATAACAGTTAAAAAACGGCGACATGTTGCCTCAGTGGTTAGCACTGTCACCTCACAGCAAGAAGGTCGCTGGTTCAAGTTTCAGCTGGGTCAGTTGGCGTTTCTGTGTGGAGTTTGCATGTTCTCCCCTTGTTGGCGTGGGTTTCCTCTGGGTGCTCCGCTTTCCCCCACAGTCCTAAGACATGCGGTATAAGTGAATTGAATAAACTAAATTGTCACGGTGGCGCAGTGACTATAGCACGATCGCCTCACAGCAAGAAGGTCGCTGGTTCGAGCCAGGTCAGTTGGCATTTCTGTGTGGAGTTTGCATGTTCTCCCCGTGTTCGCGTGGGTTTCCACCGGGTGCTCTGGTTTCCCCCACAGGTCCAAAGACATGCGCTATAGGTGAATTGGGTAAGCTTAATTGTCCATAGTGTATGTGTGTGAATGAGTGTGTATGGATGTTTCCCAGTGATGGGTTGCAGCTGAAAGGGCATCCGCTGCATAAAACATATGCTGGATAAGTTGGTGGTTCATTCCGCTGTGGCGACCCCGGATTAATATAGGGACTAAGCCGAAAAGAAAATGAATGAATGAATCTTTCTATTTTTTAAAGATGTTCGGTGACTAAAATATTATTTTAGCAAGTATATCTGTTAAATAAATCTGTTTTGTTCAATGGCACCAAAATATATGACCTATATTCACTGAGATATGGATAAACATATTCATTTTCAAAATGGGGTGTACTCATTCATGCTGATAGTAATAACAATAATAAATAATAATAATATAGATAATATGTCACAGTTTGGTGTCCTTGTGTTTATGTCATGTGATGTTGTACCGTGTTCCATGTGCGTGTGTTTGTCATGTGACCCCTTTGTTCTGTTTCCCGCTGTGTTAATGATCATGAGTTCCACCTGTTGTGTCACCTCTGTTTGTAATCTGTTTAATCATGTCTTGTGTATTTATAGCCCTGTTTTCAGTTTGCTTATTGTCAGGTATTGAAGTGTCAACCCTCCATGCGGGTTTTATAAATCAATAAGTGTTTATTGATAACCTCAGAGTCTCGATCGTCTGTGGTGCGACACCTGTGATATAATAATAATAATATTAATAATAATAATAATAATAATAATGATGATGATGATAATATAATAATAATAAATATAGATATTCAGATATTTTGCTAATTAACTAAAGTAGGCTTTATTTGTCTGACAATTGTCATTGAACAATGAAATTTAAATCTACCCTAATTTATGTATGAAATAGTGTCATTTGAAATGTTTTGTGCTTGAATCAATATATTGTTCCAGTTTTAAGGGTTAATTTCTTAAAACAAACTAAAAAGTTCTGTTTGACTTTGAGTTTTAATTTTAGGTGTCATGGTGGCACAGTGGGTCGCACGATCGCCTCACAGCAAGAAGGTCGCTGGTTTGAGCCTCGGCTGGGTCAGTTGGCATTTCTGTGTGGAGTTTGCATGTTAGCGTGGCTTTCCTCCGGGTGCTCCGGTTTCCCCCACAGTCCAAAGACATGCGCTATAGGTGAATTGCAAGCTAAATTGTCCGTAGTGTATGAGTGTGTATGGATGTTACCCAGTGATGGGTTGCAACTGGAAGGGCATCCGCTGCGTAAAACATATGCTGGATAAGTTGGCGGTTCATTCCGCAGTGGTTACCCCAGATTAATAAAGGGATAAGCCGAAAAGAGAATGCATGAATCAATGAATGAAGCTTTAATTTTTCTTTTGTCTGTGCATTTAGATTTATGCGAATCAGTATTTAGTCAAGTAATTAAATTACTTATTGAGTAACTTTTCACTTTTCAGATAAAATATAGTTCCCAGTACTGGGTTGCAGCTGGAAGCTATGTAAAACATATGCCGGAATAGTTGGCGGTTCATTCTGCTTTGGCAACCCCTGATAAATTAGAGACTAAACCAAGGAAAAATTTATTAAATACAGTCGCAATGATCTAATTAGTAATGAATTACTACTTTTTTTTTTTTTTTAATTAACAACACTGCTGGTGATAAAGAATCTCTCCAAACAAGCCAAATATGACACTATGGTTATGATCTTCTTTATCAGCATGTACAACTGTTTATGTAGCTGTGTTGTGTGGTTTTAGCTTGGGTTATGCGATGTTTCTCATTACATGCTCGCTCTGCAGTTTCGAGTTAAATGGAACAGTATGATTTCAGTAAATGCAGACCGGCCAAAATTTCATGCCAAGGTAAAATCGCTTCTTGAGTGGATTAGATGTACAATTAGGTTTTATACTTATGCCATTATAAGGTACATGGGCATAAAACTGCAGATAGAGATGGAGGGCATTAGGATTTTAATGGTTGTGTTTCTGATTCATTTACTCTTATGTTTGCTTATTCATTCAAATTAATTCTCTAAGTGCCCCGACTGATTCATAAAGGTACATGTTGATGAATCGCTAAAAAGAACAAGTCATTCATTCGAGATTTGTACTACACACAGAAAAAGTCTTTTTTCAGCTAAATTGTGTCTAAAAAAACTATTCTGTTTCTCAAAAGAGTTAGTTCCTAAAATTTCATTAAGTTATAGGAACTAGCAACTAGGCCGATGTACAGAGATTTTATTATATATATTTTTTTAGAACAATTTGTACAGCGCAAAGATGTTCAATACTATAGTTGATGTCTCCGCTGGGTCCTAAAAGCGAGAATGACGGCCGAATATCTTAAATATGTGTATCATTTCCTCCAAAAAACTGCAGAGATGAACACGGGAGGTAGAGGAAGTGGTTTTATCCGTATATAGATCGGCTATGAAGCGCACGTTTGTATCATCAATAATTAAGAGTGCTGGTGAAACGGATATGAAAAACACGACACGGAGAGGTATTTTGATTTAAAAAAATATATATATATTGCATTAGAGCTTAAATAAACTTTATAGCGCAAAAAACACATTACGTACGCATATTAATACAGCTGTTCTGTGTCGGTTAAATCAGTTGACTGTTGAAATTCAACATTTTTAACCCAACTGGTTGAGTTAAATAAATAACCCAATAAAGGTTAAAAATAACCCAACAAAGCACCAAATATTTTTAACTCAACCATTGGGTTAAATAAATAACCCAACGTTTTTTAGAGTGTAGTAAAGAGGCTTAAGATTATAGATGGAAAAATGCATGTTTAAGAATTAATAAAGAAACCAGAGGTGAATATGGTTATAAACAGGGCTTGACATTAACAACCGCCAACCCGCCAAATTTCAGCTGTGGCGGGTTAGACAGCCACCCCCACTAGCCACTTTGGCTGGTTGAAGATACTTTTTAAATTGTAGTTTTCTTAAAAAGCAGAGCTCAACAATAAGGATTGCCCAATGAGGGGCCAGTGTGAGAGATGACAATAATAACTGTGTTCAAGGCTAATTTCAGGTGATGTGATGCACGCGTGTTTAAAAGTTTAAAAAAGAAACAGTTCCTTGCAGGAAGCATCCGTGCCTGGAAACAACTGGTGTGATTGGTTCTCTTTTAAATAGACAAAAAGAGACGCTCGTGCACCCACAGTCCTGCTGCTCTCAAGAGCTCCGTTTTTTTTTTTTTAAAGGTCTTTTTGTAAGCAGCAGGTTGCTTTCGCTTTAACCTTTCACTTGATCATCCTTTCATTATCGCACATGGTATGTTTTTCACCTGCTTTCTTTTGCTTACAGTTATTTTGGGCTAAGAATTATTTATTTATTAAATTGTTTTATTTTTAGTGTGGCTAGAGAAAAAATTGGTAAATCCTTAGTGTTGAGCCCTGAAAAGTCATGTGAAATAAAAACTAATTGCAATGCGACACTTTGAAACCACAACTCATTTGCTCATGCTCATTGAGCAAGATCATACACAACCCAGTTCACCTATAGTGCATGTCTTTGGACTTGTGGGGGAAACCGGAGCACCCGGAGGAAACCCACGCGAACACGGAGAGAACATGCAAACAAATACCAACTGACCCAGCCGAGGCTCGAACCAGCGGCCTTCTTGCTGTGAGGCGACAGTGCTACCCACTGCACCACTGTGTGCATTTTTGTACAACGACTTTATTAAGTTTTACAACAAATCAAACCCCAGTACCCAATACTTATCCCAGACAGGTTTAGGGAAAATATAAAAATTAAATAATAATCATAAAAAAATGTAATCCAACACCAATTCACATCCACAACTTCAGACTTCCAAAGCATCTTTAATATCTCCATTTTTCAAAAACACCTCCCAGATATCACCAAATTCAGAGGATTTTTCTTATTACATATGTGAGCTTTTCCAACATAGACTCATTCTGAAAAAGTACTCCTATATACATTTCTGGAGATCGCGAATTATGTAGCCAGAGGAACGTATGGCTGCATTTCATCTTTAAAACGAACGCTACGGGGTGGTATGACGATGTTTCTTTTTTGCTTACCAGCTGACCGATTACCAGCTTTTCCGCTGTTACCAGTTTGTCCAGTGGCTTTTCTTTTTCTGGATTGCTTTTGAAAACACTGGCGTTTGGGATTAAAGAAGTGGGTGTGCGCTGGTCAATCGGTGCTATTGAAAACACTATTGGTTGGGTTTAGGGAAGGGGATGGGTGGGGGGATCAGTTGGTCAATTCTTCAGCAGGATAGCGCTCCTTCTCATACTTCAACCTCCACATCAAAGTTCCTGAAAGCAAAGAAGGTCAAGGTGCTCCAGGATTGGCCAGCCCAGTCACCAGACATGAACATTATTGAGCATGTCTGGGGTAAGATGAAGGAGGAGGCATTGAAGATGAATCCAAAGAATCTTGATGAACTCTGGGAGTCCTGCAAGAACACTTTCTTTGCCATTCCAGATGACTTTATTAATAAGTTATTTGAGCCATTGCAGAGATAGATGGATGCAGTCCTCCAAGCTCATGGGAGTCATACACAATATTAATTCTTTTTCCACTGCACCATGATTTTATATTCTATAATGTACATTATTTCTGTTAAAGTCAGACCTTACTGTCTTAACTAAATAATTAAAAATCAAGGCATGATCATATTTTATTTTGGTAAAATAAGCGTAATCTAGACGCCTTTGCCTTTCATATAAGCCACTTGTGATACCAAATGATCAACTAGAAGTCAAGTTATTATTTATTGTTCCTAAAACTTAATAAGTTTTAAGGCGACAAGACTTTTGTCAGGTAGTGTAGTTTAAGTAGCAATTCACACTATTAAATATTCTCTTATTATGTTATTGGCTGTATGATTCTATTCTGCATCCCTAATCCCTAACACATAAACATAACTATTAACTACCTTGCTAACTATTAATAAGCAACAAATTAGTATTTATTGAGCTAAAAGTCCTAGTTAATGGTTTGTTAATATTGAGAATTGCACCTTAAATTAAAGTGTGACCAATGTTTCTCATATGAGACATGAATGGCATTGCTTATTTGGCAAATTAGTCAAATTGATGCTTTCTGCATTTTGTCACCTTCATCTTTATAATACGTAAAGATCTCACATGGCAAATATTAAACCCTTTGTGATTAATGCTCTTCAACATCCCATCCGCTACATTTTTAAGAGGTCAGTTGGCAGTGAGGTGGTCGCATTTGACCACATGAGCGTTTCCGATTGAAGGCATATTTAACGACCTCTGGGAGTTGTCAAAGGTGGACAAGTTCAAAGCATTTTAGACCTAATTTACACCTGTATTTGTCACCTTCCACTTGTGATCTGAACTACAAAAACACATTTTCTCAGTCCAGCATAAGTACAGTTGAAGCCAAAATTATTTGAATTTAAAATTATTTTTTTCAAGCATTTCCCAAATGATGTTTAACAGAGCAAGGAATTTTTCACAGTGTTTCCTACAACATGTTTTCTTCTGGAGAAAGTCTGATTTGTTTTATTTAGGCTAGAAAAAAAGCAGTTTTTAATTTTTTGAAACCCATTTTAAGGTCAAAATTATTAGCCCTCTTAGGCAACACTTTTCGATTTTCGATTGTCTACAGAACAAACCACTGTTATACAATGACTTGCCTAATTGCTCTAACTTGCGTAGTTAATCTAATCAAGCCTTTAAATTGCACTTTAAGCTGAATACTCGTACCAAATAAAAATCTAGTAATATATTATGTGTCATCATGGCAAAGATAAAAGAATTCAGTTATTACAAATTAGTTATTAAATCTATTATGTTTAGAAATGTGTTAAAATAAACGTCTTTCCGTTAAACAGAAATTGGGGGAAAAATATATACAAGGGGGGCTAATAATTCAGGAGGGCTAATAATTCTGACTTCAACTGTAAATTGAATTGTTTCAAAATAGGGCAACTTTTAAACGTAGCTTAAAGGGATAGTTCACCCTAAAAGGAAAATTGACTGTATTTACTGAGCTTCAAATGCTTCCAAACCTTTATGAATTTCTTTTTTGTTGTTGTTGAACTCTAACGAAGATAATTTGAAGTAAGCTGGAAATCTTTTTCATTTATTTTACATTTTTAAAATGTATTTATTTGCACAAGAATAAAAATGAATAAAATAAAGCCGAAGAGCGCAAGCCATATTGTTTAGGAGGAGGCAGAATCCCAAAAGGCTATAACAACACAACTGTAATTCATTCATTCATTCATTTTCTTTTCGGCTTAGTCCCTTTATTAATCTGGGGATGCCACAGCGGAATGAACCGCCAACTTATCCAGCATATGTTTTACGCAGCGGATGCCCTTCCAGCTGCAACCCATCCACTGGGAAACATCCATACACACTCATTCACACTCATTCACACTCATGAACTACGGACAATTTAGCTTACCCAATTCACCTACAGCGCATGTCTTTGGACTGTGGGGGAAACCGGAGCACCTGGAGGAAACCCACGCCAACACAGGGAGAACATGCAAACTCCACACAGAAATGCCAACTGACCCAGCCGAGGCTCGAACCAGCGACCTTCTTGCTGTGAGGCGATTGTGCTACCCACTGCGCCACCGTGAGGCCCTGTAATTCAACTACTGTAATTAAAATATTACAATTACAAATATCGGAATGCACACATGGCGACATGATGGCTCAGTGGTTAGCACTGTCGCCTCAGAGCAAGAAGGTCGCTGGTTCGAGTCCCGGCAGGACCGTTGGCATTTCTTTGTGGTGTTTGCATGTTCTCCCTGTGTTGGCATGGATTTCCTCCCGGTGCTCCGGTTTCCCCCACAGTCCAAAGACATACGCTATAGGTGAATTGAATGAACTAAATTGTCTGTAGTGTATGTGTGTGAAGGCCTGTGCTCTTACCCATTGTTACATGTGTTGCCATCTGACCACTGGGAAACATTTCCCTGTCCTTGACCCATTTCTTACAAGTATGCATCTCTTGCCTCAAGGAGCTTCTTTTTTTGTCTGCATTGTTTTACCATTCTTTGATGTACTGTCAGTGCAAAAGGAGGATGAAAAGACTGTGTGATTGATGAACAAGAGGTATTGACCGCTGCCAGACGTCATCCTCTTTGACAGGCTAATGTATCGTAATGATGTACTTTAAGAGGATCAGTCATTACAACCAGGAAGCCGAAAATATAAAGTTCATAGCCACATGAAAACAATGTAGAGCATGTTTTGTAATTTCATGGCTCATGAAGAACTGTTCCCGAGGGTACTGGCTGTATGGAAGATACATACTGTAAACCCCTGCATCAAGCATATGTGCACACCTGTGCTTCTCTACCCAAACTAGATTAAAACCAGGAAAAACCAATAGTTATTGTGGAGATATGTGCCCACATTTTTTGGGAACCACGAAATATGTACGTCTAAAAAAGACTGTCTGCTTGCAGTTTTTGTTTTCACAAATCCGTTAGAGGCCGCTGTGTACACTTCTGCAAACCTCAATGTGCTTTTTACTCGTGTCCGAGAGAAGCTGGCCGGCTTGTCATGATGCGTGTTTCACTTTGCTATCGACTGACCCAAACTCCCCCTTCCTAAATCCAACCGATAGTGATTTCAAAAGCAAACTAGAAGAGTAAAGTTGTTGTGGCAGCGTGCTTTTACCACAATTTCACACTGCTTTTTTTCATAGTGTTTTTCTTTGTTTCATAGTGCTTTTATTTAAAGCAATGTAAGTTTTGTTTAATTTGTTGGTACGGACATGCTTCTGAGGCTAAGAAGAGGTCACTGGGAAAGGTGGTAACAACAACCATTAAATCGTTGGGAACAAAATGAAAGAGTATTGAGAGTATATACAAAGAAAGATAATTAAATAAAGCTTATATGATTGTCAATGACACCTTCAAATTGTTACCATCAGGTCATTGATATTGTGTTCCCAGATGCATAAGAAATAGATCAAAATGATAATTTATCCCTCAAGCAATTACGTTTTTAAATTCCTCCTCTCTTAATGGCAGTTGTTGGCCAGTAGACTGGATATTTATTTGGCTCAGTGGTTAGAACTGTCGCCTCACAGCGAGAAGGTTGCTGGTTTGAGTCCCGGCTGGAACAGTTGGCATTTCTGTGTGGAGTTTGCATGTTCTCCCTGTGTTGGTGTGGGTTTCCTCTGGGTGCTCCGGTTTCCCCCACAGTTCAAAGACATGCGCTGTAGGTGAATTGGGTAAGCTAAATTGTCCGTAGTATATTAAATAAACTAAAATGGCCAAGGTGAATGAGTGTGTGTGTAAATAAGAGAGTGTATGGGTGTTTCCCAGTACTGGGCTGTGGTGACCCCTGATAAATAAGGGACTAAGCCGAAGAAAAATGAATGAGTGGTACCAATGTGAAATTGTCAGATGTTTCTTTGGGTGTATGCTCCCTACAGGGACAAATAAAGTTAACTAACTTACTAACTTTACCTGGTTTCTTGAACCGTCCTTTGCTGGACTTAAATCCTAGTCCACTCTGCTCTATGTCCCAAGTTTGACACCATACCAGTCGAGCTATCGAGCAAACTGACCGTGCTGGAAAAGCCATCCATACGGTGGTAGTATATGGTGGAAAGGTTCCAAACAATTCATTCATGTTGTAAGTTAACTATTAACGTTTAAGTGGATTGAACATAAAACATTTAAGTTGAACCCCAAAAAAATCAAGAATTGTGTTGTTTCAGCTTATTTTAAATAAGTTGTTTGAACAAGCAGCAAAAAAAAATAAAAAAATTATTGAGTACATACCGACCCATATCGTTCGTTTTACACACAAAATACTGCCAAATGTAGCCCCAGGCATGTATTTTAAGGTTTCCAAAAATGTAGCACTGGGCTCATATCCCCAATATGGGTTGGGAATGCAGGTTGTTTATCAGGCTGTAACTTTATATACAATGTCAAATTAATCTCTCTGTTAGATTTTAATCATGTTTTAGAAAGGTCAGTGATGAAAGAAGTGATACCTTCCATGCGGGGTATAATGTAGATCAGGGGTGTCCAAACTCTGTCCTGGAGGGCCGGTGTCCTGCATAGTTTAGCTCCAACTTGCCTCAATAAACCTGTCAGGACATTTCTAGAAAGCCTAGTAAGAGCTTGATTAGCTAGCCCAGGTGTGTCTGATTGGGGTTGGAACTAAACTATGCAGACACTCCAGGACTGAGTTTGGACACCCCTGATGTAGATCATTGTGAATGTAATTTTTTTGGAGACTAAAAGATATAGGACAGTAGAGAGAGTGGGATCAGCAAAGGATTGTGAGGCAGGAATCAAACTTAGGATGCCGTGAGCAGAGTTGTATTATATGTCTGTGCATTTAACCACAAGACTAGACACAGTGACGCTCTCTATATTTTATAGATCAAAGAGCACAACAAAGTTTTCTTGAAAAAAGAAATCATCTATTCTCAAATGCTACAATCAATCATCTGGAATTCCAGCTTCACTTCTATTACATATTTGCATAATGTCATCATAGGTTGTCTTTGTGTGCTTTGACCCTCAAAAGCTGTTGTTGGATTGTGTTGTCAACATAGAGAAGAAGCATTTACTGTAGTGACAAAAAAAATTGACGAAAAATTGGTGTTGTATCATATCTGCAACTTTCTTTATGATGAAAGAATTCACAATGGTGTTGAATTCTGTCACAGAGTGTGCACTCTCAACAAAACGCCAGCATTTTCAGTGTTTACTGTAGTGTTAGGGTAATTAGGCAAGTCATTGTATAACAGCGGTTTGTTCTTTAGACAATCGAAAAAAATATTGCTTAAGAGGGCTAAGAATATTGAATAAAAATGGTTTTAAAATAGAATAAAAAAAAATATTTAAAATAATTAAAAACTGCTTTTATTCTAGCCGAAATAAAACAAATAAGACTTTCTCAAGAAGAAAAAATATTATAGGAATTACTGTGAAAACATTATTGCTCTGTTAAACATAATTTAGGAAATATTTGAAAAAGAAACAAAAATTAACAGGAGGGTGAATAATTCCAACTTCAACTCTATATGATCTACCTGTGCTATAGAGTAAGTGGAATGGCTTTCTTAAAGTTTTTTGGCTCATTTTTTTTCTTCTTTGGTCTTTTCTCCAGTGTGCATGTGTGGTATACATCTTTATTCTCTTCGGGGCTGTAGAGAGGCTGTCAGGCGCAGCAGGGTGACCCGAGGGAGGCGAGAGCTCTGAATGTTCCCTCCTCGCTGTATAACTGTCACACAGAGGAACACGTCCTGACTCACGGCTTCCAGCTCTCTGAAGTGGGGACATCTAATGCCCTCAGAGGGATCGTGTCTTATGTAAAGAGCTGAAATATTCATTTGTCCACATGAGGGGGCTTTTCACAACACCTGAGGAAGACACTGGTGGTGCGCATACACAATCTAGGTCAGCCGGTGCCTGCGCTGCGGTTCTGTCAAATCAATATATGATCAAAATTTTGTAGGTTATGTCTGTTAGTTGAGAGTAATTTAACAGTAGTATTAATTGTGATAGCATAAAAAACTATTTCAACATTTCAAAGAAACAGCAAGTTTTGAATTGAAATGGAATTTTTGAAATATAGACGGAAAAAGAGTTTTTTTTTTTTTACTTGCTCCAATAATATTTGAGAAAAATATTTTTTTACAGTGTAAACATCAACAATTAAGATTTCCATGACTATTAAATGAATTTTGAAGGTACATTTTAAATGACGTTTTAAATTATTTGACATTTTAAAATATATATTTACATTTCATTTTAAAGTAATTAATTTGTTTTATTGTTTACATTGTAAAAAAAATCAAACCATCTTTCATCACTGAAAAATAATTATAAAAAAATATATTTTTATATTATTATTAATATTAATATTTATTTTTAGTTTTTACTTATTTATTTATTTTACTTTATTTACTTTATTTATTTTATTTATTTTGGAACATTTTTTGTACCCTAAAATAATATAAAAACAAATTTAAATGATGACAAAATTCAATTAAAAAGTATTATTTTAAATTGATTAAACTATAAAACAACATAAAACAAAAAGATGTTTATGACTACTACAAATTTATTACGTTTATAAATAAATTTGTAAATATTTTTATTTTATTTGATTTAATTTTATTTTATTTTATTTATGAAACAGGAAATATCTTTATGCTGATTGATTTCAAACATTAACTAAGCCAAGCCAGTGTGCACTGGGACGCATCGTCAGTGATGTATCCTGGGGTCACTGGATGTTTCGGGTCTTTCAATGTCAGACACCCTCACCCAGGTGACCCAGCTGAGGTTGATCAGACCCCAGCTTGCGTCCCAGTAGCCATCACCCATGGATCAGCCCTCTTTATCCATAGCCATCTTGTGGCTTTCTCTGCAGCTTCACAAACGGACTTAATGGCCCTCTTCTCAGCGGCTACTGCTAGGCCTAGTTGGTTGAAGACTTTACAGAGTGAATGCCCTGCAAACCCTCTACAGCCCACCTCTATTGGCCCACAGTAGGTCTTCCAGCCCCCTTCCCGGCACTTCTCTACTAGCTTCTGGTACTTTGAGTGTTTCCTTTCATTTGCCTCTTTTATCCGCTCTTACTATCATAAAATACTAAACACTAAATGAATTGACAAAGTAAAAGAAAAAAACCCAAATTTAAATAAATAAATAAAACAAAACCCCAAGAGCATAATAAACTTGACTTCTGCATGATGAAATGCAGAAAAGACTTTCATCACACTTCACAACAGTAAAGATGATGCGATCCAGAATATCTGAGTGTCTTATCAGCAGTTATTGTGATTTCTGACAGAAACGCAGCTACTACAGTACAGCGTGAGTATAACGGAGGACTGCATTAGAGGAAAACAGGCCTGAAGAGAGGAGGGTTTCCAGGAACTGCTGCCGATCTCTGTTATCAAGCTTCCTCCCTCAGGCCTGATTGACATAAAGCAGAGTAAAACACAAACACATTCACATGACTTTACTCTACTCTGGTGGATGGTAAGGGTTTGTGCTTTATCTCGTTCTGGGAATCTGAGATGATAGCGTTTTTAGAAAGGTCACATAAGGGTGACAGTACAGAAGTAAGTTTTTTGTCACTTCCATGGTTTTTCATCAGTCAGTGTATCATAGCCGAACTTGCTCATTGGTAACTGCATTGTAAAACCTTTAGTTTTCAAGATCTTTTGTCAGTTTTGCTTTTATTTTCAAGTTTTGAACTAAATGAGAACCTAGCATGACATGACAGACATTTTTAAATGTGTGATAATATTAGTCTTTGATGGTTTATTACGCTATAAAAAAAAAATCTTACTGCCTTAATTTTTTTGTTGTTGATCAAATGAACTTACATCAATCAAAACTTATTAAAATAAGTTAAAGTAACATAAAAGCTTTTGTTGTTATGGCTTTTTGTCATATTATTTTTTACAGTGTACTCAATAGCCGCTTTCAGAGAGTGATGCCAGTAAATTTCCATAAAATTACCGGATCAACTTTACCTGTAAATTCCAAAATTAAGTTTCATAATTTAATAGTAATAATAATAGTAATTTAAAGGGCACCTATGATGAAAATCATCTTTTTTAAGCTGTTTGGACAGAACTGTGTGTAGGTATAGTGTGTCCACAGTCATATTGGGGTGATATAAGGACAATAAGTCTCTTTCTTTTAATTTCCTGACGTTAAAATAGCATCCAAATCCCTCCCATTTTGAGGCCGACCGCAACTTAACGTAGGTGTGTGGTTTCCCCGCCCACCAAATTGATTGACAGCTGCTTATTAACATGTCTCTGTAGTAACGCGTATAATCATATTAACAAGACAGGACGTGTGCAAAGCAACCGGGAATAAAAGATCTGTTCAGTTCGCTGTGATCATCAATCATCATCAAATGTGATCAAGAGTGAGTTTTACAAGTTTAACACGTTTTTAAAACAGTGCATGTTTGTAATGAATTACAGCGATTTACTTCAGCTTTACTTTATCACCACAGCCACGTGTCAGTACAATTATAAAAGAAGACGCTTCAATCCCAGGTTGTAGACGTTAAATCAGGTTTATTTTGTACATTAACATAACAGATATCCATACAGCAGTGGATATTAATGTGTATCCTGTCACATTTGCCATGCAAAAACAGTGCAAAGCTAAACGCGCGCGCTGTCTGTGTGTGTGTGTGTGTGTGTGCGTGAACTTTGTAACGACATTGTGTGTGACTCATCGTTGCAACTCCACAACAAATACATCAAATAATCATTAGGAAAGTTCTTACTGTAATATTTCTCACAAACGTTACGTGAGATCTGTTTCCTTCATGTCTGTCTGTTATCTGAGGCAGCCGAAGGCGGAGATTGAGGCACACTGACAGTCACATGGGAACGGTGGGCGGGGAGGACTAGCATTAAAGGCACAGTACACAAAAACAGCTACAAGATGCTCAGAGCAAACAATTACAAACTTCTGAAAGGTATAATAAATAATCTGATGGGTGTTTTGAGCTGAAACTTTACAGACACATTCTGGAGACACAAAATACTTGTATTAAATCTGGAAAAAGGGGTAAACTAGGTGCCCTTTAAATACAATTTATATTTCACATCTGAACTCAAAAACTGTGGTGGCAGGTCACGAGTTCACCTGCTCAAAGAAACGAGTTCACCTGCTCAATCAATTGCGTCAACATGGTAAACGATTTTAGCGTTGCTGTCCTGAAGCGGGGGGCCAGAGCTATCAACCCCCGAAGAGAGCTCGGACCTTCCGTCCTTGGAGAAGGCTCGAGGCTTGACTCGAGCTCCAAGTATAAGTCCCCCCGCCCCACCACCCTTTTTTGTAATTTTTTTAAGACATTTTGAAAAAACAGAGGAGGAGATGGGGAGGTAGAGGGATGCCGGAACTAAAGTCGACTGAAACAGTGCAAAGTGTACTCATATACACACGTGATAATTGACTGACCCTCCTGACTGATCAGGCTCCTCCCGAACTTACGTTAGGAACTTCATCAAAAGCAATTCACCAGTATCCTGCAAACAGATGAGGTCATTAAAATGACACTGTTATGTTTAATATTAAATATAAATAATAAATTTTTTTAAAAGGGCGACACGGTGGCGCAGTGGGTAGCACGATCGCCTCACAGCAAGAAGGTTGCTGGTTCGAGCCCCGGCTGGGTCAGTTGGCATTTTTGTGTGGAGTTTGCATGTTCTCCCTGTGTTCGCGTGGGTTTCCTCCGGGTGCTCCGGTTCCCCCACAGTCCAAAGACATGCACTATAGGTGAATTGAATAAGCTAAAATTGGCCGTAAAGTATGAGTATGAGTGTGAATGCAAGAGTGTATGGGTGTTTCCCAGTGTTGGGTTGTGGCTGGAAGGGTATCCGCTGTGTAAAACATATGCTGGATAAGTTGCCGGTTCATTCCGCTGTGGCGACCCCTGATGAATAAAGGGACTAAACCGAAAAGAAAATGAATGAATGAATAAATTAAAAAATAATAATTTGACTCTATAGATCTGGCTATAGCTTGAACGAATCCGTTTTCTGCATGACACGTTTATATAATATGAATGTATTTATTTAGTATATAACTATGTAAACAAGATGAGGTCACTTAGTGTCTATTTTCCTTCCTCTCTTTTTCTACCTAGAGAATAAATAGAAATCTGACTTTTTTTCCGCAACTCTTGCAAAAGGAAACGTGGAACAGATGTTTGTCTCGGTGGTGAGATATCGATTCAGAAGTTGAGAGAAATTATTCGATTCATTAAAAGCTTTTGTTGCTTAGAAACACAAATCAATTACTGTAGTAATTAGAGACCCTACGAAGCTACTGTCCTCTCTGAAATTTCAGGGTTTTTTTGTTTATTACAGTCAGATAGTGATTATGAAATGTATGCTGGCTCTGTTAAGCTTATTTCTGTCTCAATTAAAGTTAAGACTGGTTTTAGCTTGACTTTCAATAAAAGAAAAGCCTTGATTGATCATCACTGGCTTTTACGTTTACCGTTTAAGTTTAGGCTTACAGTTAGGTTTATGCACTTCTACATGATTGTTATCCAACGATTATTCCCCTCTGATTTTGGGAATAATTTACAGTTATGGTTGCGTTTAGAAGTAGGGATTATGTTCCAGGGTCAACATAGATGTTAATCCAGGATCGCATCGTACTTGGCAAAATCATGACGCGCTCATCAACATACTGAACTAAAAGCCTTAGTAACTTCTGGTTCATGCGGCCTGTATATTATCGCATGAGAAACTAGTAACTGAAGCGGCAAATTTCAATAAATCTTCCATTATAACGACATTTTTTGAATGGAAAGCCAGGACAACGTATAATCATGCATTATTGATTATTGGTGGTTTTCCCTGTTGGGAAGAGGTAAAATGTGTAATTCTTACTGTTGATCATCAG
The DNA here is from genome assembly GCA_903798115.1 of Danio jaintianensis. Taxonomy (NCBI): domain Eukaryota; kingdom Metazoa; phylum Chordata; class Actinopteri; order Cypriniformes; family Danionidae; genus Danio; species Danio jaintianensis. The sequence continues at coordinate 7,780,508 of CAIGQV010018170.1, forward strand.
TTGGCACTATTAACCCAATAAAAATCCTTTCATTCACAAAAATGTTTTCATGCTTGCCTGATGTAATTTAGGGTTACTGTGAATAATGCGAGATGGAAAGGCATTTGCCCAATAAACTCGTTGTATGTAAATAAATGACGTAGCGAACATTACACCTATGTGACCAATCAGATGTCTCCTTTATGCTTGCTTTGTTTACTGTTGATTACAAGGTTACCAATACTACAGTCAGCCACTCTAACAACTTGAAGGAAGCACACCTTGATTCACATTTGGGATTTTTTTTCTTTTTTGTGAACTTTGTGAAGATTCCAACACAGGCTCATTGGTAAAATGTGCCCAGGGATACATTTCTGAGAACTGAGAAATATGTGCCTCGGGGTACATAATGGCTGCATTTTGTGAGTAAAGCGAACGCTACAGGGCGATGCTACATATGAGAAAACATGCCCCCAGTAACGTATTTGTGATTGTCCAAAATGTACACACCAGCCTCTCAACGGGTGGCTGATCTCTGCTGGGACTTATGCTGGAATTACGTATGATGGATTGTTAATAATAAAACCAATAATTTTCTGAGGGGACACAAACTATTTCAAAATTAATTCATTTAATATCTCATTCTTCACACATAGGGATGAATATATGTGGCAGCATTTGATGAGTCATAATCTGCTGAATCAACAATGAGGATCAGTAATATTATTAGTAATATCATTATATATTATCAGTAATATAATATCAGTAATACAGGATCAGGGGCCGGTTGCACCAGCAGTGCATAAGTTAAAACATAGCCTAGTTGTGACTTAAAGGGACACTACATTACAGCTTACACATTACTAAATATTTTTGTGTTGCACCACTGAACTTAGTTTAAAAGTAACGCTACGTTCCAACTCAATATTTACGGCAGCCTCCCCCAATGTATAACGGTAAAGAGACGACAGCGAGATTAGTTTACATAAAGGAGCTCACGATCATAAGGAAGAATGATCTCCCTGTACTCACAGCCTTATTTTCCTCCCAAATCTCACATTTTTTTTTCGGTTTATGAAAGAAGAGTTTAATTTTCTTTCAAGGAGTGTTTTGTGTTAATTGTATCCATCAATTAAAACGAGAATTTTTTCATGACTTAGTTATTCTTCCTGCTCATTTCTCTTTCATGAGTAGGATATTAAAAAATTCTAGTTTAATGTTTTGATAACTTTATGTGTATTTCGCGTGCATTCACGGCTCACAATGCAGTGTGCGCGTCGTCTGTTATAGTGACTGACTGTATTTTAATGTGCTATAAAATGTAATTTATAATTTCATTTCATAAGACAGTTATATATAGATGCATTAGTTGCAGAATTTTAAAGCAGTTTAACGATTTAAATGATTTTTATTGGATATTACGTCATTCAATGCGACTACGCATGACTTTACGGCGAGCTTGCGACCTACTAACTATAGTTCGCCTTAAGAACATGTGGTGCAACTGAAGTGAGAATAAATTTAGTTACACACTAGCTAGTAGTTACTAAGCCCCCAGTGTGGACTTTATGTTTAAGTTTAAGAAAGAACTTACGATCAGCTGGTGCAACCCTACCCAGGGGATTAGTGATATTTATTTATTTATTTATTTATTTATTTATTTATTTATTTATTTAT
>CAIGQV010018170.1:7782173-7796764 GCA_903798115.1 Danio jaintianensis
TATTTATTTATTTATTTATTTATTTATTTATTTATTTATTTATTTATTTATTTATTTATTTATTTGTTTGTTTGTTTGTTTGTTTGTTTGTTTATTTAGTTATGGCCTAATTTCATGACAGGACAGATGTTTATATTGTCAAATAAATGCAGATTTTGTTAAACATTAGTAAACATATATTGGACTACTGAGTGGAAATATTAGCAGCCAATTACTGATCAATACAGTGTATCATGTTCGGTACCAATCGGTACTGAAATTTTCTGCTGATTGGCTTTTGTGTTCACATGCTCAACAGAAATGACAGTGATTGTCCGTGAAGGTCATCAGTTCACCGTTCTTCACTGCTGTTCAATGAGTGCAAACAAAGATACATGGACAGTGAAACGTTTCAAAGTCATGTCGAACCGCTGGTCTGTCTATGAGCTGACATACGAGCGATCTGCTGATGGATCAACTGATGTACGTGGCTTTGAAACGCTCCAGTGTCCGTGTATTTGTGTATCTGTGCTGGTGGTAATGCCATAAATGAGTCCATTCCCTTCTCTGCATTCTCTTAGTAAACAATATTTTTTACATAGTAAAATCTACATCTAGTTGCCAGTGTAATGTGAAAAAGTTTAAAGATTCTTGGACAGGCAGTTGATTCATTAAACAATAAGTAATTTTCTCACAAAAACATCTCATTCAGCCTCCCCTCCATTGACATCTACAGTATTAAAAAAACAGCCTGTGGTCTCCTTTCCTGCGCACATCAGCATTAGTGTTATGCTTTTTTTCAGCAAAGGTTGCCTTCATGTGGCTTTACTGAAAATATAACAGGAATAAATTACATTTAAAATTCATAAATACATTTATAAATTAATAATTATATTTAACATTGCTTTCACTGTATATATTAACATAACACAAGTATTTTAATGACCCCAAAAGGTGTAAATGCTGAACACATCATACTGTAGGTGGAGAAAGTTTGATGAAACTTTATAGCCATAAATTAAGGCATATTGTACACCCGCATAGCCCACATGGAATTTGCAGCTGTGAAACCTTCTGTACGTAACTTTTTTCCTGTGATAACATTGTAAAATATGGCAAATGTTGGCTTATAGCTCTTTATAACGAGTGCAGTAAGTAAAAGCTCTTTTAAAATACCACGTTTTCAATAAAGACATCCCCAGCTAAGTAAACCATAATTGTCACAGAAATGGTAACCTCGCCTCTTTGGCTTTGTTATACATGCTAAATGTAACTATTTACTTGTTATTTTAGTTTTTTATTTTTCTTCTTTGCATAATTGTATATATATATACGATATATAGGTATAATGTATCTATTATAACAGAGTACAGTATATAATTTAAATATGACATACATATGTACGGGCCTCACGGTGGCGCAGTGGGTAGCACAATCGCCTCACAGCAAGAAGGTCGCTGGTTCGAGCCTCGGCTGGGTCAGTTGGCATTTCTGTGTGGAGTTTGCATGTTCTCCCCGTGATGGCGTGGGTTTCCTCCGGGTGCTCCGGTTTCCCCCACAAGTCCAAAGACATGCGCTATAGGTGAATTGGGTAGGCTAAATTGTCCGTAGTGTATGTGTGTGAATGAGTGTGTATGGGTGTTTCCCAGTGATGGGTTGCGGCTGGAAGGGCATCCGCTGCGTAAAACATATGCTGGATAAGTTGGCGGTTCATTCCGCTGTGGCGACCCCAGATTAATAAAAGGGACTAAGCCGAAAAGAAAATGAATGAATGAATGAATGAATACATATGTACAATATCTCCATTTTTTATTGTTGTTGGGATTTTTTTCTTCTTTTAATTTGCATTGTTAAAATTTGAATATGAAACTAAATAAAAATACAAGTTCTAGAAAAATACCACATTTTTTTAAGAATTCCACTAGAATGCAGAAAATGCAAAAGTAGCAATAAAAATAATGACAATAAAGTGCATTTACAATATGAGTCCGTTTGATTTGATTAGATTGATCAGTTTTCATTGAGAAAAGACTTTAATTCCACTAACCAAACCTACCGGCTATGAGGAGAACATCACAGCATTACAAACTTTGATTTGAAGCTAAGAAATATGTGAAAATCAGACAAAAAGACAAAGGAAGAATTACATCCCATGTAGCCTTTTGAATGATGCAATCCAATTAAAACAATGGATAAATATAAAACTATTAGCTTAAAAGTGTAACTTGTATGTATAGAAGTAGTATATTTTAAATATACAATAAAACACAGATCTTTACGTGTTTTGAGAGCACAGAGAAAGTGTCTTTTGCTGTGCTGCATTGGAGTGGGTGGAGCTAAAGTCCTCTTTTGGCGCAAATTGCTAGGTTGAATTTTCTATAGCATTATGGGTAATGTATTTTTCTGCGTGAATTCTGATATTAAACATGTTCGTTAAACAAACAGAAAGCATATACAATCGATCCTGCCTCCCTGAATTGCTGGAATGTTCCACACTTTGAAATATATTTATTTACTTTTCTTCATCTATGCTAAGCTGCTTTGAAAATCTACATTGTTAAAAGTGCTATAGAAATAAAGATCAAAAATAAAGATGATCGACAGCCTCAGAACTCAAAATATCTTTTAACGTTTATTAACCATTGTTAAAATGTTTGTATCTCCAGAGACGGTTGCTCTCTTAAAAAACAGATTCGGTGTGGTCCTGGCTGTATAGTAAATTCTGATATGAATTTAGCTGATATGAACCAAGTTTGTGGACTGCAAATATGTGGACTACAGCAATTTCATAAACGTACCATTCATTTTGGTTATTTTGCCAACATCATTCCAGTGACAGCCACTTCAAGCAGCTGAGATTAAATGAGTACGTTGTTCCATCACTCATTATAAAATGTTGCGTTAGCCCAAGTTCAGGGTTTTTCCAGAGTCTCCCTACAAATTGATCTTTTCCGCCGAGGGAACACCTTGATCTCTGGAATGAATGAGAAATGCCCATATTCTGTTATTGGATCAGATACAATAGATGTCAGAACACGCATCCCTCCCCGTTTTTATGATGTTTATCTTTTGAAAGATGGGTACAATAAACACCAGGTGGAATTTCCCCAAACTACACACACAAACGCTTGTTCACACACGCACGTGTATGGGTTTGACTTACGTAATCAAGCTGCAAACCTCTTTTTGTGATTGAAAGAATAGTTTTCACCCTAAAATGAAAATGTGATGTTAACTTACCCTCGGTCCATACAAGATGTAAGTGATTTGTTTTATCTTCAGTAAAACTTTAAAGGTACCACAAAATGAAAATCTGAATATACCTACAGTCAAGACTGAAATTATTCATAGCCCAGGGGAATAATACAAGTTCAGTATGTGGAAGAGACATATCGTGAGCCTCAAAAGCCATTGTTTTCTTAACCTCATATAAATCTCATGAGTGTAAAATCCCTGTGAAAACCACGGCAATCGGAACAAAATGCAGACTGTTACGTTGCATATGGGATCATTAAAGGTCCCGCGAAGTGCTTTGAAATATGCATTTTTATTCGATGTTTGACGTAATCTCAACCGAAACACGAAGAGAGGGTGGGACATAGTGTAGCTCCTGTCCTTTTTAAAAAACATTTTTGTTTTATCACCTCTCTGCCAGTGAGAGTGGTTGAGCTCAAGTCCATCAAATGAAAAGCAAATGAGAAGCGTCTTGAAGGGGGCGGGGCTTGGCAGATACTAGAGAGCATTTGATTGGTTATGATGTGAGGAGAAACTGTAGTATGGGTTGACGTGAATAAAACCGTTGATAAATTTAGGCGGAAGTGACAAACTACAATCTTTACTTGTTGATATCAGTTTTATATCTTCTAAATGCAAATTTTGTCACTGTTTTGGAGCACACTAGCTTATAGATATCCTTAAAAACGAACAATACTAATACTAACATCTAAAAAACTTTATTTTACTTTCATGGGACCTTTAATTTGCATGTCACAGGTGGCGTTTGTTTGGCGTTTTCTTGTTTTCTTGTGAGATTACAATTATAATTTTCTCCTTATTTTTAACCCTTGTCTACTGTTGAAATTGACTACTCTTTTGTTATGTTTGTGGCTTTTTTTGCCCCATTGACTTCCATTATAATGACATTTTTTGAATGGAAAGCCAGGACAGCATGTAATCATGCATTCTTGATTGTTGGTGGTTTTCCCTGTTGGGAAGAGGTCAAATGTGTAATTTTTACTGTTGATCATCAGTTGGCAGCATTAACCCTTTAGATAAGCCTGTGCAAAAAGATTTCTGGTTTTTATATGGAGTTCTTGAATTAATTGAGTTTGAACATAGCACAAGGGTAGTACATTTTCCCAGATTGTATTGCTGAATTTTTGAAAAATTTCAAAGCATTTTTACAAAATATGTGTCAAAATAAGAATTGTCACCAAAAATCATTCTGCTAGCTGAAACACAGAGAAAGCCAAATTAAGACTCACAATCACCCCAGAGTGGATGAAAACATCCTCAACAGCACACAAGGGTTAAATAAATGTAAGCTTAAATTTTGTTAGTTTAACGTGTGTATTGTGAAATTTGCAGCACATATTGGTTATGACTCATGAGGCAACAAACACATGCAGAGCAGAACTCATTAATATTCATAACCCTTCCAAATATGGTCAAACCCGAGCTTTTGATTGTAGAGGGAATTTCTGGGGTTATAAATGAGCATATAAAACTATTTCTGGAGAATTGTTGAACTTACCAAAGCCCCATATACCTACTATGTAGATTTCAGAGAGCAATTTAACTTATTGAATCAATGCACTCTGTGTCCCCTTTAAAGATTTAGATTTTTTTAGCTGAAACCATGGTCTTTGGTGATTCGTTAAATGCAAATCTAGGATTACCAGTACTTTGAGAGTCAATAAATTATATACAGGTAAAATCAAATTAATATCTCACGATTCATTGAGACCTTATGAAGCGAAACTATTGGCCTGTACAAGGTCACATATGTGTTTGTGTCACACATATGTTAATAACAGGAATCTCACACTATAGACTAGAGTCAGTATCGATTGCTGAGGCTGAGAATTAAAGGTTATGATGTTGTAAATGATGTCTGTTTCTTGCACAGACCACCCGTTATGCTTCATAAGACCTCAATATGTCATCAGGTTCCAATATATCAATATATCATCTTATTTTGGCTGTATGGTTTTTGAGCTCTAGAAAGTGCCTGAAATTTTTTTGTCACCCAATTAAAAAGTAATGTAATTTTTTTTGTGAACTATCCCTTGAATGACTGTAGTTTTCATATTTGTTCACACCAATTATGGCTTAAATGTGCTGTGAAATAAGATGTCTGTTGGATGGGGTTCTGCATTTGCTTTCTGTACTCCCAAATTTGTAATTCATCCAAAAAAAAAAAAAACTCTGCTGATATATCATTAAAAAAAGAATCATTTTACAGGTATAATGGGTGCTTGCATTTTGCTCGCATGCGAACAAGCTGTTCTTTGTTCTTTTACTGCCAATGAATATTATAGCTTTTAACAGTCCAGGAGTGCAAATATGACAATTCCTGGAATATGAGAATATGTTTTATTTTACGTATAAGCATCCATCTGACTCATGGTTCAAGAACAGTTTATGCCCCATAAAAGTTTAATTTAAAACAAGAATCACTTAATGCCTAATTAAAAGTCTCTATTTAAGGATCACAGTGTAGACTCAAAATACTAATTAACTGTCATTTTAAATCTATCGCTTTTTAACTAGTTTTGCCACTAAAAGCAACAATTTTGTTGTTGTTGTTTTCAGATTTTTTTGCTGATTTGAAATATATAATTCAAAGTTTAGCATAGCATTTTTCGAGATTTCAGATTCCTCCATTCATTTAGACAGGACTTTGGTCTTGAATGAATTTGAGTTACAAATATCCACTGAATTTTTGTAAGGGAATTTATAATGTGAAATAAAACAAACTGAAAAACACCTGTTGGATATAATTAAGGTTGTATTCTTCAACGGGCAGAATATTTTAGGAACAAACTTTGCATGGTGAATATTGATTTGAATTTTACACAATGAAATAACTTTTTAAATATTCCGTGTTTATATGTACAGTCTTGTTGAATTACACACCACAAAAATGCAAGGTATGAAAATACAATGCTTTTAAAGTTCAAGCACTATTAATGAAAGAATTTTTTTCAAATACATATTTGTCATTACTTTACTTCCATAGACTACCTCATAGGTCTCATTTGGGGTGGCGCGGTGGCGCAGTGGGTAGAGCTGTCGCCTCACAGCAAGAAGGTCACTGGTTCAAGCCTCGGCTGGGTCAGTTGGCATTTCTGTGTGGAGTTTGCATGTTCTCCTCATGTTCGCGTGGGTTTCCTCCGGGTGCTCCGGTTTCCCCCACAAGTCCAAAGACATGCGCTATAGGTGAATTGGGTAAGCTAAATTTTCCATAGTGTATGTGTGTGAATGAGAGTGTATGGGTGTTTTCCAGTGATGGGTTGCAGCTGGAAGGGCATCCACTGCGTGGAACATATGCTGGATGAGTTGGCGGTTTGTTCCGTTGTGGCGACCCCAGATTGATAAAGAAAATGAATTAATGAATGAATGGTCTCATTTGATAGATTTTACTCATATGCTTATTAAGATTTGCATAAAAACTATGTACATTAGTAAAATTGTGCTGCTAGTTGAATTGAACAAGTTAAAGTAAATGTGAATATGTACATACTTTACCCTTCTTTGTTGTAGTTTTACAAAACAAGAAAGATATTGAAAAGAACAATTGCCTGTAAAGTCACTTAAGTTACCCAAACTGCTTTCTGCTGCTCTTACACTATTGTGATAATACAATTTGTTGGGACAGAATAATAATTATTATGCCTATTATTTGTAGTATTTTCATAGCAATTTAAACTACCCCTTCAATATGTACAAACAAAAAGCTAGAGTTCTGACTGCAAATACTCTGTGGAAGAATGACTGAGCGTGTGTCTAACGCTCGGCCATACAGACAACAACTACAGATATATTTCAGCAGCTGATGGGTGACATGATAAACGTGCAAATTTGCATTATCATTGGTGACAGGTAATGCTTGAAATATAAACGTCATGTCTATTGTCCTAATTCGCATCAATTATGTCAGGTTTCCACTTTTTTCTTGTGCTTGAATGTTAAAACGGCCCTCCTATGAATTGTCAGTCACTGAAATGGCCCCCCGCCAGTTTGAGTTTGAGACCCCTGGACTAAGCCAAAGAAAAATGAATGGATGAATGAAAACGAAAATGATGAGTGTAAGCCAAATCAAAGAAATTAACGAAACAATCCTTAAATATAACGATTAAACTAGGCGACAAATATTTCACGAAAACTGCTGGTTTAAAGTAAAAATATAACTTTTTTAAAGTTTAGCCTACCTAGGGAGTTCGTTTTTTTGCTTTAAGGCAAATTGAATAAAACAGGTTATAGTCAGAAACCGTAATTTTTCCCCTATTCCCAATATAAAAATGCACTTTGAAAGAAATACACAGTATAGTTTCACTTTTTTTGTGTGTACGCAAAGTTGATATAAAGGTGTATAAAAAAAAGTGTTTGAGGGGGCTTCAGATGCATTACGAAATCCTTATGCCTCAGCAGATGATTAAGATTAAGAGTCAATCGCTCTCAGACTTTTAGTTGTGGTAGTTCTCCAGGTAGGAGCCAAGCCAGGATCAATTGAAATGAACTGACTTGCATTTCCTGACTGCAGACGAGGGAGCGAAAAGGCATGCCTACGTCACCGATGACGTCTTTGTCCGTCTACGCAACCTGCTATTAATCACAATACAAGACCAGCGCAGAGCTCTCTTAATGCTATCTTTGAATGATTTGTAAAGTTAATTTCTCTAATGCAGTGAGCACCCCACTAAAAATGCTGAATGTAGAGCAGTGAGTCAGGCGTCTACGGTGCAACAGGAAAAACCAGAGCCGAGAAATGATCAAATAATAAGCCACTGCTCAAAAGTACTTAAAGGCCACGACAAAGACCTACACGGCATCTTTTTTGGTGACACATAAATGTATACAATTCTCAATAATAAAATAGCACAACATTTTTTATATTTAAAATAAGACAAATCTCTGGAAAAACACAAAAATTACATTTTCCATTCTCACATAACACAAACTGAGAATAGCATTGCTTATATCTGCTTTAATATGGAATTATATGCATTTAAAGTAGAGCAGACAAGAATTTAAACTGTTTGATCTAATTTATTACATGATGAGGTGATTAAATCGAATTGACCACGATATAATCACATTTGGTTCTATCTATCTATCTATCTATCTATCTATCTATCTATCTATCTATCTATCTATCTATCTATCTATCTATCTGTCTATCTTTCTGTCTGTCTGTCTGCGTGTCTATCCGTCTGTCTGTCTGTCTATCTGTCTGTCTGTCTGTCTGTCTGTCTATCCGTCTGTCTGTCTGTCTGTCTGTCTGTCTGTCTGTCTATCCGTCTGTCTGTCTGTCTCTCTGTGTGTCTGTCTGTCTATCTATCTATCTATCTATCTATCTATCTATCTATCTATCTATCTATCTATCTATCTATCTATCTATCTATCTATCTATCTATCTGTCTATCTATCTATCTATTTATCTGTCTGTCTGTCTATCCGTCTGTCTGTCTGTCTGTCTGTCTGTCTGTCTGTCTGTCTGTCTGTGTCTGTTTGTCTATCTGTCTGTCTATCTATCTATCTATCTGTCTTGATTGACAACATTTATTCATTATTAATGTACATTAAAATATAGACTAATTAAAATAAATATTGAAGATTTAGTAACAGGAAATGAGGAAATGAACATAACAGACAAGGTTATATTACAAGGCATATATTATATGTGTTATAAATGTAAATTTTTTTTCAACAAAAAATATTTTAAAACATGTTTTTTTTTATTTTTTCACTGATTTTAATAACTGTATAAACGGGAATTGTAGTGTGTAAAAAGCTATTAAAATAAAGTGTGAGTACATGATATAATTAATGAAAAAATTTGTAAATAGTCAAAAATATTTATCAAGAATAAACAGCCTGTAAAACTGGCTTTTTTTTTATCATGTAGCTGTGATTCAACTGTTAAAATCTGCATTCCTGTTGACATTTGTACCTGTCAGTTCGTTGTTGTTTTTTATCAGATTTTAAAAATCAAATTGATATGACAGAATGACATCAGAAAAAATCTTTGACAAGAGGTGACTTTTACATCTTAAAATCACATTTAGCTGAAAATGTGTAACATGACAGATAGAGAGAATAGGCTAAGCACATTTACATAAAATAAAATAAAATGATGTACAGCTTTCTTGCAGCACAGGAAAACCAGTTGATTCAATTGCAGGAAAATAAATATCATCAAACATTTAACAATTCAATTGATTTGTACAAGTAACTCTAATTTAGGCATGATTTATTATTATGCATGATAAAAATAAGTTTGTTGTTCAGTATACTGAGCTTTCAGTGAGTTTAAATCACTGCATATTTCAAGTGAAAAGAGACAAAAAGTACTTTGGGGGTATCAGTGTAAAACCCTCCTAAGGAAAGGGGCTTTAAGTGATTTGCACATCCTGCTGCTGAATAAGAATGGTCACGAGTAACTTGGAGGTAAGAACCTGCTGAATTGGGGCTCTATTGGCTCACCCCAGGTTTCCCGCTGGTCCTTTAGCACCAATGCCCATTGATATTCAGCAGTATTGACGTCACGTGTTTGCAAGGAGTCCCTCTGCAGCTGTGATAACCAGAACACTGAGATCAGGAGCGGACCATGGAAGAAGTGCATTCAGTCATTTTCCAGGCTCCCTCTGCTGCTGACATTCAATAAAGAAAGCAATCAGAGACTCTGGCTGGAAATAGTTGTCACGTGCTGTATGTATTCAAATCTGTCACTCATACTATTCATCATTGCTGTACTCTTTCTAAATTAAAGAGATAGTTTACCCAAAAATTTCAATTCTGTCATCATTTGCTCCTCCTTCTCTTGTTCCAAACCTGTTTGAGTTTCTTTCTTCTGTTGAACTGAAAAGAAGATGTTTTGAAAAATGTTGGAAACCTGTAACCTTTGACTACTATATTTGTTTTTTCTATGTTAATCGTTACAGGTTTTTGACTTTCTTCAAAATAACTTCTTTTGTGTTCAACAGAAGAAAGAAACTGATAAAGGTTTGGAACCACATGAGGGTGAGTACATAGAGAATTTTTGGGTGAACTGTCATTTTTAGCAGTGCAGTCATTTGAGGGATCTCTCCTAAGCATACAGCTTCTTTACTGGCATCAGTGGTTACCTGAAGAAACTTTAACCTTTATAAAATGTTGCATTTCATAAAAGGTTCTTTATTGTAGGAAGAGATTATTTCACAATGTTAAAAAAATATATAATCCAAGAAATAGTTCTACGATTATTTTCAGGAGTGATGTTTCACAAATATGTGTTTTTGTAAGATTCCCTTTTGCTTGTTTGTTTAAAAAAAAATATTCTGTCTTTTTTTTTTGGTTCATTTATCCACATTTATGCTTGTCCTTAAATGTAAAGTTCACCCCAAAATTAAATAAATGGCTACTAAAGGGATAGTTTACTCCTTTATTTTTCATTGACTTTCTTTCTCCTTTTGAACACAATTGACGATATTTTGAAGAAAGCTGAAAATCTGTAACCACTGACTTCTATAGTATTTGTTTTTGCTACTACTGTATGGTAGTCAATGGTTACAGGGTTTTTAGGTTTCTTCAAAATATCTTCTTTTGTGTTCAGCAGAAGAAAGAACTCATAAAGGTTTTGAACCACTTGAGGGTGAGTAAATATCATTCATTCATTTATTTTCTTTTCGGCTTAGTTCCTTTATTAATCAGGGGTCGCCACAGAATTAACCGCCAACTTATCCAGCATATGTTTTACGCAGCGGATGCCCTTCCAGCTGCAACCTATCACTGGGAAACATCCATACACACTCATTCACACACATACACTACGGACAATTTAGCCTACCCAATTCACCTATACCGCATGTCTTTGGACTGTGGGGGAAACCGGAGCACCCGGAGGAAACCCACGCCAACACGGGGAGAACATGCAAACTCCACACAGAAATGCCAACTGACCCAGCCGAGGCTCGAACCAGCGACCTTCTTGCTGTGAGGCGATCTTGCTACCCACTGCGCCACCATGACGCCCTGGTGAGTAAATAGTGAGCAAATTTTCATTTTTAGCTGAGCTATCCCTTTAATATACTTTTTCAATTCAGTTGAACATTAAAGAAGATTTTTAGCTAAAACTGTTGCCTTCGTGTTTTACGAAAAGTCAATACAGTACAAAACTAAATAAATTTAATAGCTGGTTGATGATATATTGAGGAATCACATTATTCAACTTAGAAATGTTTGCCAAGACTAAGTAAATTAAAGGTAATACTGCAGTAAATAATGTATCGGCAGGAGATATATTCATTTTTTTTTGGCTGTATGCTTTTTTTTTTACTCCAAGCATTGACTTGATCATCTAGAAACACGGTGTCAGCTAAAAATCTTACTGAATGTTCTACTGAAGAAAAAGGATCTATCTGTGATAATTGTGAATACATTTACTAAATATTTTTATTATTGGATGACTGTCTGTTTAGGTTTGCAACAAGGTAGCAATAAAGAAAAATCTGTGTTAATCCCGAAAGGATGGTGTCATTTATGTAGCTTGCTTATTTATATATTTAATTATAGATTTGGAGATCATAAACCAAACACACAGTAAAAGTAAATGATAGACACATCAAAAAGGCATGCTCATGAAGAAAAAAAGCCATGTTTAGCTTGTTTTCTTTCCCCTTTTTCATTTTAGATTGATGTTTAGTGTTTTATTTTTTAGTGTCAGCTTTTTATCGTTAAATTTAAGTCATGATTTCCTCATTTTTATGAAGCCCACTAAAAGCATCATTTTCTTAAGATCTTGCTCATCTTGTCTACTGTGCTCGTCTTCTCGTCCTCTCCATCAGCAGCTTGTGTTTGTTTGGCTTTTTGTCAGTCTGCTTCTCCAGCCAACCAGCGCTGCTCACGTTAATGGCTCGTTGTGGACAAAGGAAAGAACAATAAAAATATTTAACGCGCCTGACCATATTTTGTTTTTGTTTTGCTTTGTTTTTCTTGTGGTTTTGTGGAGAGTTCATTATGCAGCCGCTAGAGGGTTCTCAACGCAGCGGTGCGCAAAATAAAAACACCGTCCCGGTTCAGATACGCACTGAGAAACAAAACAGCGAGCAGGTTTACTGTACCTGCGGCTCCTGACAGAAATCTTACCCGCCTGCTCGCACTATATGCCAAATAAAAACAGTGTGACGTAACCGACGAGTTACCTAAAACAAGTAGCGTCATTTTCGACAAATGTGTTTTTACCTAAGTCGGACTGTTCGATTAGAGACCGGGAATATTATGAGGCGCTTCAACTTTAATGTAGGCGAATCCCTGTGTATAAAAACACGCCGGGCTCACATACCCGCGCAGAGTTGTGCCTGTGACATGTATGTTTGAGAAACAAGTTTGTCCGAAATGCGCATGAAGAAGAAAGTGAAAGGGAAATGATTTTGACCTCTCCACACTGATTGATTACTCAGTCATCCCTGCAGTTTAATGGGATCCATTCAATTGGGAAGGTGGAGCACTTGGATGAATTAACATATTCCTTTCCCCCCTCAATCTGTGTTGAAGTGTCTTTGAAAGGGGCAAGGAAAGGGGGTCGTGGCTTAACATTATAAAGGAAAAAATAAGACAGCATTGCCGTCTTGGTTGGTGTTGAATACGCGTCTTGACAGGCTTTTGTAAAAGCAAAAGACCGGGAAAGATCTCCAAAGACGAGCGCTATTTAGTATTTTGCAATCCTCAAATCCCCCTCATCCATTGACAAACAAAAAAAAATATCTTCTCTCCACTTGAAAATGAAACTTTTGCCCATTTGCACTTGGCTCCTATGCCTTTTGCTTTTTCTCGTGTGCTTGGGATCAGAGTGTGGGACTCCACGGCGAATTGTAAGGTCTAAAAGAGACTTGGTACGCATCAGGGAAGCCAGAAGTACCTTCCCAGGAGCCTGTGCCACACGCCTGCCTCGGGGCAAACGCTCACTTCCCGGGATAGATCGGCGCTCCCCTCGCCTGTCACAGGCGGGGGAAAGCAGCCCAGGTCGGCGGAGGGCTGTTTACTTTACCGGTCGAGGAGACCAACTGCGTCTGAAACCCAATGCAGAGGTGCCAAGGGCTAATTTCACCCTGGAAATGTGGATAAAACCCGAGGGTGGGCAACGCTCTCCAGCTGTTATCGGAGGTTTGGTTTGCTTAATTATGACTTGCATTATTATGTTCACCGCAGAAATATTTTCTGTCTTTTTTTTTTCTATAGTGTAACTGCAGCATGCTTCATAAATCACCTCCAGTGTGCATAAACACTTGCCACTAACACTTCTTTATATCACTTTCACTATTTATGAGATCATTCTTGCACAGTTCACTGCTGTAATAGATAAAGAGATGCGTCTTTGCTCTTGTTTTTTATTAGCAAATTTAAAAAAACAACTCTCGTGGGTTTTGCATGCGGCTGGCAGTTTATTATCGCCACGCAACTTTTGGTAGTTTTAACATCAATCGCCTTTTTAGTTATTAATCTTTGCACGGTTCGTTGTACTGTGGAGTAAAACAACTGGAATTGCTCATTATGGGTTTGATGCTAAAGTCGGGCGTTTTAAGAATTGAATTTGGTATTTTTAATCATTGCTATTTAAAAAGTGCTGCGCGAGAAATCACGATCATCTGTGGGTTTGTCTCTGTGATGCTGTAAGATTAAGTGTCTGTGTCAGAAATCGCTTAAACAAATACGTCATCCCTTTGATGCACAGGCTACTGTGCTCGTTACGCGCACTGCTCTGCACTAAATACTACATATACACCATATACAGCAAACTGAACAGCACAGCGGGTGCTCGCTTATCTTCAGTCAATCACGCAAGCATGTTTATAATTATATTTGTTTTTTTAACTATGTATTTGACACTATCGAAGCGCTTACCGTTTATAATCGAATAACAAAATCCGCTCTTTTTTCTTGAAAAATCTCTACTTACGCACATTACGCATTATTCTTATGGGGATAGAGTAGCATAGGTGGGCGTGTTAGTTGCTCGGGTGTTTTTTTTTCTTTCTTTCTTACAAATCTATGTGATTTTCTTCCCCCCCATCCCTTCTTCAGCCAACAGAGAGCGTAATACCCGCGGAGTCGGTTTATGAAGCCCGCGTGCACCCCGTGAACCCCACAGAGCACGCAGTTCCGTGGGAACGTACTGTAATGACATACAGATCGATTAATTTTTTTAATTATCTCTCTAAAATGCTTTTAACGTCACTCGTGTGTCGAACATGTAAAGTGATAGACTTGCTTGTCTAATTCCCAAATGCTCTTTTAGATTCTGTAATAAGATTTGGATAAAAATCTAGGTTATACATAACACATTGTTTTATTATTATTATTATTATTATTATTATTATTATTATTATTATTATTATTATTATTATTATTAT
>CAIGQV010018170.1:7796774-7807352 GCA_903798115.1 Danio jaintianensis
ATTATTATTATTATTATTATTATTATTATTATTATTATTATTATTATATTTTTTACAAACATTGCACAATCATGCTTACATAATGTAACTAATGCTCATGTAACTTCATATTCATTATTTAAAAATAAAGATTCTTCAAAATACAATGGTTCCACAACCGATCTTTAGACACATCCATGGAATTTTTTTCTTACACTGTAAAAAAGCCTGGGTTCCACACAATTCCTTTAAATTGTCCCAACACAAATCGATTAGGTTAACTTAATTTTTTTTGCAAATTTAAGTGGTTTGAACATAAAACAATTAAGTTGTCCCAGAAAAAAAATCTCAAGAATTGGGTTGATTCAGCTCATTTTTAAATAAGTACCGGAAAAAATAATTGTTTGAGTGTATAATAGCAATAAAAATTTTTACATTATTAAAGTGCAACAAATGATTATATAGTAAAGAATAATTCACTAAAAGCTTCTTTTGGGGAAACAAACAAAACAAAAAGTTTTTCTTAGCTCCTCGTGGCATCTTCATTTTCACAAAGCATCAAGTAACAAGCTAACAAATCTATAAATAAAAACGAGACGTGCACAAGCAACTCATTGACAGATTTCAAAACGCATGATTTAAATTGCAAATCGTAGACTGGGGACATGGAAAACCAACGTCATTATGTGCAGTTGGGTACATTGTCTTTAAATAAGCTTTATATCTCCAGAGAGGGACATGATAATGGATTGATTGAATACATCTTGTCAGTGAGTCATCTAAAATTAGTCCACTCCTCTGTCCTCGCAGTGATCTCCTTAGTCACAGTAACATTAAGAAACAACGAGGGGGCGCTGGTAGAGTTTATATGGCCTTTTCCTTCTTCTTCACAGCAAATAGTGTTGTTCAGCAAATTTCCTTTTAAACAAAGCACTAAACGCTTGCGGTCCGTGGGCCCTCATATATTGCCTGTCGGGTTTCCAGCCACAATTATGTGCTGTTTTATATTCTTCAGGTAAAGGGAGAAGAAGAGGAATCATGTTAAGTGTCAGTCCAGATGGAGGAAGCTATAAAATTAGTGCCTTGTCCATCCTTTCCTCGAGTGGTTTTGTTATTGCTGCTTCTTGTAAAGATATTACAGTGCTCATGGAATGAGCTCGGCAGCGCAGTCAATCAGATCCTCAGACAGGCACTGAGCCCATTCTCAGACACACCACTGCTTTTACTACTGGTTTTACAGCATGTCTGCTGACGTTAGACGGCAGCCGTTCATCCCAAATTGAACGCAGTCAGATCTTAAGTATAAATGCGTTCATTGTGGGCTTTTTTTTCTCTCGCTCACTGTTGTCTTTGAGGTCTCTGTGTTGTACACTGCGATGGGATGTTTTATTACAGTAACTTCATAAGCACCTCGTAAAGCTGTCAATAGCACCACTTAGAGGTTTGTAATGATGCCTATGAAAAATTAAATATTCAATGATCTTGTTTTATTACGTTTGGGGAGCGTAGCCGGGACTTGTAGTTCATGTTTCTGTCATATATATATATATATATATATATATATACAGTGCTCAACATAAATGAGTACACCCCATTTTGAATATTAACATTTTTATCAATTTCTCAGTGAATATAGGTCATATATTTTGGTGCATTTGAACAAAACAGATTTATTAAACAGATATAATTATTAAAACAATATTTTAGTCACCAAACATCTTTAGAAATAAAAAAAGGTAATACATTTAAATTCCTGTAAAATATTGGAAAAAAAACTACAAACTTTGAATTTAAAAAAAAAAAAAATATTTAATATTTGTACCTAGCATATCAATTTGGGTGTACTAATTTTGAACCGTTATCATAAGTTATTTTGTTAGATTAGCTCTTGATTTGGCTTCAGTACTGACTAATCTGATGTATATGCACAAAAATAATATTGTAAAGCTTACTATAGAAAATATTAATCTAAATGAGAGATTTGTGAGGGGTGTACTCACATATGTTGAGCACTGAATAATAAAAATAAATATATATGAATAAATAAATTACACACACACACACACTTGTACATTTGCAGACTTCCCATACGTTGTGAAAAATGTAATGACAAAGTCAAGACAACAAATATTTTTTATGTTGCTTTAACTTATTTTAATACGTTAATCAGGTTTCAACTAAATATTTTAAGTCATACAAAGTTTAACTTAATATTTTTAGTCAGTTTGATAGTTGTAAGTTGAGATGACAAAAAAGTTCATTTGATTCAACTAATCAATTAGATTTTTTTTCACAGTGTAGACATAATGATTTTTATACTGTACAGACTGTATATTCTATGCCCCTGAATCCTACATTTTCAAAATTCTTTATTCTGTGTGGTTTATCAGCCATTTTCCCCATGGGGACCAAAAAATGTCCCCACAAGGTCAAAATTTACTAGTATGGCTGTACTTGTGGCCACAAACGCGCAAGTCATCATCAGATTCATGCATTCATTCATTTTCCTTCAGCTTAGTTCCTTTATTCATTAGGGGTCGCCACAGCGGAATGAACCGCCAACTTTTCCAGCATATGTTTCACACAGTGGACGCCCTTCCAGTGCAACCCACACACTTATTCACACACACTCACACTATGGCCAGTTCAGTTTATTCAATTCACCTATAGCACATGTGTTTGGACTGTGGGGGAAACCGGAGTACCCGGAGGAAACCCACGCTAACAAGGGCAGTACATGCAAACTCCACACAGAAACGCCAACTGACCAAGCCGGGACTCGAACCAGTGAACTTCTTGCTGTGAGACGACAGTGCTAACCACTGTGCCATCGTGTCACCGCCTCATCAGATTCAGATTTCCATAATAGATTTTTTTAAAGATCTTTTACCTGGATGTTGAATTATTTAGTTCAAGTATAGACATTTTCAGAATAATTATTGTTCCAACGCTTTACAAAGGGTGAATGTTATTACACTGAAAAAAACATTATTGCAAACAATTTATATGGGCTGAATTTAAACACAGAAATTAAATTTAGTAATGTTCAACTTAATTTGTTTGTTCAAATTCAGCCCATATCAATTGTTTGCAACCACTTACCTTAAAAAAATGTGTCAATCTAATGAATACTATTTTCAGTGTAATTATTACTGTATTGTATAATCAAAATCAGAAAAAGTGAAGAAGGTGTTGTGTGTCAAGCTGTATTACAGTTATGCAATATAATGTACTTTTTTCAAAAAGGCGATATCTTTGTATATATTTTCAATAATGTAATCTGATCAATGCAATAATTAATGCTTAAGAGTTTGGGATACATTGCATTAGATGGTCATTTGCAAAGCAAGCAACATTGTATTTGTGTGTAAGACTTTCTTATCTCCATATTGTTAATCATACAATAATGTATAAATTAGATAAAGTCATGTACAGTATGTATTATGCACCGTTTTATTAAAAAGCTTGCTAGTGATCATCTTAGAATTAGCATTACAAAAACTACATTAAGAAATTAATTAATGAATAACTAAAATAATTAGCCAATAATAGAAAATAAATATACAATAATCCTAATTTATACATTTTTGAGTGAAATTCATATTTATGAATATGTTTTGATAAATAACAGCTGTCTGTAAAAATATGTTGCATATTGTTTTTTACCGATGTTTTACCATATTTTGAATTCTTTGTCTCTTTCTGTTGTGCTTTAAAGTTGAAGTAATTTTCCACCAATTTAATTTAATTTTGTTTAATTTAATTTTATTTTATTTTATTATGCATCGTTTTATTAAAAAGCTTGCTTGTGATCAGTTAAAATTAGCATTACAAAAACTACATTAAGAAATTAATGAATGAATAAATAACTAAAATAATTAGCCCATAATAGAAAATAAATATACAATAATACTAATATATAGATTTTTGTGTGAAATTCATATTTATGAATATGTTTAGATAAATAACAGCCCAATAACAGCTCAGATATTTATTGAAAACTGTCCCAATTTGAATATTAATAGCAAAAAATTCAAAGCGAGTGACATTGTTTTTGTTTTTCACATTGCTTAATAATTTTCTGTCTGTAAAAATACATTTCATATTGTCTTTTACTAATGTTTTACCATGTTTTGGATTATTTGTTTCTTTCTGTTGTGTTTAAAGTTGTTTTTGTTTTTTTTATTAAAATGTAATATTACACCAATTTAATTTAATTTAATTTAATTTAATTTAATTTAATTTAATTTAATTTAATTTAATTTAATTTAATTTTATTTTATTTTATTTTATTTTATTTTATTTCTACTTATAATGCATGACTAAAATTATAATTAAAAAATGAAGCTATTTTATATATTTTATGTCTTAACTTTAAAAGGACATACCCCATAATTAAAATATTCATTCATTCATTTTCTTTTCGGCTTAGTCCCTTTATTAATCTGGGGTCGCCACATGATTGGAATGAACCGCCAACTTATCCAGCATATGTTTTACGCAGCGGATGCCCTTCCAGCTGCAACCCATCACTGGGAAACATCCATACACACTCATTAAAGTATAACCCCTGCTGGACATGGCTCCGGAAGTTCCAGGGGGAGACCGAACTGGTATCCCCCCTTCTTCAGGCTCTAATTAAAATATAAAACTCTAAAAATAACAACAACAATAGATGCTTTAATAAAGTTGTCAGAAGTCAACTTTAGCAAACAGCTGCTACACTGGTGTCTTTCTTTTTCATAATGTTCACTTTGTAGTGCTCTGTCCATGGTGCTGGATACTGAGATTGAATGAACTCAACATGGAGGCTTTCATGAAATATTGGATAGGATTAACAAGGGGTACGCCATATCCAATATAAAGTGCCGACCGCATTAATTTCCAAAATGACATTTTAAGTTCAGCATGTACTTCATTTGACTGCATCGATTTCCTAAAGTAAATTAATTTGCAAAGTAAGCGACATTGCATTTGTGCTTTTGCAGTTTATCATGCAACAACACTTAATATAAAGCCATATGCAGTACATAATACACACATGAATGAAATATCAACTGTAATCAATATAAAATGAGCTTTTTTTCCCAAATACATCCATCAATTGAACCCACATCTCTTTCCCAACCCCGCGTCTCTTTGCATGTCAAAAGAAGTTCGGTTCTGGCAAGAAATGTACCTGTTTGTTATTTCCCACTTAGTGGTCTCATTCCAGGATTTCACAGATTGTAATTTCCTCAGTTTTATGGCACAATTTATTTTTATAGATGCTGGCAGTGGTTCTGCTGGCAGCCCAGAAGTGAGAGGGGAACTACATGCTTCTGTCTGCTCTTTTTACTGTGGTGCTCCCGAATGAATGATCCTCTTTAAAGTGGTCAATCGTAGCGGTCAAAAGATCCTGGTGTATTCAGCTTGAGCGAACGCATTTAAGCACTTTCCCTGTTACTAGTGGCTTGTCTACATTTGGAGTTGTGTTACATATTGTATGTGCTGAAGAACGTCATATTGTGTAGTAATATTTTGCCCTGCTACCATGGTAACGCTTTACTGCTTATTCGCAGTTTCACCAATTGCCTTTACCAAACACTTCTGTTCTGTACAGATACAATTTAGAGATCCTAGAACCTACGTAGGAAAATAGTTTCATATGCAAAAAAAAATCAAGGAATGTTATGTGGCATTAGAAAAAAGTGTGTTTTCTACAGTTGGTTTGTCAAGCCCACTCACCTGTATAAGGCATACTCAGAATTGCATGTTTTAAAGTTGTTGTGTGGGTGTGGGTGTGTGTGTGGGGGCGGGGGGGGGGGGTATAATGTATATACTTTTTAAGTGTATATACTTTTTACATTTTAAAAAGTGATTACGCAGAAATTTATTGATTCATATGTGATTCATCTTTATTCTTTATTACTATTGCGCTTTTACAATGTAGGTTGTGTCAAAGCAGCTTAACATGGAAGTTCTAGTAAATTGAAACTGCGTCAGTCCAGTTTTCTTAAAACAATTGTTTTAATAATTAAGTTGGTATAGGATTTAACATAGACATTGTTGATTTGGAGGACTTTATCAGTTTAGACAGTTCTTCCTCACCTACTGATGAGAAAATCTGAAGTGATCGTATTTCTGTTTTGTTTTTTTCGAACTTCAGGGCCAATGTTTTATTAGAAATGTAGAATATAAAATAAATATCAGAATCAGAATCAGAATCAGAATCGGTTTTATTGCCAAGTGTGCTTACACACACAAGGAATTTGTTTTGGCTACAGAAGCTTCCAGTGTACATAAAGTGACAAGTGACAACACAAAATAAATATGAGGAAAAAATAAATAAATAAAATAAAATACGACAAACATTAAACAGAGATGCAGTTAGACAATAGAGCTCTGGATGATGAATTGTTGTACAGATTTGTTATAAATATACAAGTTTTACAAGTTATAAGGTGCTGTGTACAAATGCGTATGGAGAAAGTATTGCATTGTATACTGTTTTAAGGTGCTGTGTACAAATGCGTATGAAAAGGTATTGCACATGTTTATTGCACAGTAGGGGAATAATTAACTGTTCATGAGGTAGATGGCCTGAGGAAAGAAACTTTTCCTGTGTCTGGCTGTTTTTGTGCTCGGTGTTCTGTAGCGCCGGCCAGACGGTAACAGTTCAAACAGAAAGTGTGCTGGGTGTGAAGGGTCCAGAGTGATTTTGCGAGTCCTTTTACTCACTCTGGAAGAGTACAGTTCTTGAAGTGTAGGAAGGGTAGTGCCAGTGATTCGTTCAGCAGTCCGGACTATTCGCTGTAGCCTACGGAGGTCGGTTTTGGCAGCTGAGCCGAACCAGACGGTGATTGAAGTGCAGAGGATGGATTGGATGACAGCTGAGTAGAACTGTACGAGCAGCTCCTGTGGCAGGTTGAACTTCCTCAGCTGACGAAGGAAGTACAGTCTCTGCTGGGCTTTCTTTACAATAGAGTCTATGTGAATGTCCCACTTCAGATCCTGAGAGATGGTGGTGCCCAGGAACCTGAATGACTCTACTGCAGCCACAGTGCTGTTCATGATGGTGAGTGGGGGAAGTGCAGGGGGGTTTCTCCTAAAGTCCACTATCATCTCCACCGTTTTGAGCGTGTTCAGCTCCAGGTTGTTGCATCTGCACCATAAAGCCAGCCGCTCCACCTCCTGTCTGTATGCAGACTCATCACCGTTCCAGATGAGGCCGATAACAGTAGTGTCGTCAGCAAACTTCAAGAGTTTAATGGAGGGGTCTTTTGCAGTGCAGTCATTGGTATACAGGGAGAAGAGCAGTGGGGAGAGAACACATCCCTGGGGGGCACCAGTGCTGATGGTGCGGCTGTCGGATGTGATTTTGCCCATTCTGACTAGCTGTTGTCTGTCTGTCAGAAAGCTGGTGATCCATTGACAGACAGAGACAGACAGGAACAGAGAGCTGGGTCAGTTTGTACTCGAGCAATGATGGGACGATGGTGTTAAAGGCAGAACTGAAGTCCACGAACAGAATCCTTGCGTAGTTCCCTGGTTTGTCCAGATGTTGTAGTGTATAATGCAGTCCCATGTTGACTGCATCATCCACAGACCGGTTTGCTCTATAGGCAAACTGCAGGGGGTCCAGCAAAGGTCCTGTGATGTCCTTCAGATATGCTAGCACCAGTCTTTCAAATGACTTCATGGCCACAGATGTTAAGGCAACAGGTCTGTAGTCATTGAGTCCTGTGATCTTTGGCTTCTTCTGGATTGGGATGATGGTGGAGCATTTGAAGCAGGATGGAACTTTGCGCTGTTCCAGTGATCTGTTGAAGATCTGTGAGAAAATGGGAGCCAGCTGGTCAGCGCAGGTTCTCAGACAGGCTGGTGAAACACCATCTGGGCCAGGTGCTTTCCTTCTCTTCTGTTTCCTGAAGATCTGACGCACATTATCCTCACTGATCTGAAGTGCAGGGGGGGAAAGAGAGATGGCTGGAGGTGTTGATGGCTGTGTAGAGAGATCGTCAGGGTGGGTGTGGGGTGTCTCAAATCTACAGTAGAACTTATTCAGCTCGTTTGCAAGTTGTTTATTGCCATCAATGCTGGGGGATGGTGTCTTGTAGTTTGTGATGTCTTTCAGGCCTTTCCACACTGATGCCGGGTCGTTGGCAGAAAACTGGTTTTCCAGCTTTTTGGCATAGCTCTTCTTAGCCACACCAATCTCCTTTGTCAGTGTGTTCCTTGCCTGATTGTACAAGATGCTGTCCCCACTCCTGTAGGCATCCTCTTTGGCCTGACGAAGCTGTCTAAGTTTTGGTGTGAACCATGGTTTATCATTGTTAAATGATAAGTAGGTCCTGGTAGGGATGCATAGGTCCTCACAGAAACTGATGTTAAGGTCTCTGTGAGTTCGTCGAGGTCGGTGGCTGCAGCTTCAAAAACACTCCAGTCAGTGCATTCAAAACAGGCTTGTAAGGCCTGTTCTGTGTCGTTGGTCCATCTCTTAACAGTTCTTAATACTGGCTTAGTAGTTTTAAGTTTTTGTCTGTAAGTTGGTATAAGATGAACCAGGCAGTGGTCGGAGAGTCCTAGAGCTGCTCTGGCGACGGAACGATATGCATCCTTTATTGTGGTGTAGCAATGGTCCAAAATATTATTGTCTCTGGTGGGGCATGTAATGTGCTGTTTGAATTTAGGCATCTCATGTGTGAGTTTCGCCTGATTAAAGTCACCGAGAATGATAAAAACAGAGTCCGGGTGTTGTTGTTCTGTCTCTGTGATCAGATCAGCCAGCTGTTGCAGTGCAGTACTCACGTGTGCTTGCGGTGGAATATAAACACCGATGAGAATGAACGAGGAAAACTCCCGCGGCGAGTAGAACGGCTTACAGTTAATGAAAAGCACTTCCACGTCAGGACAGCACATCTTCTTTAACACAGTTACATCCGTACACCACCTTCTGTTGATGTAGAAGCATGTCCCACCAACGCGCGTTTTGCCCGTTGACTCCGTATCGCGGTCCGCTCTGTACAGCTGAAAGTCCGGTAGGTGTAAAATATTAATGGAATATAAAACTATGGAAAGCTAATGATTACAGGTCCAGCATAAAATAAAATTGTTAAATAATATTCAAAATAAAAAAACTACATTCAAGATTACAACTTTCTTAAGATGCTGTTAGTCATGTTAGTCAAATTTTGTTTCTTTTTCAAATATTTCCCAAATGATTTTTAACAGAGCAAGGAATTTTTCACAGTATTTCCGATAATATTTTTTCTCCTGGAGAAAGTCTTATTTGTTTTATTTCGGCTAGAATAAAAGCAGTTAAAAATTTTTTTTTAACGATTTTAAGGTCAATATTATTAGCCCTCTTAAGCAATATTCTTTTTTTCAATTGTCTAAAGAACAAACCACTGTTACACAATGACTTGCCTAATTACCCTAACTTGCCTAATTAACCTAGTTAAGCCTTTAAATGTCACTTTAAGCTGAATACTAGTATCTTGAAAAATATCTAGTAAAATATTATGTACTGTCATCATGGCAAAGATAAAATAAATCAGTTATTAGAGATTAGTTATTAAAACTATTATGTTTATTAATGTGCTGAAAAATCTTCTTTCCATTAAACAGAAATTGGGGAAAACAAATATACAGGGGGGCTAATAATTCAGGAGGGCTAATAATTCTGACTTCAGATGTATATTAAAAAAATGACCATGTGGAGATTTCCTTGTGCAGAAGACCCTTTCTGTCTTTGTCTTCAAGTTTCTTTGCTCAGCAGTTTGCTGGATTAGGCAGCACTGCGGTGTGGATTTGTAGGGCTTGTTTGATTCAATTTAAACGAAATGTTAGAATTACAAATTTCGAATATTCCCAGTATCTGATTTCTGCAGTGTCGACACACACACATGAAGGACACGTACGCCATTAAATGTAAGAATACGTTTCCTTCCCCGGCTTAGCACATGCTTTCCAAATGAAACAGGAAAAAAGGATTTTAGAGCCCCTATCATAATACGAACTGTGCCTGAAAAAGGACCATTTTTTGATATCAAACATCCCGACTGCTGAGGCACATTTCAAGAAAATAGACTGAAAATTCGAGTAACCTTTGCTCTGTTGATACAAGACCACACTGTCTGGGCCTGATTGCTAGCAGATGCTTCCTCCTAGGCCTGTAAGTCCTTGGACTGGACTGTTGCAACCATTCGATCATGGGAACCACGTCAAGTTTCCCACTTTTCTGGACAAACACGTGCCGTTTTTCGTCATTTTGAGCGTAAGGCTGTGGTAACTTAGGCCTGCGGTGTTGCGTCAGTAAAGTTGCTGAATAACTGCTGTGCTCCTCTCATTGTTCTTCAAGAAACATCCATATTTGCTTATTGGTATATACAGTAGTCAACATTTGGAATGGATGAAAAATGTTTTTCAAAATTGTCCTAAAGGGGTGGCACGTTGCTCAGTGGTTAGCACTGATGCCTCACAGCAAGAAGGTCGCTGGTTCGAGTCCCGGCTGGGCCAGTTGGCCTTTCTGTGTGGAGTTTGCATGTTCTCCCAGTGTTGGCGTGGGTTTCCTTCGGGTGCTCTGGTTTCCCCCACAGTTCAAAAGACATGCGCTGC
>CAIGQV010018170.1:7807452-7827648 GCA_903798115.1 Danio jaintianensis
GGAAGTAGTTTTTAGTTTTAGCTATTTTAGGAGGATATCTGTCTGTGACTATTACTGTGCATAATTATTAGGCAACTTAACAAAAAACAAATATATACCCATTTCAATTATTTATTTTCACCAGTGAAACCAATATAACATCTCAACATTCACAAATATACATATCTGACATTCAAAAACAAAACAAAAACAAATCAGTGACCAATATAGCCACCTTTCTTTGCAAGGACACTCAAAAGCCTGCCATCCATGGATTCTGTCAGTGTTTTGATCTGTTCACCGTCAACATTGCGTGCAGCAGCAACCACAGCCTCCCAGACACTGTTCAGAGGTGTACTGTTTTCCCTCCTTGTAAATCTCACATTTGATGGACCACAGGTTCTCTATGGGGTTCAGATCAGGTGAACAAGGAGGCCATGTCATTAGTTTTTCTTCTTTTAGACCCTTTCTTGCCAGCCACGCTGTGGAGTACTTGGACGCGTATGATGGAGCATTGTCCTACATGAAAATCATGTTTTTCTTGAAGGATGCAGACTTCTTCCTGTACCACTGCTTGAAGGTGTCTTCCAGAAACTGGCAGTAGGACTGGGAGTTGAGCTTGACCCCATCCTCAACCCGATAAGGCCCCACAAGCTCATCTTTGATGATACCATCCCAAACCAGTACTCCACCTCCACCTTGCTGGCGTCTCAGTTGGACTGGAGCTCTCTGCCCTTTACCGATCCAGCCACGATCCCATCCATCTGGCCCATCAAGACTCGCTCTCATTTCATCAGTCCATAAAACCTTAGAAAAATCAGTCTTCAGATATTTCTTGGCCCAGTCTTGACGTTTTAGCTTGTGTGTCTTCTTCAGTGGTGTTTTTTTTTTTAGCCTTTCTTACCTTGGCCATGTCTCTGAGTATTGCACACCTTGTGCTTTTGGGCACTCCAGTGATGTTGCAGCTCTGAAATATGGCAAAACTGGTGGCAAGTGGCATCTTGGCAGCTGCACGCTTGACTTTTCTCAGTTCATGGGCAGTTATTTTGCGCCTTGACTATTTTGAATGAAACGCTTGATTGTTCTATGATCACGCTTCAGAAGCTTGGCAATTTTAAGAGTGCTGCATCCCTCTGCAAGATATCTCACTATTTTTGACTTTTCGGAGCCTGTTAAGTCCTTCTTTTGACCCATTTTGCCAAAGGAAAGGAAGTTGCCTAATAATTATGCACACCTGATATAGGGTGTAGATGTCATTAGACCACACCCCTTCTCATTACAGAGATGCACATCACCTAATATGCTTAATTGGTAGTAGGCTTTCGAGCCTATACAGCTTGGAGTAAGACAACATGCATAAAGAGGATGATGTGGTCAAAATACTCATTTGCCTAATAATTCTGCACTCCCTGTATATAGACAATATTCATTCATTCATTCATTTGTCTTCAGTTTAGTCCCTTTATTCATCAGGGGTCACCACAGCAGAATGAACCGCCAACTTATCCAGCATATATTTTACACAGCGGATGCCCTTCCAGCTGCAACCAGCTGCAACCTGTACTAGGAAACATCCATACACACTCATTCACACACATACACTATGGCCAATTTAGTTTATTCAACTGACCTATACCGCATGTCTTTGGACTGTGGGGGAAACCGGAGCACCCGGGGGAAACCCACGCCAACACAGGGAGAACATGCAAACTCAGAAATGTCAACTGACCCAGCTGGGACTCGAATCAGCAACCTTCTTGCTGTGAAACGACAGTGCTAACCACTGAGCCACCGTGTCGCCCTGAAAATTAAATTCTTTTTCAAATATTTTCCAATGATGTTTAACAGAGACTTTTTTTACAGTATTTCCAACGCTATCTCATGGCAATTTGCAAGTTTTTGATTTAGTGGCTAATTCGTATGAATCTCATTTGTACAGTGTAGTAGGATTTGCTCATCCCCAATGATGGCTGGGTTTAGGGTGGGGTTTGGTGCCACGCCTCCTTTTAAAAATTCTACATATTCGTATGACTGAACTCATGTGAATTCGTACAGATTAGCCACTAAACTGACAAAACATACAGTAAAATATGACGTTTCCTCGGGACATCAGGCTGCTATTTCCTATTAGATTTTTTCTTCAGGAGAAAGTCTCATTTAATGTACTGTAAGATCAACATTATTAGCCTTAAGAAACCCTAAAGAGATCTTTTTATTTTTCGACGATTGGCTACAGAACAAACTGTTATCAAATGACTTGCCTAATTAACCTAATTAGCCTAGTTAGGCTTTTAAATTGCATTTAGTATCTAGCAAAATTACTAGTAAAATATTATGAACTGTCATGATAGCAGACACAACAAACGATATTAGTTATTAAACCTATTATTAACCTATTATTTAAAAAATCTCTGTTAAACAGCACTTATAATATTTGAAAATAGCACCAACAGAATATTTGAAAAGAATTCAAATTTCACAGGAGGGCTGATAATGTTGCTTTCAACTGTATTTTGTTTTAAAAATGTATTCAATTCAATTCAATTTAATAAACTTTATTGTCTATCCCCACAGAAAATTGATTAGAAAATTGTCTTTAGACAAGGGCACAACAGCAAAACATAAATACACTTACACAATTATTTTAAGAGCCTATTTAAAAAACCAAGCAGTGGGAATAAATGTCTTCTTGTACTTAGCCTTTTTTGCTAAAGGGACTTAATACCGTCTGCCAGATGGAAGTAACTTAAAGGAACCATGTAAAGGATGGGAAGAGTCTTGCACAATAGTGGAGATTGTCTTTTCATCGCTGCCATAAATAAATCAGTGAGAGGTGTTTGTTTTTCACCAATTATGTTACATTTAGTAATCTTAAAAGTTTATTTTCGCTTTTATCCAAGAGGGAGTTAAACCAGGCTACAATATTAAAAGTAAGGACAAATTCAATAAGTGATTTATATACGACAGTCAAAAATATCCTTCTCAATATCAAAACTTCTCACTTTTCACTGTGAGTGTTTATCAAGAGAAAATTGAAAGTCAATCTCCACACCCAAGTATGTAAAAGAACCTGTTCAACTTCCTCCCCATTAATTAACAAAGGTTCACAGAATGTTCAGATTTTGTTTGTCCCACAACACATTCCTTTAGTCTTACTAATATTAAGCTGCAAGGAACTCTCTGCTCTCCAACTTGTCTATAAAATTGACAAAATGTAAATAATTATCCAGTAACTAAGTATCCTTTAAAAATTCCACCAATGCCATATCATCAGCATATTTGATAAGTGTCAAATTTTCATTATTCATTATTCTAACACATATCGTTTTTCTCTACAGGTCTCTACGATAAATGCTTCTACACGTCTAGTGATCGAGGATGGCTGTTTGGCGTCAAAGCAGTAAGTGACCAAGCCAACCGCGACCCCCGATTCTTCTTCTCCCTCAAGACGGACCGAGCCCACAAGCTTACCACCATCACCTCCAACACGGCCTACACTCCCAATCAGTGGTCGCACGTGGCCGTCACCTACAACGGCCTCTTCATGAAGCTCTATGTCAACGGCGCGCAGGTAGCTGTAAGTCGAGACCAATCGGGCGAGATCTTCAGCCCGCTTACCAGAAAATGCAAGGTGCTGATGATCGGCGGAAATGCTTTGAACCACAACTACAGGGGTACGATGGAGCATTTGAGCTTGTGGCATCAGGCTCTGACCCAACGGGAGATCATTAGATCAATGCGTCAAGGATTGGCCTGGCTTGTTGACCTCTCTCAGCTAGTCATCCACGAAAACTTTGAGAACATGTCAAGACGCTGGTTAACGGTAAAAGATGGCAGCTTCCCTCGGTTGGAGCATTCAGACCGAAGCCTAGCCAGTGACCTTAGTGATTCCGCACTGAAACCTCCAGCTTGCGGACAGACCGTGTGTGACAATGTGGAGGTGATTACAAACTACTACCGGCTCTGGAGCTTCCGAAAACCCAAAACAGTGCGCTATCGAGTGATCAACGTTTACGATGATGACGGACGGTTACCGACGATTACCGAACATCAGATCAACCTTCAGCATCAGCATCTGAACAATGCTTTCCGCGTCTACAACATCACCTGGGAGCGCACCGTTCATAACGTCTACAACTCGTCTTTGAGAAACCGCTTAATACTGGCCAACTGCGACATCAGTAAAGTGGGCGACGAAGAGTGCGATCCCGAGTGCAACCACACACTTACGGGCTTCGATGCCGGATTCTGTAAGAGGCAGATTGCTCGCTGTCCTGAATACAAGCAGGGGAATGGCGTTTGCGACCCGGAGTGTAACTGGGACAACTTCTATTACGATCATGGGGACTGCTGCAACCCCAACATCACCGATGTCACCAAGACCTGCTTCAATCCGGCGTCACCCCTCAGGTAATTCTTAAAACTTATTCATGCACATGATTTCACATGCTTATTAATTGGTTGTACATGCAAAAATGGTGTCAATTAGCATGCTTTTAATTTCTGAATTTTGCTTTTGAAAAGTCAGGTCAGTAATGTTTTTCATCAAATTATCATTATTATTATTATAAAATTTGTATTCTTTTTCAAATATTTCCCAAGTGCTGTATAACTTCTAATAACTAATTTTTAATAACTAATTTCTTTTGTCTTGCCATGATGACAGTACATAATCTTTTATTAGTTATTTTGCAAGATACTTGTTTGTATCAATATTGACCTTAAATTTTTAAACATGTTTAAATTAAGCATTTTTTATTCCAACCAAACTAAAAAATATACAAAACATTCTATATATACACTACCTGACAAAAGTCTTGTCGCCTATCCAAGTTTTAGCAGCAACAAATAATAACTTAACTTCTAGCTGATCATTTGGTATCAGAAGTGGCTTATATGAAAGGTAAAGGCGTCTAGATTACGCTTATTTTACCAAAATAAAATATGATCATGCCTTGATTTTTAATTATTTCATTAGGACAGTAAGGTCTGACTTTGCTTAGACAAAAGACTTGTCAATTAACAGAAATAATGTATAGTATAGAATATAAAATTATGGTGCAATGGAAAAATAATTAATATTGTGTATGACTCCCATGAGCTTGTACGACTGCATCCATACATCCCTGCAATGACTCAAATAACTTATTAATAAAGTCATCTGGAATGGCAAAGAAAGCGTTTCTGCAGGAGTCCCAGAGTTCATCAAGATTCTTTGGATTCATCTTCAATGCCTCCACCTTCATCTTACCCCAGACATGCTCAAAAATGTTCATGTCTGGTAACTGGGCTGGCCAATCCTGAAGCACCTTGACCTTCTTTGCTTTCAGGAACTTTGATGTGGAGGCTGAAGTATGAGAAGGAGTGCTATCCTGCTGAAGAATGTGGTTTGTAATGTAATGGGCATCACAAATGTCTTGATACCTCAGACTGTTGATGTTGTCATCCACTCTGCAGATCTCTGCAGATCGCCCCCATACCAAATGTAACCCCAAACCATGATTTTTTCTTCAGCAAACTTGACTGATTTCTGTGAGAATCTTGGATCCATGCGGGTTCCAATAGGTCTTCTGCAGTATTTGTGATGATTGGGACACAGTTCAACAGATGATTTATTGGAAAAATCTACCTTCTGCCACTTTTCCAAATGATCAACTAGAAATCAAGTTATTATTTGTTGCTTTTACAACTGGGATCGACGACAAGACTTTTGTCAGCTAGTGTACATTATGGGACGTACTGTGAAATATTTCCTTGCTACACATTAAAACAAACTTATATTTGTAAATATTTGAAAAATCACACAAATTTTACAATTGCTCTTTAACAGTATAATAATGAAACAAACATTTAATGAAAAGCAAGATTGTCTCTGGTAGTAAAATGTCATGTCGTGTGACTTCCCAAATATTTATGAATTACTGATTAATTTATGATGGCACGGTGGATCAGTGGTTAACACTATCGCCTAACAGCTAGAAGGTCACTAGTTCGAGTCCCAGCTGGGCCAGTTGGCGTTTCTGTGTGGATTTTGCATGTTCACCCTGTGTTGGCATGGGTTTCCCCCTCACACTCCAAACACATGCTGTATACGTGAATTGGGTAAACAAAATTGACCGTAGTGTAGGAGTGTGTGAATGCGAGAGTGTATGGGTGTTTCCCAGTACTAGGTTGCGGCTGGAAGGGCATCCGCTGCATTAAACATATGCTGGAATAGTTGGCGGTTCATTCCGCTGTGGTGACCCCAATCAGGGACTAAGTCGAAGGAAAATGAATGAATGAATGATTAATTATTAGGACTATCACTTGCATTGAGAGTAAAAGCAAACTATAGGCATACTTTTATACTTGTATTATACTTAAAAAAAAATTAGAATTGTATTTTAAAAAACAAACAAATCCAATATAAATAGTGTTGCTGTTTTTTTATTATTATAAAAATATATGTTTTTTTTATTAGTCCTTTTTTATCGTAGACACTCCTTGCCATTGACCCTTGCGCAACAGTTTTTCTTCTTTTGAAGCTCAAGGTTAGAAGTTCAGAGCTGTTTAAAGATTTTGGGAAGAAGCAGAGGGAACTCTTGGGCGCAATCATTCTCATTCCTATGTGTGAAGCTCTCAGCTATTTTAATTCACTTCCATTAATGTATCATGACGTGATGTGCTGAAAACTGCTGAACCGGAGTCAGAGTTCTGAAGCATGAATTAACGTATACAGGAATGGATGAGGGACAATAAAACACTGTGAAGGATGAGTCTCGGCCCTGCGGTTTTGGTGCTCACTGTTTGGTGTGTCTGTACGAGTGAGATTCAGCCCTGTACTTTTGTGTTTCATGCATCCTCGGAGTCCGTTTTGGCACCGATTCGCTGCTAAATTCTAAAATGAACTACACTCGTGGTGACCAGATGTGAGGATATTCTAGACATAGTTCTCCTTTTTTTGTATGCTTATAAAAGTGATTTGATAGAGAGTAAGTGGGAATGGAAACTATGTCCCACCGGACGAGTAGAGGAGCCAATCACATCTTAAAGCAGAATCTCCAACACTATTACTTACAGCATTAGAGACTCTTCTGGGAGACTGGCTCAGGAAAAAGAACCTTCCAGAAATATGTTGAGGTTGTGGGGGCACTGGATACTGTTGGGGTAAAGCTCTGTGTTTGTTCTCCGCATGGTGGAACAAACCAGAGGTCTCTTTTTCAGCAGTTCCTGTAACCGTACATACTGTGTTAGTTTTGTCACAAACAGTAAAAAAGTCTGAGACTACTGTACTCTGACAATCTGGATTTCTGAATTAAATTCAAATATGGAACTGTTTTACAGTTAACAAAAACATTCAACAAAGAAATATATATGGATCAGTTGAAATATACCATATGTTATAGTTAATAATCAATCGCACAAGTAGGGTGGAGATCAAAATGAGAGGATGATTTTCTTTCTTTCTTGTGTAATCTTCATTGTTCATAGGTGTTAGTGTTGTCACGATACTGGAATTCGGTACCAATCGATACTGAAGTTTTAAAAACGTCCATTTCCCACTAACATTTGAGCGCTACTGAGCACGTTCTTTAACAGTGCTGATTTGCCATTGTGTTCACATGCTCAACAGAAATGACTGTGATTGGCCGTGAAGGTCATCAGTTCACCGTACTCACCGCTGTTTACTGAGTGTAACCACAGATACAGGGACACTGGAGCGTTTCAAAGTCCCGTCGATCAGCTGGTTTGTCTATTAGCTGACATACGAGCGATCCGCTGATGAATCGTGGCTTTAAAACGCTCCAGTGTCCCTGTATCTGTGGTTCCCCTTCATACGGGAACTTCAACATGCGTCTGGAACAGACTATGGGAGTACGTCAGACGACCAATCACTCTGAAGAGTAAGAAAACGGGCCAATGAAATGCCAAATTGCATTGGCAGAGCTCTGCTCCACAGCTGGCAGCAATGAGCTATCAGCGCTATATAAGCTGCACGCTGTGGAGTGAGCCTCAGAATTTATTTGCTTCAGACCCTCTCACGAGACTGAAGACCTAATCTGCCAACCTGATTTCTAAACTGAAACCAGTTTACTCACCGGTGCGGGAGATGACGCGACAGCGGCAGTTGATCTGGGCTTCCTGTCCCCTGGGCGTTTCGCTGGTGTTCATAAAAGAGCAGTTTCACACTAAAAGAGCAGATTCCCTAAGAGAGCAACACAGTCAATCAACACGTCTTTTTCAAGACGCTGTTCTGACTGTGCGTTTCTGGATGTGGTGGTTCCTATCTCCGGATGATGGGCACGGGTATTGCATCACATGTCTGGGGGTCCAGCATGTAGATGCGGTGCTCGCGGACAGCTCATGCTCTCACTGTGAGGGCATGGCTGTTGCACAGCTGAGATCGCGGCTTCCAAGCCACCCCCGTTGCTCCCCGTAAAAGCGGTTAGCACGCGGGCAGATCTGAGGATTACAGTGGGGGCTTATCCGTCGCCTCCGGGCCCGCGGACCCCCCACTCCTCCACAGCACGCTCCATCCAAGCTTCGAGTGGTGGTGCGGTTCATCCCCCGCGCTTCCGCTTGATGACACCGGAGATCAGATGTCCATCGCGACATCGGAGGGCGAGCTGTCATGCTCAGATGACAGACCGGGCTCGCTTCCATCCTACGGGGTGCAATGCGTAGTCACGGTTCTCGAATCAGACATGATGGCTGCGCTTCCTGGGCTGCTTCGGCGGTGTGGCTGGAGATGGCTTGTCCCCCAGTCTCACCGCCGGACCGACTAGAGGTGTGGCGTGCGAGCTGAATCTTCCAGCTCCCGTCCACTTCTTCCCAGGGGCGCACAGTGAGCGCACGCTGGCATAGAGGGCATTTTTCTCTGCCCGGTCCTCGTGCGCTTCCGCCTTCATCTTCCCTGATGGCGAGGCGGCCAGTGGGTATGAAGCTATTCCTCAGGTGGTTGGCCGCCACCTGGAGGGGTAAGCTGAGACCCCCGTCCAAGGCGGGTGGGTTTTCTGTGTCTCTCATGGCCAGAGCCCACACCGTTGCGGACCAGGCCGCTTCTGCCCTGCACCACAGCACCTGCTGTGCTGCACAGGGGCGGTTCTTCTCCAGGCTTATGCGTAAGCACCGCACGGTGGTCGACTATGCTCTCATGACCTTCAAGTCGGCCGCCCGTGCCCTGGGGAGGACGATGGCCACACAGTGGTCCGGAAATGCCACCCTTGGCTTACCCTGGCAGATATGCGCCGCACCGACAAAGTACGCTTTCTTGGTGTGCCAATATCCCAGGCAGGCCTACTCGGCGACACTGTCGGGGACTTTACCCAGGAGTCCTCGGTGGTGAGAGATCAGCCGTGCGCGATGGAGCGGGTCATCTCCTGGTGGGCTCGGAAAACTGCTCCCCCACCGGACCCGTCCGCGCTGGCTGTTCTTCGCCGAGAGCGCTCTTCCCGCTGCTCCAAAATGCTCCGCCGTCACAGCCCGTTACACTGGCTAGTGATCGCGCCGAGCCTCGCCGCGGGAAGTTGACGCTCCCGTCATAGGTCGCCGTAAAGTCCGGTAATCGGACCGCGAAGCGAACCTAAGGCGGGCCACTTGGAGAGGAGGAGAACCGTTCTTTCCCCAGTGGAGGGCTGGGGCTCCCGCGCGAACGAATGTAGCGATCCGAAGAGAGCGGCTTTTCCTCCCTCTGGGTGTGGAAGCCCAATTGCTGCCAGCATGGGACGCACTGCCTTCCAGCTCTCAGCTTTGGTGCACTTCGCCACAGGCTTTGAGGGCGCCAGAGGATGATCTCCTTTCTCGCACCTCCAGCCTCTCCGCGGGATCCTGGGAGGAAGGTAAGAGATTCTCTCTTATTTTCAGCTCTTCCTCGGGCCGCTCTGCTTCCCGGGGTGAGCACTCCCCTCCCGAGCTGCCCCTCCGTTGGCATGTCATTGATCAGTCCGATGGTGCCATTAGCGCGGGCTCTGCCAGCCTGGTTAGCGCTGCCCAGCCCGTCGCGGTGGCTCATGCGGACGATCAGACTCGGCTTGCGATTCAATTCGCTATCCGCCCTCCCAGGTTCACGGGTGTTCATACTACGAGGGTTTCCCCCGAGAGCGCCCCTATCTTGCGAGAGGAGATTGCTGTCCTCCTGGCGAAGGATGCAATCGAGCAGGTCCCTCCAGCCGAGATGAAGTGTGGGTTTTACAGCCCGTACTTCATCGTGCCGAAGAAGAGCGGTGGGTTATACCAATCCTATCTGCACATTTTGATCTGTCATCCGTTCAGGATGCTGATCAGGGTGCTCATGCAGAAACGCATCCCCCAGTGCGTCCGTCCGCGGGATTGGTTGCAGCTATAGACCTGAAGGACGCTCACTCCATGTCTCGCTCTCTCCCTCCTAAAGTGCGACGGGGCCCGAGCATGGCAGTAAATGGTCCTCCCCCTCGGGCTCTCCCTGTTCCATGCGTGGAGGATGCCCTGTGTCTCTTTGACGCACGCGCATCTGCATTTTTGATTATTCTTTGACTGAATTTTTTCAGACCTTGAATTAGTCGATTATGCATAGGGACCTGGTGCTCTGGCACCTCGGCCTGTTGGGGTTTCAGGTCAACCGAGAATGGGCAAGCTCTCCCCCGGGCAGAGCTTCTCTCATCTCGGGTTGGAGCTGGACCCGGTCTCCATCACGGTGCGCTTTTAGCCCGCTGGGCTAATGCTGCCCTGTCCGTTTAATTCGGCAGTTATAGTGGTTTCACTGAAGTTTTTCAGAGGCTCCTGGGGCATATGACATTTTGTAGCCGCTATCACGCCGCTCAATTGTTCATATGAGACCACTTCAGCGCTAGCTTCGCGATCGGGTCCCCAGATGGCATGGCGCGTGGAGACGCACCGGGTGTCCATCACTACGCTGTGTCTCTGCACCTTCAGCCCCAGGATGGACCTTGCCTTCTACGGGCCTGGGTGCCCTTAGAACAAGTGTCCAGTCATGCTGTCATTCTGACGGATGCTTCCAGTACGGGCTGGTGGGCTGTGTATTTCGAGCATGCAGCCGCAGGTTTGTAAATCGGACTTCGGTTGCGTTGGCATTCAATTGCCTAGAGTTATTGGCAGTGTTCTCCCTCTCCGCCGGTTCCTACCGGTATGGGAGGGGACACATGTGTTGGTTAGGACGGCCAGCATAGCTGCGATAGCGCACGTCAGCCGTTTGGCTGATGTGCGCTACCGCCGCATGTCTCAGCTCGCTCACCATCTGCTCCTCCGGAGTCATGCGGCTTAATGGCTGCGCGCCGTTCATATCCCATACGAGCTCTACCGTGCCAGCTTACATGCTCTCACGACAGTTACGTTTCTGGGAGAATGGAGACTCCACCCCGCAGTCCAGCCGTTATGGGCACGCTTCAGAGAGGCCCAGGACATCCTGCCGCTTCTCCCGAGCGGCCCTTCGCCAGCTGCTTTCCCTGCTCTGCATGGATGCGCTGGCTCTCAGCTGGCCCCGGGTTTACGCAATATGTGTTTTCCCCAGTGAGCCTGCGCGCGCAGACTCTGTGCAAGGTCGGGGAGACGAGGTGCGGGTCTCGCTCGTTGCGCCTCCTTGGCCCAACCGGACCCGAGTTCTAGACTCACACTCCTCGTGATGGCCCTCCCTGACGAATTCCCCGGAAGAAGTACTCCTTTTTCTGGGACGGGCACCCTCTGGCACCCGCGCAGCGTTCTGGAACCCTCACTGAGGGTTTCTAGACAGAGCGCGGTAGACTTAGGTGACCTATCAGTAGATGGTTAACACCGTCACTCAGGCTAGAGCACCCTGTATAGGCAAGCCTATTTCCTGTAGTGGAGTCTATTCGTTGTGTGGAGCTCTTCTCTCTGAGAAGAACCCCGGACATGCCAGATTAGTGTTGTGTTTTCTTCCTTTAGGATAACTGGAGCGCAGGCTGTCACCCTCCAGACTGAAGGTTTGGCATGCTGCCATCCCCGCTCTCTGTGGCGGCGGATGGTAGCGCGCTGGGAAAGCATAACCTTATCAGCCGGTTCCTCAGAGGTGTGTGGCGCGAGATGGTTAATTCCATCCCCGCCCCCCTCTCTTGCCCTCTCGGGATCTCTCTAGCCCCAGCGGTTATGATTAGGTCCGTTGAGCCACTCGACTCAGTATCTATAAGTTTTCTGTCCATGAAGGCAGCTCTGCTGGTCGCGTTGGTATCAGCAGGAGGGTTAGGATTCCGGTGGCATTTTCGGTCAGCGAATCGTGCCAGGAATATGGACCGGCCTACTCTCACGTTTACCTGAGACCCCGGTTCAGCTTGTGCCAAGGTTCCTACCACCCCTTTTTTATATTAAAAGTGGTAGTGAGCCTGCAAGCGCTGTCTGCGGAGGAGGCAGACCCAGCCCTTTTATTGTATGTCCGCGCACTGCGCTTAATGTGACACGTAGAGCATACGTCTTTAAGCAGCTCTTTTCTGTTATGATCAGCAGAAGGGAAGTGCCGTATCAAAGCAGAGGTTGGTCCATTTATAGTTATGCCATTGCCCTCGCCTTATGTACCAGGGCAAGCTGTGTCCCCCGGGAGAGAGAGCACACTTTAAAAAAAAAAAAAAAAAAAGCGGTGCCTCCTTTTCGGCGTGAGTACGCAGCGCCTCTTAACAGATTATGAGAGCTGCGGGCTGGGCGACACCTAACACATTCACGGGATTTTATAATCCTCGAGTGGAGTCGGTTTCCTTCCGATTACTGGGTCACTCCGGTCAATCGGGACGAAATTAAACTCGGTGTCAAAAACGCTTGCTGCGCCATGCTCCCTAACCCGGAGATACGTGCGCCTTTTCTATTCTGCTAGTAAGTTTCCCCGCTTGGCGAACCCTAGAGAATTCCTCCGAGGCCCCCAGCACCCGACTCAGCGGAGGAGCCGGGTGCCTGGCTCAGTGTGATGTCTGGTATGCCCACTCTTGGTCTACCCACATGCTGAGGTTCGGTGCCAGCTATGCGCGGTCCCCGATGGCGATCCCATATGCTTATTCAGCCACGGAGTGTTCCCCCTGACCAGGCGGACCCGTGTCTTCCCTACCCGCTAACCAGCTTATCATATGTAGCACTCCCCCTCCATAGGGCTAGTCCATATGTCCTTATTGCCATCAAGTCTCCCCTCTTGGGTAGCAGGTGGCCTCCGCAGCGTCCTCCCCCTTCGGGGACTGGCACGCTTTCCCAACGTACTGTCGTATCTCTAAAATCCCTAGACTATATTAGCTAGGTAAAAGCACATTTACGACCCCCGATCTAAATTGTAATTATTCCCATGTAATGGTAATTAAGGGCCTAGGGGACATTGGAAGGTTGCGCTCTTGGTGATGCTTGTGCGCTCACGCTATGCTTGGCAAACTTCACATCAGGAGCGTGACGGGCTTAGCTGCTGTGGCGTTTTCCATACAGTCTCCCATAGTCTGTTCCAGACGCATGTTGAAGTTCCCGTATGAAGGGGAACGTCATGGTTACGTCCGTAACCCACGTTCCCCGAATAAGGGAACGGAGACATGCGTCTCCACTGCCACAGCAGCTGAGTCTCCAGCTGTTAGCTGAGTGATCGGCTCTTCAGCAGGCAAATTCTGAGGCTCACTCCACAGCGTGCAGCTTATATAGCGCTGATAGCTCATTGCTGCCAGCTGTGGAGCAGAGCTCTGCCAATGCAATTTGGCATTTCATTGGCCCGTTTTCTTACTCTTCAGAGTGATTGGTCGTCTGACGTACTCCCATAGTCTGTTCCAGACGCATGTCTCCGTTCCCTTATTCGGGGAACGTGGGTTACGGACGTAACCATGACGTTACACTTAGTAAACAGCGGTGAGTTCGGTGAACTGATGACCTTTGTGGCCAATCAGTCATTTCTGTTGGGCACGTGAACACAATGGCAAATCAGTGCTGTTTAAGAATGTGCGCAATAGCGCTCAAATGTTTTTAAAATTTCAGTATTGATTGGTACCGAATTCCAGTATCGTGCAACCCTAATAGGTGTGTTGCTATACCATGCTAATAGAACAGCAAAAACCCTTATTTTGTAAAAAACACTGTGATCAAAATATTGATTGTAGCTTAAAGAAAGATTACAGCTACAATTTCTGAAGGTTACAAAATCATAGGGTAGGAAGTGTACACAGAAATTAAGGTACAAAATCTGTCACTGGGGTGGTACCTTTTCAAAAGGTACACTATTGTACTGTACATGTGGATATTAGTACCTTTTGGTTACACTTTTGTACCTTTAAAGTTCACTTTTTACCTTTAAGGTACTGTGAGGTACACACTTGTAATTTTTAGGTATTAATATATACCTTTAATGACCTGTTAGGAACAAACTGCCCCAGCTTTTGCACCTTTATTTCTGAAAATGTCAGAAATTTCAAAGAAGATGCCCTTCTGAAGTCTTTGCATGTTCTCCCCATGTTGGAGTGAGTTTCCTCCGGGTGCTCCGGTTTCCACCACAGTCCAAAGACATGCGGTATGGGTGAATTGGATGAACTAAATTGACTGTAGTGAATGAGTGTGTATGGGTGTTTCCCAGTACTGGGTTGAGGCTGGAAGGGCATCCGCTGCGTAAAACATATGCTGGAATAGTTGGTGGTTCATTGCGCTGTGGTGACCCCTGATAAATAAGGGACTAAGTCAAAGGAAAATGAATGAATGAATGAAAATCCCAAGTCCTTCAATTTGCGTCTTGTTATGTAACTTGAGTTCCATAATGTTGCGATCTACCTTGTGGCTGGTTGGTTTAACTCATGCATATAACACTTCATTGAAGACTTAAAAAAACAACCATTTAAAATAATTATTTGAAAAAAAAAAAAAAAAATCTGAAACCAACTCAGCTGAAAAAGGGGTCATGCAATAATGCACAAATGTATTAAATGAAGCATTTATACAGGTGGACTCAGACTTGTGTAGCAGATGCTTGAAAACAAATGCGCTGATTATTATTTAGTGCAGTTTAGTGTTTTTAATCAGAGCAAACAAGGGCATTTAGGGACAACTGCGGATCTTTGCCAGACTTAAAAAAAAAGGGGGCATGTCAAAGTCCAGCATTAAAGTTTTATTCTCAGAAACTAAATATGGTTGAATGATTGCATATTCAAAAGCCGTATTCAGAACAAATTAAATAGCAAATGCATCACTTACCTTTGAGAGGTATTATAAATTACAATATTGATTTCAGCTTCATTGCATAATCACTATATTTCCTGTCCGTCTGTGGTTTCAGATCCTTTTTGTTTTTTGTTACCAGTTTGTCCTGTTGATGTTTGTGTGTGTTGGAGTGTGAGATGCGACTCGAGCGTGTGGTCAAGCAAAGAGCTCTCCAACTTGTTGCTTGTTTTGATTTGATTATGGTATGTCTGGAGAGCTTTGCCGAAGGCTGCATAACGAAGTGATTTGACATTCCTTTTTGATTGTACAAGAATGCATGAACAAAGAGTTGTGCAAGAACAGAACAATGAAATCAAATGCTGTGGTGAATTGTTTTTGCCTGCGACTCATGCAGATGGCGGAGTCAACTTTAATATACGCCGTTTTCAACAGACCTTTTTATTCATTCATTTTCTTTTCGGCTTAGTCCCTTTATTAATCAGGGGTTGCCACAGCGGAATGAACCGGCAACTTATCCAGCATATGTTTTACGCAGCGGATGCCCTTCCAGCCGCAATCCAACACTGGGAAACACCTATACACACTCTTTCACACACATACACTACAGCCAATTTAGCTTATTCAATTCACCTATAGCGCATGTCTTTGGACTGTGGGGGAAACCGGAGCACCCGGAGGAAACCCATGCGAACACGGGGAGAACATGCAAACTCCATACAGAAATGCCAACTGACCCAGCCAGGGCTCAAACCAGTGACCTTCTTGCTGTGAGGCCACTGCACCACCGTAAAAAAAAGAATGTAATTTGTGTGATATATTTAGTTGGGTTTTAATTAATAATAATGTCAATTGATGTGATTACTAGATGATGTGGTCACTGTTTTACCAGTAGATGGTCAACTATATGTTGACCAAAGCTGCATTTGTTTAAAAAACAAAACATTAAAACGGTAATATTATGCCATATAAAATACCATTTAAAATAGTTTTCTTTACAATTTTTATATATATTTTAAAATGTCATTTATTGTTATGTTCAGTATGGTGCATTCACACCAGACGCAGA
The DNA here is from genome assembly GCA_903798115.1 of Danio jaintianensis. NCBI lineage: Eukaryota > Metazoa > Chordata > Actinopteri > Cypriniformes > Danionidae > Danio > Danio jaintianensis. Next base: position 7,823,585 of record CAIGQV010018170.1, read on the forward strand.
TGAAGCGTCAAGCGCAAGTGATTTACATGTTAAGTCAATGCAAAGATACGAATAGACATCCTGCGGCGTGATTTGCGAGAATGATGTGATTCGCGCAAATGAAGCGGCGCGAGTTGAGAGTTTTGTGCGTTTAAATTGCTCGAGTTCGAAAAAATGAACTTTATCGCACATTCGTGCCGCGTTAACCAATCATGAGCTTCCTCTTGTAGGGGTGTGATTAGGATACAGTTCATCAAACTGGGATCGGCTCAGTCTGAAGCATCGCTGAAAGCTCCCATCATCCAGGTATAGTTTCTGGAGGAGTTGATGAACTCACAGAGCTGGGTGCACCTCTGAAAGGATCTAGTAGACAGAAGCCCTGCCCATGACGCAAATCCGTGTCTATGGTGAAGTGAATTTGACGCGGGAATGAAGCGAATTAGATGCGAGAATGAAGCGAATTTGACACGCGAATGAAGCGAGTAAATGTCAAAATGTTCAGGCGTCTATTTATGCGCGTGCCATGTCTGGTGTGAACACAGCATTACTCCAGTCTTTAGTGTCACATGATCCTTTTAAGGTCAATATTTTTTGCCCCGTTAAGCAACATTTGTTTGATTATCTACAGAACAAACTGTCATCACACAATGATTTGCCTAATTACCCTAACTTGCCTAATTAACCTAGTTAAGCCTTTAAATGTCACTTTAAGCTGAATACTAGTATCTTGAAAAATATTATGTACTGTCATCATGGCAAAGATTAAAAAAAAAAAATCAGTTATTAGCAATTAGTTATTAAAACTATTATGTTTAGAAATGTGTTGAAAAAATCCAACTTTCTGTGTCTATTAGCCTAAATTGGACAGAACAAAAAGTAACAAAATGATCACTTTTCAGTAAACCACTATTGACATCAAATCATGCACATTGAATGTGTGCTTTAAGTAGTTGCTTTTAAATGATATAACATCTGAATGACTTCGAGACTGCAGGGACGGTGGGAGAAACTACGGTTGAACGAGAGCGTATAAAAATGAGTGAAGTCAATATAATTGCCTCCTACATCTGGCTCATTTTCAAGCACCTCAGACGAGCTCTCAGCGTCAAAAGGAGTGACATCATCGCTGCTTTAATAACTCGCTGTTTGGTTTCCGTTCCTCAGACTTTATGCAGATTTGATTTAAACATGGTTGTCTCTACCTGAATTACTCACCAGCCTGCTCACGCTGAGGATAGGACATTATATAACAGAAACGATAAAGATATAGATGTTTAAAAAATACGTTCTACAATTGCAGCTGTATAGAGGAATGATTCTTTTCCAATTGATGAATGATAAAAAGCATTAACATACACTTTAAAGGGGCTTAAACATCTATGTAACTCTCTGTTGCATAAAAAAAGCTTCTTTATTTTATAATTTTTCTTTATTTTTTAGTTTATAAGTTTTTTAAAAGGTGCCATATAATGACAATTTGGATATACCTAGGCATAGCTGAATAATAAGAGTTCAGTACATGAAAATGGCCATATCGTGAGTCAGGAACGCTATTGTTTCCTCGTTCTCATGTAAATCCTGTGAGTGAAAAAAATAGAATAGGAAAATAGAAATACAAAATTGATTGATTTCCCAGTACTGGGTTGCGGCTGAAAGGGCATCCGCTGCGTAAAACATATGTTGGAATAGTTGGCGCTTCATTCCGCTGTTAATGTTGTCATCCACTCTGCAGATCTCTCGCATGCCCCCATACTGAATGTAACCCCAAACCATGATTTTTCCTACTTCACCAAACTTGACTGATTTCTGTGAGAATCTTGGGTCCATGCGGGTTCCAATAGGTCTTCTGCAGTATTTGTGATGATTGGGATGGTTCAACAGATGATTCATCTGAAAAATCTCCCTTCTGCCACTTTTCCAAATGATCAACTAGAAGTCAAGTTATTATTTGTTGCTCTTACAACTGGGATAGACGACAAGACTTTTGTCAGGTAGTGTACTTGAAGATTGTGGAAAGTTATATAAAATCCATAAAATTATACATTTTGAACAGTGCTATAGTTCAAATTATCTGTCGAAAGTGTAAAACAGTGTTTTAGTAATTTATTCACCAAAAATGATCATGACTGCAACAAAATTCATGTTGTTTGTGTGTTTGTATGGCAAATCGATGTAAACTACACACTCGAGCCCAGCCCTACTTGTTTGTGCCTGTCCGCTACGCCAATGATAATGGCCAAAATCTCCATATCAGGATTTATAATATCATATCCCCATAGCATCTCTAAATGTTTTGTAAAACCCAAATAGTGTGCTCTCTCTTTGCCCGCTGCTTTATTCTCAAAGAGCAGATCCAACTCAAATAATAAGAGTATCTCTAATAGCACTGTGTAAGGCATAATCTAAGCCATTTGGCTTGTAAACTAAGCCAGCTAATAGTCGGTTAACATATCAAGGATTTGCACTAGAAAAGCACACTCTTAGCACCTTCTCTCTGCCTCTGGAGGCTTGAGAAACCACATCTACACAAGTGGCAACTTAAAAAAAGAGACTGAGATCCTTCTCCCACTTCATCGCGTGCAACACACACACTTAAGCTCAAAACCACAAGGTCCAACCCCTGGTGTTCAGAAGTAGCTTTGGATAAAGAGTTAAGCCCCGGGGACAGAAGGATTTCCTCTTTTTAAAGTGCAGCAATTAAACAGTCCTTTAACATGGCACCAGGAGCCCAGCTGATTCATTTTGCGAGAGGAGCTCTTTTCACTGGGGGAACTTCCATTGCACCGCATTAGCATCACTGGATGCACACAAGCTTATTCGGTTTCAAGGAAATAGTTTCAGTCGGACTTCAAACGCATTTGCCTCCTAAAATAAAGGAAGAAGCTGTTGATGCTGGTGTTTTGTTTCGGCGTCAGTGTTTGTATGCACTCCAAAAAATGCTTGTTGAAACTACTTATTTAAAATGAGCCCAAACTACACAATTCTTAAGTTTTTTGGAGTACAACTAAATTGTTTTATGTTCAATTCACTTAAATTTGTAGAAACGATGAAATTAACTTAATCAATTTGTGTTGGGACAACAAGGAATTGTGTCTAACCCAGCATTTTTTTGTGTGCACTGTAAAAAATGAATGTTGCCCCAAAGCAAATCGATTAATTCATTCATTTTCCTTCTTGCTGTGAGGTGACAGTGCTAACCACTGAGCCACCATGTCACCCAAATCGATTAAGTTAACTTAATTGTTTTTACAAATTTAAGTGGATTTAAAATAAGCTCAGCTCATTTTAAAGTACACTTTAAAAAATGCTGGGTTCCACACAATTGTTTTGTGTTGGGACAACATGAAGAAATTAAGTTAACTTATTAGTTTTTCTTAACATAAAACAATTAAGTTGTCCTCAAAAAACCCCTCAAGAATTGTGTTTTCAGCTCATTTTTAAAGAAGTAGTTTGAACAAAGAGCAAACATTGTTTTTTGAGTGTGTGTCTGGCTGTTTGATTCTGAAGTGACTCTTTTAAAGTGAGTTTTTGTTGAGTCAGCGTGAATGTAGGAAATGACTGTCAATGTTTTCAGCATTTAAAGGGCACCTAGTTTACCCCTTTTTCCAGATTTAATATAAGTATTTTGTGTCTCCAGAATGTGTCTGTAAAGTTTCAGCTCAAATCACCCATCAGATTTTTTATTATACCTTTCAGAAGTTTGTAATTTTTAGCTCTGAGCATCTTGTAGCTGTTTTTGTGTACTGTGCCTTTAATGCTAGTATTCCCCGCCCACTGTTCCCACGTGACTGTCAGTGTGCCTCAATCTCTGCCCCCGGCTGCCTCAGATAACAGACAGACATGAAGGAAGCAGATCTCACGTAACGTTTGTGAAAAATATTACAGTAAGAACTTTCCCAATGATTGTTTGATGTATTTGTTGTGGAGTTGCAATGATGAGTCACACACAATGTCGTTACAAAGTTCACGCACACACACACACGCGCACACACACACACACACACACACACACACACACACACACACACACACACACACACACACACACACACACACACACACACACACACACACACACACACACA
>CAIGQV010018170.1:7832935-7856404 GCA_903798115.1 Danio jaintianensis
GCAGAGCTCAACACGGAGGCGGCCATCTTCGTCGGCGCCATCTTGTCTTGTCATATATATATATATATATGTATATATATGCAAAAATAAATATATATATTAATTCATTTTTCTTCGGTTCTGTCCATTATTTATATATTTATACCTACGTACATCTATATATTTGAAAAAAAAATTTTTTTATATTTATAAATTAAATATGTATATCTAATGCAATTTATATATAAATATAAATATACATGTAAATATTTTTGGTTGTGTATTTTTTGTATTTTACATATTTCTATATATATACAATATTTATACACAGTGTGTACACATACATTATGTAAATACAAACTTTTATTTTACATGCAATTAATTGCAATTAATCTCTTGACAGCACTAATATACGCCTGTGTGTGTCTGCACCATCTATTTCTCACATTGTGTGGATTAAATGACTTCAGAAGTATAGCAGTACCATTAAACTTTGGCTTTGTGGAATATACAGTTTGTACAGTATAAAAATCAATCCGTCTATGGGAAGTCCCCATAAAGGTAGCTTTACAAGTGTGTGTCTAAGTAAACTGTTAAAATGTATGCGTGAAAAAATCTAATGTGAGTCATTGTGCATAGAACTTATATTTATATTTTTTAAATGCACATATATGTAAATATGCATAAAGTTCTAACAAGCATTTAAATTATTATGTCTGATTGGTGTTGAGTGTGATGTACAACAGCTTCCATACTTAGTCAATAGATTTTTGTGTATGACTGGAAACGCAGTCCAGTAGTTAAGCGCAAAAGAACTGTGAACCCTTTTGAACTGTCATGAGGCTTCTAGTGTTTCTCTTTTATGACAGAGAGTGATGACTTTACAAGACGTAGTGCCACGGTATAAGCCTTACGAGAAAATAAATACCAGGAAATGGTCATCCTGTCTCCTAAGCCTGCGTCTTCTTTAGAAGGTTAATACATCAAAAAGCACTACAAAGTAATACATACATTTTCATAATGTCTCGGCTAACCCAGGGTTTAGCAGCATGACAACAGATACCTTGTTTGATTGGTCCTCGCGGTGAACTGGCTAGCAGATGTTGCTCTTAAGGTTAGGAATGAGGCCTTTTTTCTTCTTTTCTTCCTCATCGAATAGTGGTGGTGGGTGTTTACTACATTTGAAAGCAAGCCTGTTCCAGCATTTTTCAAAAGGCAAATGTTTTGAGAGAAATTAAGCGAGGCCTCCCATAAAGACTGGAGAAGGTTAGCGGAGAGGCGATATGAAATACTACACGTCTGCGCAAATATGAATATATGCATGGTTACATGCTGTTGTACTTATGGAAATGTATGTCTCCAGCAAGCCAGCATTCATCACTTCAGAGAGGCTTGTCTTTGTTTGAGTCGCATGACAGTTATCACTGCAGGGGAAATCACAGGCTTGCATGGGAATAACATGCCCAGAGTGTTGGAGGTGAAATAATAAGCGTTTTAAGGGGGCCGTGTTTGGGACTATCCAAATGACACAATGCATTCCTAACTAGACAGGGCCAGTGCCCTTTGACCCCAGCGCTGGCTGCAGGACAGGGCTCGGGTTTCCTTCCAAATACAAACTCTGTGTGACAGCCTTGCTAGGGCCAGTAAATTACATATCTCCTCTTGACAAACGTTTACAGACATGCATGCTCTTCACTTATTTTCTTCTTATCTGTCCCAAGACTAATGCGTTTTATTAATTAAAAAAGGCCTAATAATGTGTCAATTGCATAACTGTATTTTGTATATAATAACCAGACACTTGTAGCACTAGGTTGGGACCTCTTAATTTTTTGTGGCATTAATTAATGAAGGTGCTGGAAACATCTCTTAGAGATTCTGGTCCATATTGACTAGAGCTGCACGATATTGGGAAAAAAAAAATTGCAATATTTTGTTTGTCTGTGATATATATTGCAATATGAGTATCAACATTGACTTATAACTCTTTTTGGAAAGAATTATAGTTTTCGATTAATTTAGATTAATCGTAGGTAAATGAATCATGCATAAAATATAAATAAAAAAAGAGTACAACCACAGAGAACAAAGATACAAATGAAATAAACCATGTTTTATGGTTTTCTGTGGAATTGAACAGTATTCAGGTACAGAAATTCAATAATCGTATGTAAAATAACACTGTATAGTCTTCATTGTATAAATAATTAAAAACTTAATAGCTTCTTGGTTTAAATTGGCTTGAAATTGTACACAGTCACAGGTCTTAAAAACACATTTAAATAAAAATATTTCACTGGTAGGGTTAAACTTTGTGATAACTCCACAAATCGCATGCTCTGAACTGTGTTTTCTGCTTAATTATAATCCCAACTCAACATTGCAGATCCTGACTATTGCAGATTCGTACATTGTGATATCGATGCTGAAATGATATGCTGTGCAGCCCGAATATTGACCCTATTTGTTGGCTTCAAACTAATGATGTGATTTTCTTATCCCAATACATTCCAAAGGTGATCTATTGGATTGAGATATGGTGACTTTGGAGCTTATTTGAGTATATTCAAAGTTATTTCGTCTTTGAAAGTTATTTCAAGCAAGGTCCTATCTCTTTGAATGGGGAAACAACAAATTCTCCGAACCTGTTTGCCAAGCTTACGATTAAATTTCATATTTCATGTTCAGTTTCATGTCATATTTCAATGCGCATTCCCACCTGAAGGGAACAAGTTCACATTGACCTCCTTTATGGCTGTTATTGGAATACACGATCAGATGTCATCCTCCCAATCAAACTATGTAACTATACCATATTCAATAATTTATGGGTTACACAATATAATTTGATAACTTTTATAACTCTGAATAAAAATCTATTTACAAAGTATGTGTCCAATCATACTGTTCTTCTGAAGTAATTCACAACTTCCCAACCTGATGGCAAATCTTCTCGCAAAATTGCATGCGACCTCTTTGTTTACAAGTTTGTGGGCATTCAAGTAGTTTTGTCATGTCATTTACATTTTAATGGCAGAGGCGGGAATTCATAAGGTCTGGACCGACTGTACCTCGTGTACGTTTCATACAGATTATAAAACCAGAGAACATTTATTTTGTTTAAAAACACAACTTTTACACTTTTTACATATACATTTCTCATTTCTATGAGGCAAGTATTCTCTGACATTTCAGCAGGTTTTCTGACTCCAGAGGTTTTATAACAATGAAGCTGCAGAAACTGTCATATAAACACACGTCTGCACTGATCCCCTCCGCCGGTGAATTGTCAGTCTATAGCGATCTATGATTGGCTCCTTCATCAGAAGGTGGGGCTTTCTTTGAATAAGCGGCCATATTGACTGTTACTTTTTTCCTCATTCAAAACTATACGAGTGACATGTCTTGTGTTTTCTAAAGTCTTTCATATAGTGAACTCATTTACTGTAAACTCTATGAATGGACGAGTGTGAAGATCCCATTAGATCAGCAGTTTCTGAAACTGATCTAGGCCCAATAACACTGCCATGTTCAAAGAAATTTACAATTGCAATCAGAATTATTAAACCCCCTGAATTATTAGCCCCCCTGTTTATTTTTTCCCCCAATTGCTGTGTAACGGAGAGAAGATTTTTTTCAACACATTTCTAAACATCATAGTTTTAATAACTCATTTCTAATAACGGATTTGTTTTATCTTTGCCATGATGACAGTAAATAATATTTTACTAGATATTTTTCAAGACACTTCTATACAGCTTAAAGTGACATTTAAAGGCTTAACTAGGTTAATTAGGTTAACTAGGCAGGATAGGGTAATTAGGCAAGTTATTGGATAACGATGCTTAAAGGGGCTAATCATTTTGACCTTAAAATGGTTTTAAAAAGAATTAAAAACTGCTTTTATTCTAGCTGAAATAAAACAAATAAGACTTTCTCCAGAAGAAAAAATATTATCAGACATGCTGTGAAAATTTCCTTGCTCTGTTAAACATAATTTGGGAAATATTTAAAAAAGAAAAAAACATTCAAAGGGGGTTTAATAATTCTGATTGCAACTGTAAGTCCCCATTCTTCCTCATTCTGATGCTATACGTTTGATTTTCAGAACATTGTCTGGACCATGTCTATTGTTTACATGTCTAAATGCAGTTGCTGTCATGTGATTGGCTGATTAGATATTTGTGTTACAGCTGAACGTTTGAGCTTAATTAAGTGGCAGCGTAGATACTGACAGCCATATCAGTTCACATTAGCAGTATGTTTCATCAGTCAGACACACACAAAATAATTTCATAATAATCTGTATTCACATAAAAATCGCACATTATGTCGTAAGTGAACATAAGCACTTTGGGGATGTTTAACAGTATATTACATCTGTGCTTTTGGCCTTGATGTTAATCAGATAAAAGAAAATAGATTTTATTTTATTTTATTTCATTTAATTGTTCGATTTCTGCATTATTTTTTACATTAATTCTTCTGTTTAATAGATGTATTATTATTTTAGGTTTTACTTTATATACTATATTTATTCTGCAGCTTGTTATTTGAATATATATATTTTTTTTAATAATAAAGATAAATAAAAACAAATAACTATATCATGGATATTAACATGCATGATTATACTTTTGTTGTTCCACAGAGCTTACATGAATGTGAAGGAGCTGAAAGAAGTTTTGAATTTGGATGGATCCACACACTTGAACATCTTTTTTGCTAACTCATCTGATGAAGATGTGGCTGGTGTGGCCACTTGGCCCTGGGATAAAGAAGCTTTAACACATTTAGGTAAATAAAAAAAAAACATGCATCACTTCAATATAGATAACAGCAGAGTCATATACAGTACATACAGTCTTATTTTTCTGCAGTTTAACATGTATTAAGAAGTAGTGACCAACAAGATTACACAGAAAAAAAAAATCTTCAAACCTGTGGAATAGTGATACCACACATTTGCATAGAAATTGTACTTAACACTTGCAATGTTGGCATGGAAAAGTATGTTTGAGCCTGGATTGTATTATTTTGTCAACCTTTTTTTTTTTTTTTAAGATGTTCAAAAAATAAACATGCTTACGATCTCGCTCTTTTTTTTTGAGGTGGGATCGTGTTAAACCCTTCATTTTATGGCACGTTTGGCCACACTCACACCATGATCCACGAGATTGGCCACAGCCTGGGACTGTACCATGTCTTCAGGGGAATCTCAGAGGTGGAGTCCTGTAATGATGCCTGCTTGGAGACCGAACCCTCGCTTGAGACGGGAGATCTGTGTGCAGACACCAATCCTACACCAAAGTACAAATACTGCAGTGATCCTGAGCCGGGCAATGACACCTGCGGCAGACGCCACTTCACAAACACCCCCTTCAACAATTACATGAGCTATGCTGGTGAGACATACGTCAGCTCTCAGTCGCCTTCCTTTTACATTTTGGGGTATTATATAAAAAACAATGTTCTGTGGAAATGCCAAATATGAACCTAAAATCTTAAAATGTGTGTAAAAGGAAAAACTCAATTGAGGCAATTTTTTCACTATAACTAAATGTATTCAAAAATATCATTTCAAATGTTGTTTTAGTCATAGTATGTCATCAATATGATTTGCTAAAGTTACCAACTAAACCTGTCTCATAAAATTCCCAAACATCGGGCACTTTTGAATGCCAGATAACATGACAGCATTTGTTATTGTATATGTTGCCATTTGTTAAGAAGGGGAAAAATAGAGCTACAGTGGTTTCCCCTGTTTTTATTTGCATAATTAAAGGAGCACTCAATCTTGTTTGCAATAGTCACCTAGAGTTAAACAGTTGAGTTTTATCATTTTTTTTATCCACTCAGCCGATCTCTTGGTCTGGTGGAATCGCCTTTAGCTTAGCTTAGCATAAATCATTAAATCGGATTAGACCATTAGCATCTTGCTCAAAAAAAAGAAAAAAGAAAAAAAGAGTTAATTTTCCTATTCAAAACTTCACTCTTCTGTAGTTACATCGTTTACAAAGACCGGCGGAAAATGAAAAGTTATTTTGTAGACCGACATGGCTAGGAACTGTATTGTTATTCCTGTTAGGCTGTTTTGAATGCAAGAGAACACATCAGAATTTGTTATTGTATATGATGTCATTTGTTAATGTGTTAAAACAAAGGAACACTCCACTTGTTTTGAAATAGTCAATTAGAGTTAAACAGTTGGGTTTTTACATTTTTTAATCCATTCAGCCGATCTCTGGGTCTGGTGGAATCACCTTTAGCTTAGCTTAGCATAAATCATTGAATCGGATTAGACCATCGGCATCTTGCTCAAAAAATAGAAAATAAAAGAATTTAGATAATTTTCCTATTTAAAACTTGACTCTTCTGTAGTTACTTTGTGTATTAAGACAGATGGAAAATGAAAAGTTTTATAGACCGACTTGGCTAGGAACTATACTGTTATTTCAGCGTAATAATTACAGGACTTTGCTGCCGTACCATGGTAAATCTTGAGTTTTCCTTTAAGCATACTTTTTATCCATCCTGATTTGGACAGAAAATACATTTTGAAATAGATTTAAACTGAGTGTAATGGCAGCATTTTCTTTGTTGATTTTGGTCCCATACAGATGACGTCTGCACAGATTCCTTCACACTGAACCAGGTGGCTCGAATGCACTGTTACCTGGATCTGATCTACCAGTCTTGGAGACCTGGCAGTAAACCAGCTCCTGTTCCTCTGCCTCCTCGAGTAACAGCGCAAGACAAGGACTCGCTCACGCTGGAGTGGTTCCCTGCCCTCACAGGCCATTACTTAGACAGGTGAAAAGAACTTGTAGCAAAAGCATGTTTAATTCAGTTTAATAATATTAACTAAGTTAATTTTAATTTTTAATTGTAATTTTTTTACTTTGTTAATTAAACACAGTGGTGTGCAGTGGTGTGATTTTTTTTTATACACACACTTTACACTTGAACGTGCACAATAAAAAAAATAAATTGAAAATGAATTTACTAATGCTGAAGTTTAGGATTTGATCTCGGAAAATCGATTTAGTGTTCTTTTATTCATTTAAAATGATTTTACTGTAGGTGACAAATGTAAATGTAAATCTGCTCTACAATCCCATTATATGAAATGTTAAAAAGTGTGAATGCATATACGTATATGAAGAGTTCAGATGCAAAAACCTCTAAGTGCCGTCTGAATTTTCCTTCTAGAATAAGCATTTTTACTAACCTCCTATGTTTTTGTTCAGTTATTTTACATTAAAGGCAATGAAAATAACCAATTAATCGCCATTAAAATGAAATTACTGAACCTACACACAAGAGTTTGAGAAAAGTGCTTATTTTAGAAGAAAATTTAAAATTGCACTTAAGGTTTTTGCATCTGAACTCTTCATGTATCCAGTATATAATCATTACATATAATTACATGTAAAAAAAAAAAAAAGGCCAATCAGATTTATATAATTCAGCAGTGCACTTGACTTTTACAGGTTAAAGTTCCTGAGAGTCCTCCTAGCCCAATTTGTCATTACCATAGCATTTTTCTCGGCTGCAAAATCCATTTATTTTTAGGTTATTAAAAGAATTTAATGGTGTTGCTGTGTCTAAGTTGCTACCTCGGCTGTCTGTTGGTTTCCTAGAGAAGTGGGATCAGTTTGTGACAAATGCACTGAAGGTGGAGTGCTCCTACAATACGCCTCCAACTCCTCATCCCCCAGACCCTGCGCCCCATCCGGACACTGGAGCCCCCGTGAAGCAGAAGGTAAGACTCAATAATAAGACTCATTACAACCCATTAGAATGAATGTAGCGATACCTTGCTAGGTGCTTTATCTTTAATTTTTGAAAGAATTATGTTTTATTTTGGCTTGATTTAATATAGAAAAGTTGCTGCGTAAAGTTTTTCACCTCTTATAAGTTTAAAAGTCCAGATCTTAAGGTTTATATACTGCCAAATAAACGGCAGTATATATACGGTAGCCGGTAGGATGACCACTCGCTCTGCTTTGCGTTGTAAAGTACAGCATTTTGTCCTGCAGGTCGCATATTGTGAAAATATCTCACGTTTTTAACAGTCTTTTGGTTTAATTGTAGTATTAAGAAAATGCTAGTGCTCATGCTAAAGTGCTCATGCTTTCTTTTCCCTTTTATGCTAGCCCTTTATTCTTTTATTGTGTAGTTTGTTTCACCTATTTAACAGATGGTCTAAAATCTGTCTAAATATTCTTTTCACATTAATTATATGTCTTCTGCAAATCTTTAAAGTCTCTCTGTAAGTGAATGTACAGGTGCAATTACATTTGTAATATCTCAGCAATTCGAAACTCATGTATTCATGTTGCTAGTATCTTGGTGTTGTCGTTGTTTTGACCTCCATGGTATGAGTAAATAAGACTCACACTTGAAAAAAGGTGGAGTTCCAGAACACACCCACTGATTGCCCAATCATCATGGATAAATGGTAGCTCAAGTGTGTTTTTGAGTCAAAACAATCCTCCCCAAAAAGTTCATCGTAATGAGCAGTTTCGAACTGCAGAAATGAATTCAAATGTAACTTTCTGCATGATTTAGTTTGAAATGACATCATAAAATGACTTCTTAAAATTACTTGAATACTCACAATGCATGCCATCTGACAGAAATCTTTCTGTGTGTGCGCTCAGAAAATCATATATCAAAAGTTTAAACAGGTATGGCTTTGCAAAGGTAAAAAGTTCAAATGTAAAAATTGCAATTAAAACACTACTACCTACTCTCATAAAACTACTCTACTCTACAACAACAGGGGAAACCACTGTAGCTCTATTTTTCCCCTTCTTAACAAATGACATCAAATTCTGATGTGTTCTCTTGCATTTAAAACAGTCTAACAGCAATAACAGTATAATTCCTAGTCATGTCAGCCTAGAAAATAACTTTTCGTTTTCCGCCGGTCTTAGTACACATTGTAACTACAGAAGAGTCCATTTTTAAATAGGAAGATTATATAAACTCTTTTTTTTTTTTTTTTTTTTTTTGAGCAAGATGCCAATGGTCTAATTCGATTCAATGATTTATGCTAAGCTAAGCTAAAGGTGATTCCACCAGACCCAGAGATCGGCTGAATGGATTCAAAAATTCAGAAAAAACTCAGCTGTTTAACTCAAGGTGAATACTCTGTGTGTGTGTGTGTGTGTGTGTGTGTGTGTGTGTGTGTGTGTGTGTGTGTGTGTGTGTGCTCAGAAAACCATATATCATAAGTTTAAGCAGGTATGGTTTTGCAATGTCATGTGAGCATGACCACAATAGACCTGGTAATTAAAACTAAACTTATGTTTTTGTTTTTGGAGAGTCTACCTAGCCTCAAGCTGTAAATGCTCCACCCTCTTCTTGAAGGGGGAACGAAAAGAGCAGTTAGTTTGCATTTAAAGTGACAAAAACAGCATGTTTTGATCTCCAATGTTGAGTATTTTAAGCTAAAATATTCCCCTAACATTTTTGGGACACCTTAGGCTTATATTACATCTTGTAAAAAAATTTTTTAAAAGTACATAACAGGCCCTCTTTAAAGCAACTAACCCTTTATTGATTTAACTTTTAAACATTTTTACTGCAGTACTGTCCACAAGATTCTCAAGAACAATAGCATAATAACCTTTTAGTGGCTGAATTCACAATTACTTTAAGCCATAATAAATCTCATTGCATATGATGAGACTTACAGGCCATTTAGTGGTTTTGTTAGTGGCCTACTTGAATCGTTTTAGGAGGTTTCCTGTTTGGATTTAAGCGGACTGCTTTGGCACAGCCAAAGAGACCTGTTTCTGTTGACACTTGGAAATTGTGTTCAATTGGTGAGTGCCGTTCAAAACCATTAATGTGCAGTTTTATTGAGTGGGATAAATGATTAAAGCAGCGCACCCAACGCAGGTTGCCAAGTGAGGCCAATATTGGATGGAACAGCAAAGCGATGTATGAGCAGAAGAACAAAAAAGTGTGGAAAAAATTAGTCATAGGGGTTGTCATAAATTGCGATTTTCTCATGTGTTTATTTTAAGGCTCGAAAAATGTGGACATATGGAAGAATTGCTCCGTGGAGCTTTGCGCACGTAAATGAATGTTTTTTACCATGGGCTATGAGTCATGTTTTCCTGCACTGTATCAATGATCTTGCCCTCGTAGTTCAACCTTTGATCTGGTATCACAGAAGGAAGCCAAACTGCCTTGTTTAGGCTATTCTTACACTCAAAAATATATATATATATTTGCTGCTTGTTCAAACTACTTATTTAAAAAGAGCTTAATCGACACAATTCTGGGGGGAAACCACATTTTTTTATGTTCAATCCACTTAAATTTGTTATGTTAGATTAATGGATTTGTGTTGGGACAACATGAATGAATTGTGCAGTGTATACAAAATCAGAAGAATTTGTATTTTTGGTTGTTTATGTTTTTGAGTATGAAATATAACTTAAGTTGCTTCTCCGACCCGCTATTTTAGCTCACTCTGCAAAAGCTCTCGAAAAAGGCAATTGGACTTGACATCGAAATGCTAAAAACATCGAAAACAACTACAGAGACCTGCATTCCAGAGGCCTGCTGTTTTTCTGTTTAATTACTTAATCACTTCATTTGGGTTGCTTTTAAAAACGGGTGAGTCAGACAGTAAGTGCATGCTTGTATCTCTCAAAGCCAAGTTGGCCTAGCAGTGGCTACACGCAGTCAGCTGAGAAGGCATGCCCAGACTTGCCATGGCCACAACGCTTTAACTATGCTCTGCACTTGGATGGCTTCCCTGGTGTACTCCATTGCCCGGGGCCATCTTTCCACTGTTTACAATCGGATACAAAACCTGACTTTGACGACCTGCAGCTGGCTCCAACCTTTGCCCTTCATTGCCCTCAGAAAATCACCTGCCTGCGGTGCTCACCTCATCTAATGCATGTCCCCTGTATTAAGTCGTCTAGGTCCAAAAAGAAAATGTTTTTCTTCCTCAAATGTCCTCAGTTGACATTCTGGAACTGAGGATTATGGCAACCCTTATCGTGTTGGTTGAATTTAAGAAAAGAACAACATGGGTACAACAAACAGATGGATGCGAGAGTGTTGTGCAAAGTCAACTCCATCCGCTACGCAAATTACTCTGTGGTTTCTTGTGGATCCCACAGTTGATTGAAAACATGAAGAAGACAAGATTGAATGTGCGACACAAAACCAGGAATGCTTGGAATGACTCTTACCTCAACTTTTTGTTTGTCTGCCGTGCCCCCGTTGCCTACAGTAGATCCTGATTTTGCTTTACTGACTGTGAGGAATGTATCAATAATACATCAATAATACATTTTTTTAATTATATTTAATGCAAAGCTTTTGATATAACTTATTGGTTTGTTTTGGAAAGTCCCGTTCTGCTTCATAGCTTGCACTGTTTCTGTCTTTGTCCTTTTGCCCCCCTTTTCCATCTAACATTTCTTCTAATATTCCCTTGATCAGCAGCTGAGGTACATGGGGGACCTACGTGGGAGACATTTAGCAAAAAATTGTGCATTTGATACTGTGAAAATGCATCCAGTTTCAGAACATCCCAGTTTGTTTTGGCCATCCAATTGAGCAACAAATACCCAACCTAGAACAACAGCGATATCTGAGTGAGACGTGCGAGGGAGGTTACCTAGATGCTTGGCTGAGGTCAACCAAATAAACATTGACAAAACTTTTGCCCAACACTTTTTCCATTTGTCATTTACCTTGTAGTCAGACTACAAATGATGCTTGACTAAGGTCAACCAAAATAAACGCTTCAGAGGCTTTTACCTCACCTTTTTTTCCATTCGTCATGCAGGCAGTCAGATCACAAAACAGCATTTGAAAAGCAACAGGGCCTCTAAAAAGGCATGTATAAATGGCATGAAATTATATACAGTTCAGTTAGAAAGATAGCATAAACCTTTTTTCTGTTTTGTTTTGTTTTTATGCAGTTTTTCTCATCACCGTCATATTACACTCTCACACGTGTTAGACAAGGACAGAATAAAACCAAATGAATAATAAGAAAGAGGATATAAAATACAAAGGTATACTAAAATGGAATATTGGAAAATTGGACACATTCGGAAAGCATTTTTTCCAGTTCAAGAATTATAGCACAGTTTAGTTTATTTGATTTTGTGCAAGTTCAGATTTTAGAAAAGTATTTGGACACTTTCTGGATGTGGTTAAATTAACATTAGTGAATCATGTTCATAGTTAATGTGATGAACTACACCTGTGGTTACTCTCAAACATGTGAAATTGAGGAAAATTGACATCATCCATCCACTAAAATCACAGCAGTTTCAGGAAAATGAGGCCAGTTCTGAGAAAAACGTTAGCATAATTTATGCAATGCCATGTGATTTGGTATTTTCATAACCAATGCAATCACAAATCATTCGAGTAGTCAAAAGTTTACATTTTTAAAAATGTTTTATTACAAGATAATTCCGTACCTGCCAACATTTGTCTTTGACATTTCGGGAGATAGGGATGGGGATGTTGTCTACTACTACTAACGTTGCTACCGATGCCGTTTCAATCCTCAAATCAACAGTGCAACTGAGTTGTAACATACAGTGGGGAAAATAAGTATTGAACACGTCATGTTTTTTTCCTGGGAATAATATTACTAAAGGAGTTGTAGACATGGAATTGAACCAGATTTCAGTAAAAGCTCAAACAATACAAACATAAAAATAAAACAAAACAAAACAAAAAATCTGAAAAATGAGTTCTGTGTAATAACAATGGGATGACACAAGGAGAATGTACTGAACTACTGAAACGTATTTAATACTTCATATGAAAGGCTTTTTTTTGGTGATGACAGCTTAAACACGCCTCTCATATGGAGAATGAAGTCACATGAATTACTCAGGTGTGATTTTTTCACAGACTTCAACAGAGTGTAAAAGTCTTGATGGTTCTGTGGGTCTCGTCTACCAAATCTGATCTTTATTTTGCATTTTATATTGGATTCAAGTCAGGTGTTTGACTGGGTGTTCTACAGCTTGATTTTCTTTCTCTGAAAGCATTTGAGAGTTTCCTTGGCTGTGTTTTGGATCATTGTCTTGCTGAAATGTCTACCCTGGTTTCATCTTCATCATCCTAATAATGTAGACGTTGGACTGAAGCAGCTAATATTGATTTACAATGAGGAAGGGCAGAGGATTGCTGAAAAACTACTGAGAGATTTCAGCTGTTGTCTGGGCTTTCACTGCCTTTCTACACCTCCCTTTCTTCATGTGTTCAATACTTTTTCCCTGCGTCATTTAATTTTATTAGGCATAACTTAATTTGTAAACCAATTAGATTTGTCCAATCGTGATGTGTTCAATACTTAATTTCCTTGCTGTATGAGGAAAAAATACTTCGAGATTTTAATAACTTTGTCAATTGTGTGAGGCGATGAGCTTCAGAAAAGGTCTAGCAACTTGACAAACATGGACAAAAGGTGATTTTTCCTAACTAGATTGGGCCATACACATTACAGGAGTTTCCTGGGAGAAATAACAAAACAGGATGCTGGAAGGAAGTGATTAATGCTCCATCATGAAATAAATGCATACTAGTCTTAATTCTCCACAGCAGAAAGCTGAAGCCCATCAGCGGGGCCACCCTCTCCCCACCACGGGCCCCTCCTCATCAGCTGCCTCACAATGACCTCTTGACAGTTCCTAAAAAGGAAAAACTGGGCCCAGGGCCAGAATTCTCCCCATGACCTCCTACCATCATTCTGAAGAACATCATTTGGCCCTCTTAGAAACTGTTTGTTTTTGAAATGTCATTCATTAATCCGAGAACCCAATAATCACATGTACTAACAAAACTCAAGGCAACCGATATCATTGAGGACCATTTCTGCAGTCTTTTATGCTCATCTGCAAATAATTAGCGGTGCTTTCTAAAGCAAACATGGGTATTTCTATTAGTCATACTTAGATTTGGGGTTTTCAACCGCATTGAAATACTCTGGCAAGCTTGCAAAGAAAAAAAAATGGATGTTGAAACGTGGTAAAAATGCTTTAGTAAAACCGATTGTTTGGTTGTCTGCAAATTCCCTTGTTAGATAAGGTGAAATTTTTGAGTAGATCTAACAGAATATTTTAAGGATGGTAAAAATACAGACTTTGCAAGTAGAAACAGTGGAATTTGTATAATTAGCATAGAATGATATTCTCATAATTCCTTGCATTTTGCTCACATAGCTGTTTACAGCAGACGCGTTTGTCCAAAGCAACTAATTATACAAAGGAACTGATAGTGCTTAGAAAATAAGGTGCTAGATTAAGGAGGGGGAAGAGTCAAGCCCACTCACCTGTGTGAAGCACACTTCATAAATGCACAATAGTTGTTGTTTTTTTTCCTGTTTTTTATCCTATCTTTTTTGTTATTCTGTTTTATGTTGCGTGTTATGTTAAATGAAATGATATGATGTTAGTATTTAACTTGTGGAAAGGCAACTTATGGGTGGCATGGTGGCTCAGTGGTTAGCACTGTCACCTCACAGCAAGAAGGTCGCTGTTTCGAGTCCCGGCTGGGCCAGTTGGCATTTCTGTGTTGAGTGTGCATGTTCTCCCTGTGTTGGCATGGGTTTCCCCCACAGTCCAAAGAAATGCACTGTAAGTGAATTGAATAAACTAAATTGGCCGTAGTGTATGAGTGCATGTGTGTTTCTTAGTACTGGGTTGCGGCTGGAAGGGCATCCGCTGTGTAAAACATATGCTAGAATAGTTAGTGGTTCATTCCACTGTGGTGACCTCTGAATGTATCTTTTACTTTTGTATTATTGTGATAATTATCAATATATATTATACAGATAGAAATCATTGTTTGTATTTTTTACTTCAAATTCACATTTAAATAGTGTAATTTTCCCTCCAATTTGAAATTATTTAATTATTTATCTATATATCAATGTCAGTATACCTTTTTATTTTCATTAGCCTTATTAAAGGTTCACTAGAATCAATTTTTGCAATTATGGTAAATTGCTGCAGTTAATTGGTTACCAGCATGTTCCCTTCCTAAAGTCATTTAATGTGATTTTACTCTAAAATTATATCTAAATGTAGAATTTCCATTTTCAACATGTATGTAAGTTCTTCCATTGCTAGGATTTCCTCAATAATCAAAACCAGAACTATCCCTTTAAGTATCCTTCATCCCCTAAAGAAGAGTCTTCATCCTAGCTTTCCTTATTTAATTTTCTCTCTCTCTCTCATCCTCAGGTCCTCCAGATGTAGAGCAGGCCTGTGAAGCGAGCGTCAGCACATGGAGCCCAAACGCCGGCCTGGACTCCAGTAGTGTCGGCTCGGCGTCCTGCCCTCCACAGGGCTGTATGCTTCAGCTGGAGTTCGCCTATCCACTGCTCCCCGACTCCCTCTCTGTCTGGGTCACCTTCTTCTCTCTGGAGGAAACTGGACTGCCTGCGATCCAAGACATCCTTCTGTTGACCCTCAGCGGTAACAACGTCTCGCTTGGCCCTCAGTACGTGTTCTGTGACACGCTGCTGACACTGAAGCTGGATGTGAAGGAGGAGGTGTACGGTGTGCAGTTCTTCACCATGGAGCAGCATCTGGAAATCGACGCCACTCTGCTGATGTCAAAACCTGATAATCCTCTGTGCCGGTCGTGCCATCCTCTGCACTACAGACTGCTTCGCCAGCCACCGTTCACACACTCGCCACATGGGATCATCATTCAGGAACCCACTCTGAGATATGAGGACAGGTAAGGGCTATGAGTTAACATAATAATACGGTTTATCACAGTATGATTTGTGTATCAGTGTTACAGTGGTGGACAATATGATTAGAACACTTATCTAAAGGGATGGGCATATTTAAAGGCATATTTAAAGGGATAGTTCACCCAAATTTCAAATGTACTCACATTTCATTTACTCATTTCACAGTTGATTTACTCACACTGACTTGTTCCAAACCTGACTTTCCTTTTTTTCTGTTAAACAACAAAGAAGATATTTTGAAGAAAGCTGAAAACCTGTAGCCATTGACTTCCATAGTAGAAAGAACAAATCCTGTGGAAGTCAATGCTTACAGGTTTTCAGCTTTCTTCAAAATATCTTCTTTGTTGTTCAACAGAAGAAAGAAAATCATAAATGTTTGGAACCACTTGAGGTTGAGTAAATAGTGAGTACATTTTCATTTTTGGGTGAACTATCCCTTTATGAGTTTTCAGTTGTTTTTATTGAATTAGCCAATACATGGGCGATACGGTGGCTCAGTGGTTAGTATTGTCACCTCAGAGCAAGAAGGTCACTGGTTCGAGTCCCGGCTGGGTCAGTTGGCATTTCTGTGTGGAGTTTGCATGTTCTCCCCTTGTTGGCGTGGGTTTCCTCTGGGTGCTCCGGTTTCCCCCACAGTCCAAAGACATGCGGTAAATGTGAATGGAATAAACTAAATTGGCCATAGTGTATGTGTGTGAATGAGCCTGTATGGATGTTTCCCAGTACTGGGTTGCAGCTGCTGCATAAAACATATGCTTGAAAAGTTGGCGGTTCATTCCGCTGTGGCGACCCCTGATGAATAAAGGGACTAAGCTGAAGGAAAATGAATGAATGAATGGCCAATACCCATGAAACGAATGAAATATCTTTAAAATCATCATCATGCTCTATAAACCATTGATTAGAGCCATCATGAGAAGATTTAGGTCAGTTTCCTTGCCAAAAAACCCCCAAAAACATTAGTGTTGAAGTTTTCGGAAAGTATACCCGAAGAGATGTGCTGCTGTAAATGCTGCAAAAGATAGAAATACCAATTATTAAAGTTAAACATATATAAAAAGGGTACTACTCCATTTCATATTTGTTGTGCTCAGAGAAACCATCTACATTCATTCATTTTTTCTTCAGCTTAGTGCCTTATTTATCAGGGGTCGCCACAGCGGAATGAACCGCCAACTATTCCAGTATATGTTTTACGCAGCGGATACCCTTCCAGCCACAACCCAGTACTGGTAAACATCCATACACACTCGCATTCACACACACACTCATACACTATGGTCAATTTTGTTTACCCAATTCACTTATACCCACGTGTTTGGACTGTGGGGGAAACCGGAGCACCCGGAGGAAACCCACACGAACACAGGGAGAACATACACAGAAATGCCAACTGGCACAGCCGGGACTCGAACCAGCAACCTTCTTGCTGTGAGGCCACAGTGCTAACCACTGAGCCACCATGCCACCCGCAACCATCTACATCAGGGGTCACCAAACTTGTTCCTGGAGGGCCGGTGTCCTGCAGATTTTAGCTCCAACCCTAATCCATAGATATACTAGATGTCGCCTGGCCTATTGTTGTCTATTGGAAGGAATGCGTCAATAGAGCCGCCATTTTAGTAAAGGGTAGCGCTCCTTTGAAATGAATGCGGGACCAAGGTGCAGTGGAGGACTGTGGCCATCCAGAGCCAGAGATATACACATATATACATATATCTATGATCAGGAGTTTTCCCCCGTGGTCAGTACGCAAAAAAATGTTTAAAAAAAAATGTAATTACGAAAATTATAATTTTACATCACTTTTCTACGTCGATGGATAAGTGACCGCACAGGCATTGCCGATAAAGTGTGTGTGTTTGTGTGCATGGAAATGTATTATCCTCCCTCCCTGTTAAATTTTATCTAATCCGTGTCCTAAAACACAGCCCCTCTCCTGCTTTCACTTCTCATTCTAACGGAGGGAGCGATTCGTTTGTGAATGAGTCTCCGTTATGAACGACTCGTTCACTTAGCCGACAATAACACAAGTTTCTGGCACCGCAGCGTCTTGTTGTCATATTTCTTTTTCATTGTTTGCTTATTTTATTCAACAAAACTAGCATAAGCCTAGAATTCTGTGCAAGTTGATGCTACTTTGCCTTATGATCAGTGCAGTAAGAGACTGTATTATCATCAATGTTACTTGTTGAGCACAAAAGTTTGTAACATGTAAAAAACGAAATCTTACCTATGAAATTTTCTGCCTTTGTGCTTTGTTTTCTTTGTTTGCTCGTTACTACACCCGTAAGCAGCGCTAAAGTCCAGCATCTTCACATTGGAACACTGTCTTGACTAGTGCGGTTGAATGATGTTTGTCCTGGAAGCCCTGTACAAATGTGGCGGCGCTATTGACGCATGCTGAGGGTCCGTATGCGATATCTAGTGTATATATCTATGACCCTAATCAAACACACCTGAAGCCGCTAATCAAGTTCTTACTAGGTATACTTGAAACAGCCAGGCATGTGTGTTAAGGCAAGTTGGAGCTAAACCCTGCAGGGACACCGGCCCTCCAGAACTGAGTTTGGTGACCCCTGATCTACATGTTTCATGAAAATTATAAGAAGGGAAATCATGTTTTGGAGCTAAAAAAAAAAAAAGTCAATAACTTCAGATCTGTCAGATGGTCTAATAATTTTGGCCACCACTGTATTTTAGTATTATTTGTACTATATATGACACTCTTTAAAATGAAAGGTTCTGCAAGGGTGTTGTCACAGTGGTGTCATAAACGAACCATTTTTGTTTCCCTTTCAGTGAACATTATTTATTAGTGTGAAGAAAATTTTGAATCTAAAGTTAAATGGTTGCCTTGCATTTTTAAGTTCAATCAAATTAACCTTATGAGTTAAATTACATTCAGCTTGTATAACTTAAGAAACTAAGATGACAGTTTATTATTTTTTTAAATAACATAACATAAATGACTTATTGATTATATCATTTTTAGAGTGTGTATATATATATATATATATATATATAGGCAAGCTCCAAGGTAAAACAGACTTCTGGCATTGTGGCAACTTCTGGCACTGTGAAATAGAAGAAAGATTTGCTCATGTATTTCACCGGCTACTGGAAATGAATACAGTTTGGGATGAGGATAATTACTGCTTTTTGGTTTAGGATTTTTGCAGACAAATTGCCTTATTTAGGGCCAAACATTATGTATAATTTCCATTTTCTATATATATATATATAGTAATTATGAAATATTTGGCCCTCCATTATAAATTATTTGCAGAGCTAAAATCAGATGTAAGAACTCTTAAAAGGCTTTCAAACATCTAAACATTTTCTTTAGCAAGTGAACATGACATCCAGCATAAAAAGAAAACCCTAACTGAACCATGTTTGTGGCACAAACACTATTGAAGACATTTCTTCGGAAGTAGAAGCAGATGAAGTAGAAACAGATGAGTTCTGTGTTTTTGCCATGTGGTGTTGTGTGGATGTCTTCTGTGCTGTGTGTGAGGTCTTCAGACACGACCTTTACTCGCTGTGCCCGGGGTTCAGGTCAGCTCAAAGAATTTCACAGCCAGCTTGTTGTCATCTGAGAGATACGTGTCGAAGTGCTCCCAGGCAGTTTAACTTCATGGGATACTCATAAATACTGAGTGCCCACAAAACAGTGGGAGAGTGTTTGAAGAGCCTCTGCATCTTTGATGACGGCAGAAACAAACAGACAGGCTGATAGATAGATGGATAGATGGATAGATGGATGGATGGATGGAAGGACGGACGGACGGACGGATGAATGGATTGACATAGATAGATTTAGATTTAATAAATCAAATAAGACAACAATGGTCATTCTGTGTATTAAGTGCTGTCTGCACTGTAAAAAAATTGTACTGCTTTCAATTCTAAAACTTACATTAGTCATACTGACTAAAATATTATGTTAAACCCTTTTGTTGAAACCTGATTACCCTATTAAAATAAGATTAAGTAACAAAAACATTTGGTTTTTTTAGAGTGTGCAGGACTGCTAGAGTATATTTTGTATATTTTGTGTGTTTGTGTGTGTGTATATATATATATATATATATATATTGAAGGAAATATTTATTTATATTTGTAAATTAATCATTTATATCTTATACAGACTTTATATTGCAGCCCAAATTATATATCAATATACATTTATATGAAAATATTTTGGTTCTGTATTTTTATTTATATACACAATATTTATACACAGTGAGTACACAAGCATTATATAAATAACAACTTTTATTTTTACTGTGATTAATCGTTTGCTATTTTTGAATAAAACAATTGAATGTAAGAGGAAAATGACATTATGAATTGTTTTTATCCAGTACAAATTGGCTACAACTACTAGCACCCTTACAAATGTGTAAAGTAAGAGTACAGTATCTCTAAAGTATATTACCATTCAGCATTTT
This sequence comes from Danio jaintianensis, assembly GCA_903798115.1. Classification (NCBI taxonomy): domain Eukaryota; kingdom Metazoa; phylum Chordata; class Actinopteri; order Cypriniformes; family Danionidae; genus Danio; species Danio jaintianensis. The sequence goes on from CAIGQV010018170.1 coordinate 7,853,144, forward strand.
TAAGCACACCAGCTTGGAATTGTTCATCCATGATATACATTGATTCATGATATTAAAAATACAAGCAACCTAAAGACCAAAAAAATACAAATCACAATGAGTGAAGCCAAAGAATAGAGTTCTGATGTGCAGCAGAATATTGTCGAGCGTCACAAAATAGAAAGTGGCTGCAAGTTAAAAAAACAAGAGGCTAAAACACAGAAAATTTTCATTTCCACCACTTGGGCAGTAATTAAGAAGTTCCAGTCAAATGGAGATGTTATAAATCTTCCCGACATGTGTCTGTGTTGTTCAGTGAGGAGGACAGATTGAGTGGCAAAACTTGCAAAATCTCCAAGGATCATCAAAAATTACATAAAAATTGGCTTTGAAATGCATTCAAAAAATGCATTCAAACACAAACTCCAGCATATTAGTTTGCCAGACAATGTGGTCCACACAGCGAGAAAACAGTACTCCATGTCCACAGTTAAAATATTCTGCCAGATCTTTAATGTTGTGGGCCTATTTTTCTGCCAGACGTCTTGGACATTGTGTTCAGATCATGGATTCTATCAAATGCCAAGAGATCAAAAATGAAAGCCTGACTGGATTTATTGTAATGGGCTTTGTTTGGATATTTTGTCAGGACAAATATCCAAAAACAAACTTTAAAATCAACATATAAAATTGGTCAGTGAGCAGAAAAGTACATTAAGGTTCCGCTATGGTCATCCTAGTCCCCTGACCTGAACATGAAGAGGATAAAGAACTAACCTGGACCACAGAATTTAAAGGATCGGAGGAGATTTTGTATAAAAGAATGGTCCATCTTCCAAGTGTTCTACAAAATGATCAGGCTTTGTAAAACGAGAGCTTTTTTAAAAGTATTGAATTAAAAGGAATTAATTAATGATACTAGGGTGTATTTGGGAAAATAATTATTACATAATGAGAGCCCCCCCTCCTCGCCCCTCTCATTTAAATAATTTTTTCAAGGTAAAATTTCTATAATTGTTTTTCTACTCTAAATCTTTTGATCAAACAGATTTTTCAAGTTCTATTTATTCCATTCCAGGTGATTTGCATTTATCATTGCTGGACAAGAACGTTTCACAGTTGAATAATACTCTTATTGCTAACATAGGCACTTTTGTTCATCTGAGGTCTTGCAAGGTTACCTTCGCTCCACAGTATAATGACAATCTGCGCACTAAGAAGGGCTGCCTGTTGAAAAAATGAAGCGTAAATGGCATCTCACTGCCTTCTATGTTTTTTTATTTAGCTTGGAAGGATCTTATTGGTGACCATAGAGCATTAATCGAGACTGCAAAATCTTCTTATTTTTCTCAGAAAAAAAACTCAAGACACTTGTTTCGGTTTATAATAAGACTAACATTTGAGTGTTGTTAAGCACAATGGCCAATCCACTGTGTTTTAGAACACACTCAACAGCACCCAAATGTTCACGGGAAATGGACATATTTAAAATTGTACTGAAGTTGATACTTTTGACAACACCAACTTTTGCTGGCAGCTAGCTCTCTGCAGCTCTCACATCGTCGCCCACTGAAGCTAAGCAGGGCTGTGCCTGGTCAGTACCTGGATGGGAGACCACATGGGAAAACTAGGTTGCTGTCGGAGTTGGTGTTAGTAAGACCAGCAGGGGGCGCTCAACCTGCAGTCTGTGTGAGTCCTTATGCCACAGTATATTGATGGGGACTCTATACTGCTCAGTGAGCACCGTCTTTCGGATGAGACGTTAAACCGAGGTCCCGACTCTCTGTGGTCGTTACAAAACCCAGGATGTCCTTTGAAAAAGAGTAGGGGTTTAACCCCGGCATCCTGGCCAAATTTGCCCACTGGCCTCCGTCCATCATGGCCTCCTAACCATCCCCATATCATAATTGGCTTCATCACTCTGTCTCCTCTCCACCAATCAGCTGGTGTGTGGTGTGAAGTCTGGCGCAATATGGTTGCCGTCATGTCATCCAGGTGGATGCTGCACACTGGTGGTGGTGGTTGAGGAGATTCCCCCCAAAAATGTGTAAAGCGTTTTGAGTGTCCAGAAAAGTGCCAGGCACGTGCACAGGTAGGGCTCAACCTCAACCCCCCCCTCTTCAGTTCGCGATCGAATGAATCCACCACCTCCCCCCGGGTCATCACTTTGAGCACATTTCCCTCGAAAGGTCTCTACACGGCTCTGAAAAGCGCTATATAAATGTAAGGAATTATTAGTATTATTATTAACTCTGAACACAAATGAAGATATTTTAGGTTAAATTTGAGCAATGTTGAGCGCAATGGCCAATCCACGGTGTTTAAGAACCTGTTCAAATGCACCGATTGGTACCAAACTCGATACTTTTGATAACACTATTCTGATGATGAATGAAGGTCTCATGAGGGTGAGTAAGTAATAACAGAATTTTCATTTTTTGTTGAACTAATCCTTTAAAATCATTGGACCAACATACTTAAATGAGACACATCCCTCCAGTCTTGCTTCTGGTCAGTTATTTCTCTTTTTTGTGTGTCCCATTGCATTCGTTGTCATCCATTATATGTGTTTATCATCCTCTTTTTTTGTCCTCAATGAGGGTGGCCAGACAGTCCTGCTACTCCATCGCGGTGTGACAATTAACAAGGGATCGTTTTCATACCGTCCAGGAAAACAAGGGCCATAAAATGTTTTGTCGGCTTCAGAGTGGCGCAAGAATTACACGGGCGTTTCATCCTCCAGGTGCAAGCCTAGTTGGGCTCCAATAGAGGCAGGCAATCAGTCATGGTAACCAGTGAAAGCAGCCCCAATCAGAGCAGCGTCTGGCCAAAAGAGGCAGGCTTCCTAATGAGGGCCCTTCAGCTACTATAGATCACTGCGATTCAACCTCCATACCGCTGCACACAAGCCCTGTTTTCATTATCTAATTCATCAATATGATTATGTCACAGAGCAACAAGGCGAAAACACATTTTTATCTTGTGCACTTTAAAGGGATTGTTCAGACAAAAATGGAAGTGATGTCATTGTTTTCTCACCCTCAAGTTCTTTCTTGAGCATTGGATATTTATTGAATTGTATAGTCAAATTGAAATCAGTTCTTTTAAATTATAATATTAGTATTACAGATTGTACTGTGTGGTATTACTGTTTTTGCAACAACAAAAAAACGAAAGCAAAATAAAGTAAGAGTAGTATCTAAACACAAACAATTGGATGATGCATTTGCATTTATGTTTTAGATTTATAGCATTTATATTCATTAATTTACATTATTTATA
>CAIGQV010018170.1:7863077-7879239 GCA_903798115.1 Danio jaintianensis
TATATATATATATATATATATATATATAATAAAATGACTCATCACCAACTTTATTTATTTACTTAAAAATGATTATTTTTGTAATAAGTTTAATAAGGCATAGTCAAAATAGCAGACTTCCACAAAAACATTTATCTATTAAAATAATAATAATAATGTTAATAAAATAACAATCTTCAATTTTAAACATCAAAAAGTTAAAAAGAAATTTCATTAAAATAATATTATTAATTAAACTTTATTCATTAAACACTATTATTAATTAAATGTTACTGTGTTTGTATGTATACTACTACTAGAGAACTACTAGAGTCTTAAATGTTTTTCCCTTTCTGTAACGTGGATGTAAAAACACTGTTTGAACGGCTCACACAGTATGCCACATTACCCCAAATGGAAATTTGGGATTAAAAAGAATCTCTGGATAGAACAAAACTTACAAGGTGTTGATAGAAACGAACCCATTATGATTAGAGGACGTGAAACTGCTTATATATTCATATCCTGCACTTTTAGCTGCTGTAGTGTCTGGTTACTATCTTGCTGAACTGCCAGTTTGCTTTCTGATCGCTGTCAGTTTTTAACTCTCCCGCCCTGTTGACTTAAGAGTGGAGGGCTTGTTGTGGCTGTGTTTTCCCACAGTACCGAAGGGTGTCCCGCCCGGGAATAGCCATGATGTCACGAGCTGCCACACATTCCAGCACAGAGGCTTGAAAATGGCGTTATCGTCAGAAAATACAAAAACTGCGCTGTGATGGATTACAGTGTTTGAGATTCACTTTCTCTCATTTGAGAGGTTGTTGTTGAGGATACAGCTGCATCCAAAAGTTAACGAGAATTATTTGTAAAACTACCCATTAGGTTTTATTTTAAAAACATCTATTCCTACCTGATCCCTAAACCTAACCATTGCAGTAATGTAAAAACAGTCATTATACCAAGTATTATTCATATTTGTTATTAAATTACCCATTAAATTGTATTTAATTAGTCTACCCCTACCCCAACCCTACACTGAAAAAAAAGACACTTTGGACCAACTTAAAAAAATACTGTAATTTGTTACAGCAATTGTTTTTTGTTTTTTTTCTCAAAGTGTAATTTAACTTTGGTTCAAACTATACAATTTAATCTAAATCAAAAATGTTTATTGTGGTCAAGAAAAAAATTACATTCACACAAAGTAAAAATATTGTTTAATATAGAGAGACTAAATATATTTTTTAGTTTAGCACAAAGTAAAAAACTTATTTTATTAATGTCTACCCCAACTCTAAACCTAACCATCTCAGTAATGTAAAAACAGTAATTATAGTTGTACGGTAATTGTATTATTGTAATAATATAAATAATTCTCGTGAATTCTCGCAGATATCTCCCTTCTAGACTGTCATTTCAATCAAACTTCCTTTTTATGCAGTTTATGCAGCTATATTTTGTCTAATAAGTTTTAATAATTTTATATATATATATATATATATATATATATACACACACACATATATATACATATATACACACACATACATACACATATACACACACATACATACACATATATACACATATATATATATAAGTGATATTTAATGGAGCAAGGGAATTTTCACAATATTTCCTATAATATTTTTTTCTTCTAGAGAAAGTCTTGATTCTTTCAGTTTTGCTGTAATAAAAGCAGTTTTATTTTTCTTTAATGATTTTTTATTTCAATATTACTAACCCCTTAATATTTCTAATATTAAAATAGAAAAAATAATTAATTAAAATAGAAAAATATATATTTTTGATTGGCTACAGAACAATCCACTGTTGTCCAATGACTTGCCTAATTAACCTAAATTAGGTCACGTTTACACTGTCAGGTCTTGATGCCCAATTCCGATTTGTTACCTATATCAGATTTTTTTACCTGTCCGTTTACTATTTCTTTTAATTGTGACCCATATCCGATTCATGTGTTTACACTTGCCATACAATTTACGACATCACGCATGCGTAAAGACGGGTTCTAGCGTCTGCGCCTCACTAGCCAAGATGGATGAAAATTTCTTGCTTTTAGCTCTGCGAAATATGTGAAGTTCGCCCAACTTTAAAATGATTTTGAGACGGAGGCGGAGGAGGAGGGAAAGGGCCGTCATCGCAGCTTCCGCCTATGGTTTATATATGGTGTCCTCCACCGTTCAGAGGAATTTGTGGGTTCGAGAGAGATCTCAGGTCTGGTGGGAGCAAATTGTGGTTTGCTTTAATGAGGAGCAGTGTTTCCTCTGTTGTTGTTGTTTATCGCGTCGGCGTCTCCACACACGCTCTTCCTTCTACATCATTAAACCGTGGAGAAGTACCACATTGTCGCAAGTTTAATGACGTAAAAAACAGAATGCCTCAATAAATCCGATCTGCCTGTTTACATGATAGTCACATATCCGATTTATATCTGATTTATTTCCTCATATGAAGGAGGCCTGAAACCGATCTCTGAATATCCGCATGGATTTTTTTTCATGTGTACATGTTGGCGTGGGTTTCCTCCGGGTGCTCCGGTTTCCCCCCCAGTCCAAAGACATGCGCTATAGGTGAATTGAATAAACTAAATTGGCCGTATAGTGTATAAGTGTGTGTGTGAATGAGTGTTTGGGTGTTTCCCAGTACTGGATTGTGGCTGGAAGGACATCCGCTATGTAAATATATGCCAGAATAGTTGGTGGTTCATTCCGCTGTGGCCGAAAACTGAAGCAAATGAATGAATGAAGCCTTTAAATTGCACTTTAAGCTGAATACTAGTATCTTGGAAAATAACTAGTAAAATAGTGTGTACTGTCGTCAAAAGAAATGAGTTATTAGAAATGAGTTATTAAAACAGTTATATTTTAAAAGGATCTCTCCGTTAAACAGCACTTAGAAAATCTTTTTTTTTAAATTCTAATTTCACAGCAGGGCAAATAATTTTGTCTTCAACTATATAAAGCATTATATTTGCAAGTTTGTGTTTTAGTGATACAAAAAAAGCTCCAATTGCTCAAATAAATGATTATGATTTCACAAACAAACAGCCTCGCCGCAAAAATTCGTAACGTAACCGCATGACATTGATGGCTAAATTGATACTTGCTCGATTCGACGGGGCAAAATATATTTTCCTCAAGCCAACGGTCTACCTCAGGAGTCACTGTGGCTGTTAAGGATAGCAGCAGAACTCTTTTAGCTTTTGCTCTGCCTCTCCACAACAAACATGTCTTATAAAAACACAGCCACAAGACCACATCGCGGGCCAAGATCTTCCAGCTCCTGCCTTTTGGGGGATTGGCTCAGACTTTGCATGCAGTTCTAGCAAAGTGTCCTCTGGCACCGGACGGTTCTCACACCACTGAGGTCTCTCTGACCCATATTTGACTGTTTGGGACGTCTGAAGCTGGATGAGCTTTTGGGGTTTTAGAGCCTCATGATGGAGCTGATTGAGAATCAGTGTGAGATTTTATTTTTCTTTATTTGTTTTTTTTTAGCTCAGTGTAGATACAGTTGAAGTCAGAATTATTAGCCCTTCTGAATTATTAGCCCTCCTGTATATTTATTATCCTCACTTATATTTATCGGAAAGAAGATTTCTAGTCTAAATTTCAACATTTCTATTATATTTAGAAACACATTTCTAAACATAATAGTTTTAATAACTCATTTATAATAACTGATTTATTTTCTCTTTGCCATGATGACAGTACATAATATGTTACTTGATATTTTTCAAAAGACTAGTATTCAGCTTAAAGTGACATTTAAAGGCTTAGCTAAGTAGGTTAATTAGGCAAGTTAGGGTAATTAGACACACGGCGTTCATTTCTCCCAAAAAAATACTGATTCATCTGACCAAATTACATGTTTCCACAGTGTGATGGTCCATCCCAGATGCCTCCGAGCCCAGAAAAGTTGATGGCGCTTCTGGATACTGTTAACATGCAGTAGGGCTTTCTTTTGGCAAGGTTCAGTTTTCACTGGCATTTGTAGATGTAACTATGTATTGTGGTACTTGACAAAGGTTTGCCAAAGTAGTCCTGAGCCCATGTGGTGATAGCTTATAGATGAATGACGATTCTTGATGCAGTGCTGCCTGAGGGATCGGATATCACAATTGTTTAGCTTAGGCTTGCACCCTTGTCCTTGACGCACTGAAATTTCTCCAAATTCCTTGAATCTTTTAATTATGTTATGCACTGTTGAAGGTGAAATATCCAAATGTCTTCCTATCTTTCTTTGAGCAACATTGTTTTTAAACATTTCAATAATTTTCTCACATATTTGTTGGCAAACGTGCGATCATCTGCCCATCTTTGCTCCTAAAGGACTAGACCTTTCTTGGATGCTGCTTTTGTACCAAATCATAATTACAATCACCTGATTCACATCACATCATTATTTAACCAATTTACCCGATTACTAGCCCTAAACCGCTCCTGTCCCAACTTTTTGTAATGTGTCACAGGTCTGAGTGACAAGAAAGGATGTACATTTACAAATGAAATTAAGTTGACCAGACAAAACATGAAATACTTTGTGTTCATATTGTCTGCAATGAAATACAAATGTCACGCTCTCACTCTTCTAAAGCGACGCACTGGATCGCAGGAGTTATCAAAACATACACGTATTTATTTATAAACACTCACTTAAAGGCACTGTAAATGCTGGAGACTCAGGAAAAACATGGGGTGTTGACAATTCATGACACTTCAATACCGGAAAACGAAACACAGGGACTTAAATACACAGCACATAATAGAACTAATTAGACACAGGGGTGAGACACAGGTGGAAACACTGAAACATTAACAAACGGCGGGAAAATAGAACAAAGGAATCACAGCACATGGGGAAGTCACATGACATAAACAAGGAAACTATATGAACACACCAAAACACTGGACACGTGACAACAAGTCAAAGTAAATTTGGATGTATTTACAAATAAGTGGCTTTATTGGTTACAGAAACCACAGTAAGAGTACTGTTATGACTATAAAAAACAGGTAGCAATTGATGTGCTAGCAATTTAAGCTGGTTATGGCCTGAGGAAAAAAAACTGTTTAGATGTTTTAGTGCATACAGTAGAGATCTGTAGCGTCTGCCTGAGGGAAGAAGTGTGAACACTAAAGAAATATACCTGAACCAGCTGTGAGGCTTTCCGCACACTGCGCCATCCATCCAACTTTGTGTTCCCGCAGGCAGAAAGTTAAGGGATCTGAGACGCATTTGTGCAGACAGAGGTTTAAAGGTTGATCTGAGTCGCGATTAAAATGTTTTCGTTAACCCGAGCTCCATAAGCGGCTGGGTTCGAAAGCAGGAAGACTTTTTTTTCCTGGAAAGAATGGGAGTTAAGGACTGTTAACAGAGGCAGATGGGCGTATTGTCCAGGAGAAAAGCGCTGTACCACCCCCTCTGCCTCCTCAATTGATCCTGTGTTCCATCCGCCTCCTTTATCTGCCGCTCTATTCTTGGCATTTCATTGTGAGCGAGATAAATAGAATGAAAGAGGAAATGCGTTTTATGGAACAAGGGGATCCAGGGTTATTTGGGTGGTCTGTGTGACAGAGTCTGTGCTGTTGAGCTTAGGCTGTATGTCTACATTAGCCCAGATACATTTGATAACTATATATTTTACATTTACGTTTAGTCATTTAGCAGCTTTTGTCCAAAGCGATTTACAATTGAGGAGGCATTCAGCGATTCATCAAGTAGAGGCAATACACACAGGAAGTGCTAATTATAGAAAGGAACTGTTAGTGCTCAGAGAATTAAGTGCTAGAGTTAGGAGGGGGAGAGTTTTTTTTATTTTTTTTAATTAAAATAACGACGTATTTGAGTGGAATCCCAGAAAATAAACCAAACTTTGACCATTGTGAGGAGAGTTTACTCGCACGTGACTTGTTTACTTAATAATTTTTGTCCGTTTAGTAACTTTGCCATGTGAAAGCAACATTGTAACAATTTGAATCCCTGTTTCGGAACAAAACAATCGATCTACAGGTGTAAATGCACCCTTAGAGAGAGAAGGGTGTTTCTACAGGTGATTTGTCAAGCCCACTCACCTGTGTGAAGCACACTTCATAAAAGCACAATGTTTTGTTTTTTTAAACACTTTTGCTGCACCCTAATTCACACACTATTCGTTTTAAATAGTAATCAAAAATAGAATTAATATGTCCTAAATCAGGGCGTCACGGTGGAGTAGTGGGTAGCACAATCGCCTCACAGCAAGAAGGTCGCTGGTTCGAGCCTCGGCTGGGTCAGTTGGCATTTCTGTGTGGAGTTTGCATGTTCTCCCCTCTGGGTGCTCCGGTTTCCCCCACAGGTCCAAAGACATGTGGTATAGGTGAATTGGGTAGGCTAAATTGTATGTAGTGTATGTGTGTGAATGAGTGTGGATGTTTCCCAGTGAGGGGTTGCAGCTGGAAGGGCATCTGCTGCGTAAAACATATGCTGGATAAGTTGGCGGTTCATTCCGCTGTGGCGACCCCAGATTAATAAAGGGCTAATAAAGCCGAAAAGAAAATGAATGAATGAATGTCCTAAATCATAAGGTGCATCCCAAATCACATACTAGTCTATATATAATCGCATATAGTTTGCTCCATTTTGTAGTATGAATAGTGTAAAGGTCTTTGCACACTGAAGTCCGGAATTTTCGGTTGCGTTTCTTTCGTATTCATATGCGCATGCCACATTCTGTTTTTATTTTATGCACTGTGTTTGTCATAACGATATCTGTAACTCAATTGACAGCATTCTGTATTTAGCTTTTCGCTTGTACGGTGGCTCTGAACTGTCAAAACACATCCCAAAGCGCATTTCGGATGCGAAAAGCAGAAACAATCGAACCCGATTGTTTTTTTATGACGGCCGAAAGTTTCGGAGGCAGTGTGTCAATAGAAATGTATTTTTTTAACGTGCGAAATTTACGGACGAAAATTTCGGAATCAGTGTGCGATAACCTTAAGCCCCGGTCAGATTACACTATTTCGGCACGATTTCTTTGACGTAGGGTGTCGTGGAGATTCATAAGCGACAAATGAGCGTCGTGACACAAGATTCAATCGTTTCTTCTCGTGTAATGTGGCATAGTTCACGACAACTGATACCATGCCTGCGACGCCTCACGACACCATCGCAGAAAGTCTAGCATGTTTAATTTTTTCCCCGATCCTCAGGAAGAGTTCTGTCATGTGGGTGACACTGGACAATAGGAGCACATAATTTCTTGTTATCTCCGGGGGTGCTGCCCTTAATGAGCTGGTCAGGTAATTCAAAAATAGGCTGCATATTTATTTATGGGTGGGTCACGGGTGGATAAGATAAATGATTGGTTATGCAAACTATAACTATTTTTCTAAAATATTAAGGTGTTTTAAGCAATTTTATTTGACAGACTGGCACAAATATTCAGACATCTCCATTCTCACAACCAGATTCTGAGTTCTCTCATCCTTCCAACAGAGTTTGTTCTTCTGAGGTAATCTGGGAACATGTTCAGTGCTGCGAATACATTGCAAAAGCATTTCCTGCTTATTCAAATTTGTCATTAACAGTGAAAACAGTAAAATAGGCCTCTCTGAAACTGTAAATATTTCATTTTAATTTTATTTAGGCTAGATCATTATTTTATTTAACAAACCAACACAATCTCACGACAACTCGTGTTTTGGCGCTGATGCATATAGCGGACTTGTTTTGAAGCGCTTCACCTCAAAGGTTATTCGTTATTCTTTTTTATCTAGTAGTTAACTGACCAACAAAAAATACATTAGAATTAAGGCACAAATTTTATAGCAAACAAAATTAGTTTCAAAAAGATATTTTTTCCCAAGAAAAATATACGAATTGTATTTTTGTTTGTGCACCTCCACTACTCAACTGTGCGGTGATGATTTGTTCCGCTCCGTGGGAAAATAAGGATTTAATTCTCTGTCTCACTCGCGGCAAGTTCAGGCGAGGGATTGTTTAATAAGCAACCCATAGCAGGAAAATATACGTGAACAATTCCATGAAAATGTCAACCTTATCATGAAAAAATTAAGTTTTTACCAAAATAACAAAACCAATTTAAATTTGCTGATTAAGGTCTATATTTTATTGTTATGATGTGCTCTTGCCGAATTTTTAAGGAAATTGCTTTATCCATGAAATATGAGGATTGTGCCAATGGTAAATTTCATTTTCATCCAACCACACTTCATGCTGTCAAAAAAGGGGTTAAAGACTCACTTTTTCCATGCTTTATGTTAACAGTAAGCATTCTGCAGAAGGATTGGGCTTTGTAGTATAGATAATTACACTCACTTTTTCATAACATCACTGCCTTTTTAATTTATGAGCTACATATTTAAGACATCAGGAAGCTTCAATCACGTGTCAAGTCCGTAACGATTTAATGTAAAAGTTTATATTGTGTAATAACTATTATCACAAATAAAATGACACTTTATATACAAAGCCAAAATATGTCCATACTTATTATGATCGACAATTCATCTCAGGTTTTTGCTCTAAACAACCATAATTTTGCATTATGGACGGGACCATTTTAAACTTCCTATAAGCAAATGACTAGCGCATATTTGTTCATTATGATGCCGCTTTACAATTACTGACTTACATTACATAATATCCATATGTTATATCAAGAACTAAACATTTCAGTTCAACATAAACCACTTCAGTAACATTTCAGAAATAAATGTTTAATAAAGAGAAGATAACGATTTACATATAATCTTGGTGTTTTGGCGATGCAGCATATAGCGGACCTTGTGTTGAGCACTTCTTGTTTATTTTGTAGATAACTGACCATCAAATAATACATCAAATAATTAAGATACAATTTATACCAACCGAAATTCGTTTCAAGAAGATATTTTTCCCAAGAAAAATATATGAAATGTATATTTTTTGTTCGTGCCATCTTACACAACTGTGCGGGCGGATGATTTGTTCCGTTCTGTGTAAAATAAGGATTTAATTAATGCTCCACTGTAATTGTTGTATCTGTCATATTTTTGCTACATTTTTATTAAAAAAATTATGTCTTGAGCATCTGATTTTTCCTCAGTGCGGATGTGCTTTTCTTTTCATGTCATTTGGCTTTCATCTCAGTCGAGTTCAGGCCAGGGTTTAGTAAGTAAAACTGGCCACAGTTTAGTTTGCCTGGCAGGGAAATATACATTTAAAATACATTAAATACAAAGGCTGGTTATTTTATAGCTACATAGCTGTGATTTTGTTTGACATTATTTTCATGAGAAACCGCAAAGACAGCATTTATCCTGTTAAAAAGTGTTTCCTCAGCACTGTCATGATCGCTCTGTGTAGGCTACATTGTAGCACGAAATCTTTAAAAAGGGGAAATCTGGTGCATAAATAACAAATATCAATAAACAGCGTGATCAACACAAATCATGTCGCGGATAAGTGCGAAAAAGCAAATGCAAACATTAAATAAAAGATTTCGTACCTGAACACTTCACGCAGAAGTGACCCGTAAGCATGTCTAACGCAATCACCATAACGTTAAATCTGCTAATTATTTCTGCATACTTGCATGAGGCTCTCGCAGATTTGAGGCCTGCTTAATAACCGCTTAATATTTCTTCAGTCCAGCGCGTGGGTCACGCTGCAGGCACATGCGCAGGCTCCAGCCGAGTTTTCATTTCATGCAAAGCATAAATATGTTTTTATTTTATTTATTAAATTACTATTTATAAAGATAAATTATCAAAGCGACACAATTCATTTTCTAAGCACTTTATCCAAAATCTAAGCATTTTTCAAACCTTGAAAATAGGCTATAGCCTACATTAAAATTAAAGCATTTTCAAAGATTTCCAGCACCGGACAATTGCGCTTGATTATTAAAATTATATTACAGACGGCAAAATAATAATAAAATCTTGATATTTATGTAAGCTTTAACTACATTATAGTAGTAGCGTATTATATTTGTTAGAAAATTTATATACAATCTGTAGCTGTAAATATTTCAATATTTCAATATTCATTCAATATTTTTACACAATCGGTTATAAACTATAGCCTATAAAATATAAACATTATAGTCATCTATCGTACACGCCTATAACCAAAGGCTATTTTTTCTATGCTTGTTTAACATAGCCTATACACAAAACTTTTCATAATAAAGCTTACTCCCTCACTCTGGTCTTCTGCATTTACTTGTTGCAACCTGGCTTGACTGCCGACGAGAAAACGAAAGCAAGCTTTAAATATTGTTAAAGCAACACTTGTGACTGCTTTGGGAAATTACGCTCGTCGTAGACGTCACGGGATGACTGATCGTGAAGGAACGTGTAGTCTGGCACATTCGTTACCCACGACAAGTCAAGATTTTATCAAGACAAATCGCATAATCTGACATAGTGACTTTTGTAACCGACAATAAAAATCGTGTAATCTGACCGGGGCTTTAAGTAGTCCATTCACACTGAAAATAAAATTTAAAAAAAATGCACTTTAAATACCTGCACTGTAAAAAGCAAATAGTTACTTAAAAAAAATCAGTAAACCCATTGACTTAACTTTTATAATTATGTACATAGTTTGTTTACTTAATAATTGTAAGGCAACAAGTTTACTCTCTTTTTTTAAGTAAACTCAACTAATCTCTTTTTACAGTGTGGATGATGCACTTATTCAACCAATAAAAATAAGTGTGGAACACTTCATGCACTCAATGCTGGCATCTTAGCTCATGCAGCGGATGGGGGAGAAGCTATCGAGTGCTGAGGTTGGGTTATTTATTTTGGACTGTGTAAGCAAAATTCTCTTACGTAAGTGATTAATATGCTGCTAAATAATGTTTATTGCATTACTTTTATTTAATTTTACCATAATGATTTTAGTAGTTGTGTGAATGACACTGGGCATCTTTATTATAGTATGTTTCTCTGCTTGTGGGAAAAATAGTTTGTGATGAGCATTGGTTCATCACATGATTATCTCTTTACCACATGCTTATGGTTGTGTTTTTGTCTGTGTAAGTTATGTTGTGTATTAGTACTTAAAAATACAGGTATATAAAACAATATATATGAAATATGGTAATTTACCATAATGTTTTTTAAATTTAATTTTACATTACTACCGTATTTTTAATGGTTAAATTGCAGCAACCATAGCTGCCATGATCTTACCGTAAATTGTACAGATTTGTATTTTTTATTTTTACAATGCTCTTAACATCACTTCCATCTGGGTCATGGCACCAATGCAACTAAAATTGCCATGTTCAGCATGGATTGTTGGCACTCTGAAAAGGATGTTAAAGACATTAAAGACGGTTTATAGTGACAGATGCTAGTCTGCCACTTTAGGCCAGGGCAGAGAGTTTATGTGCACAGTTAGCCTCTGTTACAGTTTCTAAACTACAGTATATTCACATCTGCGTAAAAGCATCAATGCAGTTTCCAAAATGAGAGACACTAATAAGGTTGCTTAAAACAAAATATTTCAAATCTAGAAATTGCACCGTTATCAAAATATCTCACCTTTTCACTGGTGTATCTGGGTCACATTTAAGTCTCCATGCTTACCTAATGCGCAGCTGACTCCATGTTTCACTGCAGGACAGCAATTGTGAGTTAATGTCATCTTTACAGGAATGTGATGAGAACATTATAAAAAGTAATATTTATCTTTAGCAGCACTAAACATGAATAGCACATACTGTAGGAGGAGCCATACATGTGCGTGCAAAGCCAAGGTGTAGAAATTGAGATTTTCAAATGTATCCGGATTAGTGTTTAGAGGCCTGATGCCGACGCAATTGATGACTAGAGCTTTACTTCATACTGTTTCAGCTGAGTCTTGTGCTTCATGTACCTGAAGGGTTGTATTACAATAATGGTGAGCGCTCGAGAGCACAGTGTGTGTACAGCACACTTTGTACTCGGTGTAGAGTCACATTACAATAGCCGTCCTTTCTTAGCATCTGATTGTTGGTGATCGAGGATGAAAGGAGATGGCGTGTTTCACTCAAAGCCCTTAAATGAAATGCACCAAGAGGCTTATACAGTATAGTGAAAAATAGTTACAACAAGGGTTGGATCTAAATGCAGGCAAGGTTCAAACAGGGACAGACGGTAGCATGTAGGTATTCCAGAGAGCGGTCGATATAACAGGCGAATGGTCGAGGCAGGTGGCAAAACAAACACAAACAGTAAAACAAACAAGGGTCAAAGCATGGGTAGGCTAGACAGGGAAATGCTTTGTAATGCTCACTTACAGATAACAAGACTTGTGTGTGTGAGTGGTGTGTGTATATAGTGCAAGTAATCAGTCCTGATCAGCTTCAGCTGTGTGTTTGTGTGTAATCAGGAGATAAATTGAAACAGGTGTGTGACTGCAGGACATGATGGGGTTTGTAGTTTGATAGAATGACAGGGGGTGTTCTCCAGGGCAACAATGCTGGTGATCATCACAACAACTGTCCCATAAACACTCATTCCAAAGTCATTTTGAATTCTCGTACAAGTAAGCTGATATAACCCCATTTCAAAAACAGGTTTAAGGCTAGTACTTGACTAAATTACATGCATGAGCTGTCTTAACTAAAAATTACTTGAAGTGACATAAACAAAAAATACATTCATTCATTCATTTTATTTTCGGCTTAGTCCCTTTATTAATCTTGGGTCGCCACAGCGGATTGAACCGCCAACTTATCCAGAATATGTTTTACGCAGCGGATGCCCTCCCAGCCGCAACCCATCACTGGGAAACACCCATACACAACGGACAATTTAGCTTACCCAATTCACCTATAGCGCATATCTTTAAACTTGTCGGGGAAACTGGAGCACCGACGCGAACACGGGGAGAACATACAAACTTCACACAGAAATGCCAACTGACCCAGCCGAGGCTCGAACCAGCGACCTTCTTGCTGTGAGGCGATAGCGCTACCCACTGCGCCACCGTGCCGCCCACAAAAAAATAAATTAGGTCCATATTCTAATTTCATACCTAATTTAGTGAAGGCTTAGTTCTGGCTTAAGCTTAGCCCTGTTTGTGGAACCGGCCCATAAAGATTTAAAGGTGTGATAAAGTATGGGGATCACTAGCACTTCAGTATGGGCATCAAATCTTAATTTTAACCACTTGCTTATTGGCTGTTTATTAGTACTTATAAAGCACATATTAATGCCTTATTACAGATGGACACATTCTACAAGCCTTAATAGCCCAAATTAAACTTAAACAAATACCTTTCTGTTCTTCATTCAGCAGAGTTTCTTTTACTATTATACGCCAGAATGAGAGTATAGTTCCTAGTAATATTGGCCTCGAAAATTCTCATTTTTTATTTTCCGTCAGTTTTATTACACAATGGAACTACAGAAGACTCAAGCTTTAGATAGGAAAATTATTAAACTGTTTTTTGAGAAAAATTTTGAACGCAGAGCTAATGGTTAAATCCGATTCAATTCATTATGCTAAGCTAAGCTGAAAGTGACAGAACATGGAATGGATGGATAAAAAAAATGGTCAAATGTATGGTATAAATATGGTGTTTTCCTTTAAGTACATTTGCTCAAAATTTAAGACTCTATTTAAGACAGTATTGGCTATTAGTCTAGACAGCAAAAGCTACACAAAAAGACTTTTCTGTATGACTGAAATTGATCAAATCTGAGTATACGAATATTTTACGAATATAAATATGAATGTGTGATTGCTTGTATTTGGCTGGTCATACAGTGACAGATATTGATCAGTTTTCTTGAAGAAGAGCTGGCTGGATGACTGTCTTCAACAGGGGAACAGCACTTAAAAGCTCTTTAAATGAACAAATACAGACAAAACACCCGGAGGTCAAAGATCAACTCCCAGTAATCCCAAGCCAAGTAGAAATACTGAAACAAATGGCCTGCATGATATTAATGGATCACACCAGCTTCAGGCTCAATGATTCTTGGACTTCACTACAAGTGTTAAAAATTGACAACACAGGATCACTGGAAATACAAGCTTTAGCGTACATTTTTGTGAAATAGTTTTTTTGTGAAATTTGGTTTAATTTTAAAATGATGGCAACCACTTTTGTCCCTTTTCACGCTAATGAAATGTAAAGGGACATAAAAAATTGTTTTTTTGTGCAGCCTGTTTTTACATTTATTAGATGTCATGGAAATTAAGCTTTTTAGTCAATGAAAGTCAGGGAAAAGTTGGAGAATTCGATTTTTGGCTTAAAATATGAATACTAGGCATCCTGTTTTCTGTTCTGTTCAGATACAGTTTCATTTTCATTCACAATTGAACACCTCGATTACATCGCTTACCGTGGGTTATGATTGGTTGAACAGTGAGCTCGCATTTGATTGGTATGAGTGACCTGTGAGAAGAGTGCGCTGCTAGGAAAGTCTCAAAAATACACACACACACACACAAATGCAAGGCAATTCACAAGTGAAAGACGATTTGCACATTCACAGTCAACTAGCAAATTGTACAAATTCTACATTTTTTTGTACACTGTTACACAATTGTAATTAGTGTTTTGTTTTTGTGCAACATGTTTTATAAATATGTATTTTTTTATTACAAAAGGTGTATTGGTGGTTCTGTTAAAGACTGTGGATCCAATCCAGTTTCGATGTTTATTCTCAAGCTCTTCTTAAAACTTTTCACTGGTTTTAATGTGAAAGTGACATTATTTACTTTTAGAAACTTTAATCCACTACAAGGAGTCTTAATTTGGCCTTAATCTGGGGATTTAGACCCCATAATTTGTACCCTGCATGCAGGTTTTTATTAATTACACTTGTTGATGTGTTCCAGGGACTTGAATCCTGATGAAACGTACACCTATCATGTGCTGACAGTGTCTAGAAGAGCTGAGAGTGAACCATCTCCACTGCTCGTCCACCAGCTGGGCTCCCCCTACTGTGGAGATGGACTGATCCAAAAGTCAGTGCACTCTCTATAATTATACTCTTTTTTTCTTTTTTTTTATTCTAAAAGCTGAATTAAGACAATAAGATTAGCATATTCACATAACTCTTTAATTGACTTGGTGAAATGTGCATCGCTTTCAGGTATCTTGGAGAGGAATGTGATGACATGAACTTCGCTAATGGAGATGGCTGCTCAAACCAGTGCAAGAAAGAGCCGCTGTTCAACTGTGTTGGTATGTTATCCTCATCTACTAAATGAAACCAAATAGGTCATTTTTGCTATTTGGTGTTAGTCTTTTTTGATTTGGTATGCATGTGTATCAAAATAAAGGTGCCATTTTGAGCACTGCATCTCGTAAATGCTGTTAGTGGTTCAACTGTGGAAAGACGTCAGTAAAACAGCTTATAATTATAATTGTTTGCATCCAAAATTGCAAATTGTATTAATAAGTGTACATCTGTTATAAATTAAATTAAATTAAATTATAAAATTAAATTATATTAAATTAAATTATGTAATAATAATAATAAGGATAAATTGTCCGTAGTGAATGAGTGTGTGTATGGATGTCTCCCAGTGATGGGTTGCAGCTGGAAGGGCATCCGCTGCGTAAAACATATGCTGGATAAGTTGGCGGTTCGTTCCGCTGTGGCGACCCCAGATTAATAAAGGGACTAAGCCGAAAAGAAAATGAATGAATGAATGATAATAATAATAATAATAAAATAAAATAATTGCCAAAACTTGGGTTTGAAATTAAGTTATAAGAAATAAATAATTTTCAGTTTGTGTTTTTTTGCATGGTTATTTTTGTGTTTTTTGTATTTTTGCATTGTTTTTGTGGTCCATTTTGGTCCACAAGTGTATATCTGTTAATAAAATAAAATAAAATAAAATAAAATTTAATGATAATAAATAAATAATTTTCAGTTTGTGGTTCTTTACATAGTTATTTTTCTCAGGCTATAAAAGATGAAGTGCTTAGGCTATTTAAGATTGTATTGACTATTAGACTACGTAGACAGCAAAAGCTACACAAAAAGACAGTCTATACTGCTGAAATGTATAATAACATTAGCATTTATAAACATAGTGTTTCTTGGGTAAAGAACTATTCAAAAGCCAGATCTTTATTCACATTTTCATTGTTTTTGTGGTTTAAATTAAATTAAATTAAATTAAATTAAATTAAATTAAATTAAATTAA
>CAIGQV010018170.1:7879249-7891099 GCA_903798115.1 Danio jaintianensis
AAATTAAATTAAATTAAATTAAATTAAATTAAATTAAATTAAATTAAGGGCGGCGTGGTGGCGCAGTGGGAAGCGCTGTCGCCTCACAGCAAGAAGGTCACTGGTTCGAGCCTCGGCTGGGTCAGTTGGCATTTCTGTGTGGAGTTTGTATGTTCTCCCCTTGTTCGCGTGGGTTTCCTCCGAGTGCTCCCGTTTCCCCCACAAGTCCAAAGACATGCGGTATAGGTGAATTGGGTAAGCTAAATTGTCCGTAGTGTATGTGTGTGAATGAGAGTGTATGGATGTTTCCCAGTGATGGGTTGGAGCTGGAAGGGCATCCGCTACGTAAAACATATGCTGATAAGTTGGCGGTTCATTCCGCTGTGTACCCCTGATTAATAAAGGGACTAAGCCGAAAAGAAAATAAATGAATTAAATTAAATTAAATTAAATTAAAAAGAAACAAGTCTGCATCTGTATAAAATAAAGTAAAATTCAATAAAATTCAATAAAATTTAATAAAATTCAATAAAATAAAATTGGGTTTAAAATTTAATGATGACAAATAATTAATTTAAAGTTTGTGGTTCTTTACATGCTTATTTTTTATCACTCAACAAGAAAACAAACATAAGGTTTCTTGGGTAAAAAAAAAAACACTATTCAAAAGACAGATCTTTATTCACCTTTTCATTGTTTTTGTGGTCCTGTTGTACAAACAAGTGTACATACACAAAATAAAATAAAATAAAATAAAATAAAATAAAATAAAATAAAATAAAATAAAATAAAATAAAATTTAATTAAATAAAATTAAATTAAATGAAATTAAAAATGACAAAAAAAATTACTTAAAAATAACTAAAAAATAACTTTAAAATAACTAAAAAATAATCTAAATAATTAAAAAAGAAACAAGTGTACATCTGTTTAAAATAAAATAAAATAATTTAATTTAAATTAAATTAAATGATGACTAATAAATCATTTAAAGTTTGCGACTCTTTACATGCTTATTTTTTATCACTCAACAAGAAAACATGGCAAGAAAGTGTAATAAAATAAAAGGTATAGTAAAGTGTAGCGTGAGTTTGATTGATGCTTATCTCCAGGAGCGTTTAGCTGTATTGCTCATTACTTCTCAGCGCTCTATTGATGCCAAGTTCTGCCCAGTTGCCCAGCCATCAATCTCATGGCTTCAGCCTGTCATCAGTGTCACACAGTGTCCTAGTCTGACAATGTGTGAAAGAGCCAGGAAAGTTCTGTTGTGCTATCCCTTTATAGCGCAAAACATGTTACCCGCTTGTGATGTTAATGGAGCGCTTTAAGTCGTGAGCTAATCAGTTCTGTCAAAACAATCGGCCGCATAATTACGGACATTTAAGTCCCCTCACAAAAGACTTTACTCTTAGCTGTACAGCTCTAAGATCTGCCTAACGAGCACTAGTGGAGCTTTTTAGCACTTCCTCCTGTTAGCAGTAATTTGACAATCCCCCCTTTTCTTCGAAACGTGTGGACTGAAAGCTGGATTGGAGTTTAAAAAGACAGAGGGAAGAAAGGAAGAGCAGATAAGGAGGGCTTTTTGAAGTTGGCTGCTGAATGTAGCCAACATTCATCTAGCTGAAGTCTCGTCTGACCTCTAGGACACCTCTGCAAGTCTGAGGTTGCACTAGTACCCGACACTGCTTAATTGGCAGTTCCGCTTTTCCTTTTTTTTTTTTTCAATGAGTTCACACTTCACCGCCTTAAAGGGACAGCTTACACAAAAATCAAACTGGCTCGAATAAGCAATTGAAACATGACAGGGACGTTATGTTTATTAATGAATTGTTGAATGTTTTGTTTTAAATACAGTAAGCCGACTTTTGGATTAAACTAACTATATATTGCAAATCATAGTGCTTATATTACTGAGACATATTTGGCTTTTTTATATTGCCATATATAGATATAACTATGTATCCTCTTACACATTGGGTGAGTGAATAATTCAACGACCCAATCAAAATGCCAGTTAATTGCTTGATTCGTGAAATGAATCAGCCATTTGAAATGTATGTTTGCTTTTTATATTGTCATATACTTTGTGGATATTACCATGTATCCCCTTACACATTAGGTGAGTGAATAATTCAATGACCCAATCAAAATGCCAGTTAATTGCTTGATTCTTGAATGAATCAGCCTTTTGAACACATTATTAAAATGAGTGACTACCTAACGACTTCTTAGAGATTATATGTTCATGTTTTCAAAATGTATTGTCATATTGGCTCTCAAAAAAAAATTTTATTCCAGAATTTGTTTTTTTTTATTCGTCCAGGATTATTGTAATTGGGTGGAAATAGGCATGCAGTGCATTGTTAACAATATTTTCTGTTGCATTCTGAATATGACAGAAAACAAAACAAATTACCCTCATCTGTCCTGAAGATGAATGGTAATATTATAGGTTTGAAACGACATCTAGGGTGAACACATGATGACAGTGTTTATATTTATCGCTGAATTACACCTTATACAGTAAGATGGCTTTTGGAATAAACTAACTATATATTGCAATCATAATGTTTACATTACTGTTTACTTTTTATATTGTATGGATATAACCATGTATCCTCCTACACATTGGGGGAGTGAATAATTCAATGGCCCAATCAAAATGCCAGTTAACTGCTTGATTCGTGAATGAATCAGCCTTTTGAACAAATTTGTTGAATGATTGATTCCGTGTCTCACTCATTAGGACAGAGACTTGTTGGAGGTTATATTTTGACGTTTTAAGAGTATATTGTAATATTGGCTCGCTATCAAAGAGATTTAAATAGAATTTTGGTCAGTGTTGTAACTCCATGGAAAAAAGCAACCAATGCAGTTCAAAAACTCTTCTGAAAATGACACAAAACAAAACAAAAGAGTAAAAAATAAATGAATAAAAACAGACAAAGTTTGGTTTTGCCTGAACTGTTCCTTTAAAAGATGGTCACTGACATTCAGCTTGCTCTGTTTGCTTTGCTACAAGGTTTTTTGTTTTTCAGAATCAGAATCATAAAAAGCATTATTTCCAGGTCCCATGTGTACACATACGAGGAATTTGTTTTCATGACAGTAGTATCCAGAGTGTAACAAAATGACAGTGACAGGGCAAAAACACAGATAATAAAGGATTTGTAGAAAATATGTAAATAGAGAATTTATTCATTCATTCATTGTCCTTCGGCTTGGTCTCTTATTTCAGAGGTCACCAAAGCGTAATGAACCGCCAAAGAGGTAATACAAAATATACAAATTGACAAATGTATGTACAGGTATATTACGATCTACAAAATATTGTATGTATATCTATATTATATGGGTAACATTTTACAATAAGGTTGTATTAGTGAATGTTAGATAATGCACTTACTGGCATGAACAAACAATGAACAATACATGTATTACAGTATTTATTCATGATTATTAACGTTAGTTAATGAACGTACAATTGTGCGTTGTTAGTTCATAACTCATGGTAGTGTTAACAAGCATGAATTTGCATTTTAATAACGCATTAGTAAATGTTGAACTATCATTGATAAATGCCGTACGTGTATTGTTCATTATTAGTTTATGTTAGTAAATATATATTAACTAATAATGAAACCTTATTTTAAAGAGTGACCATTATATGCTATAATTGAAACATAAACTAAGTATGTTGTTAATTAAATAAGTGTATATATGTTTATAAATATTGTTCCACAATTATTGTGGAAAAAACCCCAGCTCTATCACACAACAACATCTACATTTTTAGTCAGCAACTCTGTCCAAAACAGCCTGACATAAAACAAACATCTTATCTCAGCTCAGTGTTTTTTTCATTTTGTTTAATTTTGAGTGTGTGTGTGTGTGTGTGTGTGTGTGTGTGTGTGTGTGTGTGTGTGTGTGTGTGTGTGTGTGTGTGTGTGTGTGTGTGTGTGTGTGTGTGTGTGTTTGGGTGTGTGTGTGTGTGTGTGTGTGTGTGTGTGTGTGTGTGTGTGTGCAACTCACAGTTATGTTGAACGAACCCCAATACAAACCTCAGATCAAGCAGAAGGTTGAGACATCTGTGCTTACATCAAGCCTGCGCTTCTTGATGTTTTCCAGCGCTCTGTTTTTGAAAGTGTCACGCGAACCGTGTACGGTAACACAGTATTAATAAAACACTTCCTGTGCTTTTTTAGCGCAGGAAGTGATGTGACAAGGTGCAGCGTGGATCCTGCTGCCCTTTCACACATAGTAGCTTCCTCCGAATGATGTAGCCTCGGCTGCTGTGCCTATAACTTCACATATTCGTGTCCTTGTTCGTGTTGTTTGGAGCCACCTGGGGAAAGAGTGTTTGGTTCGATAAGTGCAAATCCCGCAAACATGTTTCCTGCCTTCTGTTCGCATTGATTGACATGTCATAGTTGGACTGAACAGGTGACAGAAGCTGCATGTTCCCTTTGTGTCAGCTCTACTTCTTTAGTTTTGCTGACACAGCAGGGCCTGGACACTCAAAAGGTACACTCGAAAAAATGATGTGTTGGATGTAATGAACTTTTTTAATGTAAACAGGTTCTACATAAATGCATTTAAGGAACAATGTTCATTTCAGTCAACTTAAGTTAATTACATAAAGTTAACGCAATGTTGATTAGTTGAGTTAACATAACATTCTTAATTTTGCTTTAACGCATTAAGTTGTAATAATTAACCACACTAAATTCAAACACAGGCTCATTGTGGATACGTACCCCTGTCTACATTTCTGGAGACTGCGAAATATATATAGAGGTACGTCTGGCTCCATTTTGTTTGTAAAATGAATGCTATAGGGTGGTGTGAGGCCACTGATGGCTTCTGTTGCTTTTTGAGCTACCGATTACGTCCGTGTGGACGACTTTTCCGGTGTTACCAGTTTGGGACAATGAGCGGAGTTCACCGTGACGACGGGGTTTGAGTCCGGCATAAAACGGTTCCAGAAATCAGGTAAAACAAAAGCAATAAATAAATAAATAAATAAACAACGGGCTAAAAACGTGGTGAAATCACGCGGATGCGACGGCTTTTCTATTTTTCTAGATTCTAACTTCGAAAAAACGTTTTTGGGGTGTACACTTAAAAAAGAACCATTGGTGTAAATTAGTTTAATTATTTTATATTCCTTTTGAACCAACAAGATTAAATCACTTTCATTTATATCAATCTCATAATCTGTTAATTTGAACAAAAATATTTTTATGTTAATTATTCTAGTTCAATTTACTCTAATACTGCTTTCTTTCAGTGACTTAAAGACTATACCCAAAACAATGACGTTTGCTGCTTGTTCAAACTACTTATTTAAAATGAGCTGAAACAACACAATTCTTGAGTTTTTCAGGGACAGCTTCATTGTTTTATTGTTTATTAATTGCATCAAATTTGTAAAAACTAATAAGCTAACTTAATTCCTTTATGTTGTCCAAACACAAGTCGATTGTGTGGAACCCAACTTTTTTTTTACAGTGTATTAGGTAGGATTAGGGTAAAATAGGATGAAATAAGATCATACTTTATAAGTGCTAATAAACAGTTAATATCGTAATAATAAGCAGGTAATAAACCAGTGGTGTGAATTGTTACTTGAACTAAAGTGTTAGCTCTCATTTTATTCAACAACAACAAAAAATGACTTTTCACAATATTTTCTAAATTATGGAGTGATAAAAAGAGAAACCCTTTGTAAAAAAAAAAGTCGACTCTATTATGTATTAAAAAATCAATTATGAACATAAATTGAATTTTTAACAATATTTGAACATATATGGCTTTATATGATGTTATTTGTACTAGAAATTGATCTAAAATGATCGTCAAAGCAATAAATTCCAGTAAACACAAATATTTAAGTTATAATGTTGAGAAAAAACTTTTTATGTCAATTAGACTTAGCTGATGGTTGTGAAAACGAGAAATTAAGCCAATCAACCAATGTTTTTCTCAGTTGACTTAACTAAAATTTGTATAAAAATAATGTATAAACATACTTTATACATTATGTTGGCTCAATTTACTTTGTTACCTCAACATCTACATTTAAGTTGAGTGAACTTAACATCTAATTTATATAACCTAACATCAACACATCATTTTTACAGTATACGATAGCACATAGGGGCGGCATAGTGGCTCAGTGGTTAGCACTGTCGCCTCACAGCAAGAAGGTCGCTGGTTTGAGTCCCAGCAGGGCCAGTTGGCATTTCTGTGTAGCGTTTGCATGTTCTCCCTGTGTTGGCGTGGGTTTCCTCTGGGTGCTCCGGTTTCCCCCACAGTCCAAAGACATGCGCTATAGGTGAATTGAATAAACTAAATTGGCCGTATTGTATGAGTGTGTGTGTGTGAATGAGTGTTTGGGTGTTTCCCAATGATGGGTTGCGGCTGAAAGGGCATCCGCTGCGTAAAACATATGCCAGAATAGTTGGCGGTTCATTTCGCTGTGGCGATCCCTAAAAAAATAAGCAACTAAGCCGAAGGAAAATGAATGAATGATTGACAATAGCACAAATTTTATTACAATTATGCTTAATTTGCATATTTAAACATTATGTAACATTTTAGAAAACTTGTAACACACACAAAAAAATGTTTGCAGGACTTGTAATGTAAAATCAATCAACCGGGGAAGAGTGGTGATAACTTTTTTTTACCCTGTTCACCTTGCTTTGCACCCTTAAAGGGATAGTTAACCCAAAATGTTAACTTCTGTCATCATTAATTCATCCTTCACTTGTTTCAAACCTTTATGAGAAGAAAATATATATTCCTATAGGAGAAACAAATACTATGGAAGTCAATGGTTACAGGTTTTCTTCAAAATATCTTCTTTTTTGTTCAACAGAAAAATGAAACTCATAAATGGTTGAATCCACCATAGTAGATAGTGAGTAAATGTTCATTTCTGGGTGAACTATCCCTTTAATAAAAGTCCTTCACCTGATAATGCTTAGTGGGATTTTAATTGAGATCAATTTGCGGGAAGCGTGTCTGGGCTGCTGATACATAAAATACAGTCATAAAAAATAATCAATCTGTCACCATGAATGATGATTTATGGCTGTCCTTGTTTGAAAGCCAGTTAAAAATAAAAAACAGATCATATATTAACACTGTGAAGTAATGCCAAGTAAAACAATGAGTGCTCTAAACAGCCTTTATGACCAACTAAACAGAATGTCCTGTACTCAGCTGAATTAAATATCAGCTGCTTTGTTTTTATCCCAAGAGGCAGAATCCTTTATGTCTGTTACAATGAAACCACTTTAAAATAATAATAATAATAATAACAATAATAATAATAATAATTCATTCATTTTCTTTTAGACTTAGTCCCTTTATTAATCTGGGGTCGCCACAGTGGAATGAACCGCCAACTTATCCAGCATTTGTTTTACACAGCGGACGCCCTTCCAGCCGCAACCCATCACTGGGAAACACCCACACACTCTCATTCACACTCATACACTACGGGCAATTTAGCTTACCCAATTCACCTATAGCGCATGTCTTTGGACTGTGGGGGAAACCGGAGCACCCGGAGGAAACCCACGCAAACACGGGGAGAACATGCAAACTCCACACAGAAATGCCAACTGACCCAGCCGAGGCTCGAACCAGTGACCTTCTTGCTGTGAGGTGACAGCGCTATCCACTGCGCCACCGCGCCGCCCCTAAGTAATAATAATATTCATTCATTCATTCATTTTCTTTTCGGCTTAGTCCCTTTATTAATCTGGGGTCGCCACAGCGGGATGAACCGCCAACTTATCCAGCATATGTTTTACGCAGCGGATGCCCTTCCAGCCGCAACCCATCTCTGGGAAACATCCATACACACCCATTCATACACATACACTACGGACAATTTTAGCTTACCCAATTCACCTATACCGCATGTCTTTGGACTTGTGGGGGAAACCGGAGCACCCGGAGGAAACCCACGCGAACACGGGGAGAACATGCAAACTCCACACAGAAATGCCAACTGACCCAGCCGAGGCTCGAACCAGAAACCTTCTTGCTGTGAGGCGAACGTGCTACCCACTGCGCCACCGCGTCGCCCCTAATAATAATATAATACAATATATTTAATGTAATTTAATGTAATTTAGTAAAATTATAATTATGTATTGTCATAAATTATTAAAGCAATACCATTTTTAAAAAGAATTTTGTTTAAATAAATTTTTTATTTAATTATAGTTAAAAAATTATAATTGTAAAGCTATTTTGTGAATTTAAAAAATGTAAAGCGATTTTTCTATTCAAATTTTTCTATTTAAAATGTCAGCCATTCAAATATATAAAACTTTTGCACTAACTTTTTAATCCCACATTTTTTACTTTTCTTCTTAGTATGTATTTCATATTGCAGGTGGAAATCTTTCAGTTTTCACAAATGTGAAACTGCATGGGAAAAATATCACCGTTTTTTTATGAGAAAAACCAGCAGGATATAAACTTATTATTATGAGAATTAAAAAAAAATAATAATAAAAAATTAAATAAAATAAAATAAAATAAGGCTGCACGGTGGCGCAGTGGGTAGCACGTTCGCCTCACAGCAAGAAGGTTGCTGGTTCGAGCCTCGGCTGGGTCAGTTGGCGTTTCTGTGTGGAGTTTGCATGTTCTCCCCGTGTTCGCGTGGGTTTCCTCTGGGTGCTCCGGTTTCCCCCACAAGTCCAAAGACATGCGCTTATAGGTGAATTGGGTAGGCTTAATTGTCCGTAGTGTATGTGTGTGAATGAGTGTGTATGGATGTTTCCCAGTGATGGGTTGCAGCTGGAAGGGCATCCGCTGCGTAAAACATATGCTGGATAAGTTGGCGGTTCATTCCGCTGTGGCGACTCCAGATTAATAAAGGGACTAAGCTGAAAAGAAAATTAATGAATGAATGAAAATAAACTAAAATAAAACAATTATTATCTATATTACATTATTATGAATTAATATTAAGGCAATTATTATTTTAAAAAAGCATTTGAGGTGACGCGGTGGCGTAGTGGGTAGTGCTGTCGCCTCACAGCAAGAAGGTCACTGGTTCGAGCCTCGACTGGGTCAGTTGGCATTTTGTGTGGAGTTTGAATGTTCTCCCCGTGTTCGCGTGGGTTTCCTCCAGGTGCTTCGGTTTCCCCCACAGTCCAAAGACATGCGCTATAGGTGAATTAGGTAAGCTAAATTGTCCGTAGTGTATGTGTGTGAATGAGTGTGTGTGGGTGTTTCCCAGTGATGAGTTGCGGCTGGAAGGGCATCCGCTGCGTAAAACATATGCTGGATAAATTGGCGGTTCATTCCGCTGTGGCGACCCCATATTAGGGACTAAGCCAAAAAGAAAATGAATGAATGAATGAAAAAGCATTTGTAAATTAACATATATATATTGTTTTTTTCCTTTTCTTTTCTTCTTCCTTTATTTATTTATTTTATCCCATGGTTTAAACAGGTTTTTACTAATTAATCGTCTACCTCCTGAAAGTGTTTGAGAACCACTGGGTCAAGATTAAAGCTGAGTACTGAATTAAAGGGCCAGTTCACACACACACAAAAAAAAATGTAATTCACTCATCACAATTTAAAGTGATTCCAATGGTTTCTTTCTTCTGTTAAGCACAAAAGAAGATATTTTGAAGAATGTTGGAAACTGGTTGCCAATGACTTCCATAGCATTGATTTCCCACTATGGAAGTCAATGGCTACCAATTTCCAACATTCTTCGAAAATATCTTCTTTTGTGCTTAACAGAAGAAAGAAACCATTGGAATCACTTTAGGGTGAGTAAATGTGGATTTTTGGGTGAACTATCCTTTTAACTTCTACCATAGCATTTGAATTAATATTTTGATGCAGTGTTTCAGTATTAACTTCGTTCTCTGTGTTCTTTGAAGACCAGCCCAGCCTGTGTTACTTCTATGATGGTGACGGTGTGTGTGAGGACTTTGAGCGCGAGGCGAGTGTGAGGGACTGTGGACTCTACACCCCCAGTGGATTCCTGGATCAGTGGGCCACAGCGGTGGAGGTGTCCAATGAGGAGGCAGTTCACTGTCCTGCCGAAGTCGCTGCTGGATATCCCGCTGTCACAAAGGTAAGATCATGTCTTAAAGTTTGCTTTCCCATCCCCCACCCCCCTCCTTCTTTCTTGTGAGGGTATCGCACAGTTGTATCAGAGCTATGACAGTTCTTACATGATATGTGTTTTTGCGTTTGCAGAATTGAAAATTGAAAGCAAGAGTAGCTAACGATTATTTATTTATTTAATTACCACAGATTTTGGTCTTAGACATTCCATTATTGGGGCATTATTTATATGCTATAATATTGTTTATTAATATTTTGGATTAACTTTCATATTTAGAGTGTGTCATACAATTTTACATTTTTAATTGTTTTTTTAATTTTAATATTTTAATTTAACTTAACTTTTAGTTTTTATTTTAATGTTTTATTCCACATATTTCATATATTCGAATATCAGTGCAACAAAAATGCTTTAAATGTTATTTGTACTGTGGTTGGTTCTTTTTTATTTATTTAATATTTTGTAATTTTGTTATACAATTTTATATTTTTTAATTGTTTTTTGTTTTTTTACATTTTTTTATTTTACTTAACTTTTAGTTTTATTTTAATGTTATTTCCAGGGCTATTGCTAGACGTGAAGCTCTACCGGGGCATGGGACCCCCAACAACAACAACAAAAAAATTGTTTACCCTTATATAAATTTCTATACTGATTAATATAAATAAATAAATAAATAAATAAATAAATAAATAAATAAATAAATAAAAGTATTATTATTATACAATCAGTATTCTAAATAAATAATATAAATAAATAAATCCAATGTAAAGACAACTGGAGTGATTTGCTCAAAATCTTTTGCATGAATATTAATTTCATATGAAAATTCTACAGAATGCAAAAAACTATATTTATAAAGAATTATCTTTTGTCTGAGACCTGACTCTGACTTTTAATGTTATTAAGTCTAACTTCCCTGACTCATCATCTCTCCGTTCTGCTTCATACAAATAAAAAAATCTATCTATGTTTAGTCAAAATAAGATCATCATCATATTACTTAAACATTAGTTTTGGCCGACTTGCAAAACTCATTGCGTGCCGACACCTTTGCATTAAAGGCTGTTACGTTGGTTTCGCAATGCATGAGCGGCGCATATTTTTTTGCCATGCTTGTAAACAACCGGGATTCACACAGACTTCAGCAGCGCGTAAAGCAGCAGTGGAGCGTTGCGCTGGTATGTTTTCTGTGCACATGTGTCAATTTTCGATTTTTCGATTAAACTACATTACTTTCGCAAGCGTTGATTCAGTTGTACATAGAGAATAACGTATTTATTCTAGGATTACCACTATTGATTAATACATTACATATAAAGTAAACTGTAACTCAAAGCATTTACTGGGGCACTGGCGATTTTTACTGGGGCAGGTGCCCCATGCAGTAAATGGGGTCTAGTGACACCCCTGGTTGTTTGTATGTTGGGGTTGTTTCTTTTTCATTTATTTAATATTTTGTAATTCATTTTTTTCATTTTCATTTTAAATGGCAAACTTGTTATTTTACTTAATTGTTTTTTTTCTACATTTATTTCATTTTTCATTTTAGTTGTCACAATAACATTTTAGTTTTTCTTGTTTTCTTCTTTTAAATCAATATCCTTCTAGTTATTGATTTACATTTTAAAAATCTAACAAAATTACTGATATAATAAATAATTATTACAAAGCTGTATTGGTTCAATTTTTCGACCAATGCATTCAGGATTTTTGGTTTCAGCCTAGAATTGTCATTTCAGTGCATCCTTAAT
>CAIGQV010018170.1:7891499-7910154 GCA_903798115.1 Danio jaintianensis
ATATATTACAATTTATTATTCACTGAACATCCACGTAAAGTGGTTTTCATTTGACGTATTTAGTTAACTATTCTTCAATTCAATTCAAGTTTATTTGTATAGCACTTTTCACAGTAATTATTCTTTCAAAGCAGCTTTACAAAGGAAGCACATTATTGCATTACAATCAAATTCAGAAAAGTGAAGGTTATTAGTTACCATAACGCTATTAGTTACTATTAACTTTAACTAATTAACTAGAAACTAATAGCTTTTAACAGTTAAACTTATTATATATATATAAACCTAGTTAACCTGCAGTTATACCAGCTTTGTGATCCAATCAGATGCTTTGTAGAAGGCGAATGTCTGTAAAAGCACCTGTGATCGACCCTCAAGTAGTGATTGATGGCTGTGATGCAGCTAAAGGCTAATGTCTGTTTGAAAAACTCCCTTTTCAACTTCTCGTTTCAATAGGAAAACACATAAAACAGAAAAGGAAACTGCTTGTCAAGCCATTGCATGGGGTCTTTCAAGAAGAAAAAGCTGCCATATTTAAACGGCCGGTGGTTATTTATCACCACAAGTGGATTTTTTTTGACAACAAACCCAGAAAAATCTCAGCTCTAAAACACTACCTTTATATTGCGGATGAAGTCAGCCCGAACTGTGCCGTTTTTCACCGTAAATGACTGAAAAGCACATTCTGCTAAGCTCTAGCCCTTCACACATGGAAGTAGTAAAGAATTGGCTCTTTCTGAGGGACGTCTTTAAAAAAAAGCTGTGTTGTTTTACTCCCTGGATATTTCAACATGATACATTTGTAATTTTACAGTTTTATTGGCCACGTTTCCCCCCCTCTCGCGATGTTTGTGGAGCGCGAGTCTCCTGCGCCCCCAAATCGTGCAAGCTCCCGAATTAATCATGTCACAAAACTATTCCTATCACGCTGCGCGCAACCTAAGGATTTATGGCACTGAGAAATGGCCATTTTTCACAGTTAAGCTTCAAGCTCATTGTTGTGTATTGTGGCTCGTAATGGGAAACGGTGGCATGTAAGTTACAATGACTTTCAAGAGTTTCGCCAGTACACCTTTGTGTGGAGTTCAAACTCTTTTACAGACCCTGTTTGAGTTGGAAACAGATTTTCAGGTGAATAGGGTGGAAAAAATAACTAACAGTCATCACCATAATTCCCCAGTCGATTGATTACATTAAAGGTGAAATTAAAATACTAAAAAAAGTTTTTTAGATGTTAGTAATAGTATTGTTAGGGTTAGGTTATCTATACAAGCTAGTGTGCTCACGGACAAAACTTGCATTTAGAAGATATGAAACTGATATAAACATCCAAAGCCTGCAGTTTGTCATTTCCGCCTAAATGGATCAACCTCATACTTCAGTTTCTCATCAAATCTTGACCAATCAAATGCTCTCTAGTATCTGACATGCCAAGATGCTTCTCATTTGCTTTTCATTTGATGCGCTTGAGCTTAACCACTCTCACTGGCAGAGCTGTGGTAAAAATAGAATTGGCTGTTTTGTTTAAAAGGAGAGGAGCTACACCCCATGTCCCACCCATCATGTTTCAGTTGTGATTACATCAAACATCGAATAAAAATGCACACAGTCCAAAGACATGCGCTATAGGTGAATTGGATGAACTAAATTGGCCGTAGTGTATGAGTGTGTGTATGAGTGCGAGAGTGTATAGGTGTTTCCCAGTACTGGGTTGCAGCTGGAAGGGCATCCGCTGCATAAAACATATATAATTTACAGAATAGTTGGCGGTTCATTCTGCTGTGGCGACCCCTGATAATTAGGGATTAAGCTGAAGGAAAATGAATGAATGAATGAATGAATGAATGAATGAATGAATGAATGAATGAAATAAATGTAGAAAAAAAATACGATTAAGGTAAATAAAAATATAAAAACGTAATTAAATTAAATAATTTACCACTTAAAACGAAAAAGAAAAATTCTTAAGTGAATGAGCTGCTGAACAGTGTTAGCGGTGTGTATGATTGTGTGGCCCAGCGGTGGTCTGTCGCTCTGGTGCAGTAGGAGTCTTGAATTGCTAGAGCAGAGAACTGTGTGTGTGCTGAGACACAGAGATAAACACAGATGGAGGTGAAGATTCTCCCGTTTTCAGCCCATTTCTCGCTTTCTGAGACTCTTTCAAGCATTACTTGAGAATCCTCCAGTTTCACGGCTAATTTTGTAATGGTTTTATTCAAGTTTTATAAGGCATTTTGTCCTGAAAAAAAGATGTTATGAATCCCTGTGTCACCGCTGGCTCTCTCTCTCTCTCTCTCCCTCTCTCTCTCTCTCTCTCTCTCTGTGTGAACTGAATGAAATGAACCGCTGCTCTCTTGATTTAATTCATGTAGTATTACATCATCGCTAAATCTGTGAACTGTAAGATGATTATACTTCCAGACAAATTAATTTCTGTCCAGAAAGATTAGGTCCCAATGAAATGTAAGAACAACTGATGGTATATTTTCAAATATATAAAAAAACTGACTGGCCATGAATGGACTGCATGATTGACATTATTAATGTATTACTACACTTCACAAATGATTGTTTATCAGTATTTCTTTTGTTAGTTTTTAGTAAATATATAAATAGATGGATAGTTATTATATAAATGTAATATAATTTCAGATAACATATATTTTTATACTCTATATTTACTAAGACTCGACACATTGGCTCAGTGGTTAGCGCTGTCGCCTAATAGCAAGAAGGCCGCTAGTTCGAGTGGGCATTTCTGTGTGGAGTTTGCGTGTTCTCCTCGTATTCGCATGGGTTTCCTCCGGGTGCTCCGGTTTCCCCCACAGTCTAAACACATGCGCTATAGGTGAATTGAATAAGCTAAATTGGCCGTAGTGTATGTGTGTGAATGAGTGTGTATGGGTGTTTCCTAGTACTGGGTTGCAGCTGGAAGGGCATCTGCTGCTTAAACCATATGCTGGATAAGTTGGCGGTTCATTCTGCTGTGGCCACCTCTGATGAATAAAGGGACTAAGCTGAAGGAAAATGAATGAATGAATTAATTAATTTACTAAGACAAGAAAAAAAAATAAAGAATGTTTTTATTTTTATTAAGTTTTTATCTATTTAATTTTTTTTCTTTCTGTGTTTAATGAAATTTAATGAAATTAAATATATATATATATTATCTCCCCCGTTTCTGTTTTGTAAAGACAGTTTGTAGTTTTTATTTTATTAAAATACCTTTGTCACTGAATACTTGCCATGTATCTTGTTCTGAAAAAAATATACTAAAATAAAGCAAAAAATAATAATGAACTATACAATAATTACAATGAACTACGAAAATAATTACCAGACACATTACAAATGAACTAACTACAGAAAATCCGTCTCTTTTCCAAACTCTGTTGTATACTATTCCTTCGGTACATAATTTGAGTCAAATACACTATATATGTCATATCTGATATCTGTAGAGGTTCAAAGGAATTATAAAAGCAGATTTTCAACATAAACTGTCTTAAAGCTCTTCGCGAATTAATGTTAAGCACAGATACATGTATGAGGGGGGAAATGAGGTCACGGTAAAGGCCAGACAGTGAGCAGAAAGCGTCTACTGCTGAGCGGGCAGAAAATACAGCACTACCCCAAAAATCCTGGGGTAAATGTCCATTGTGTAGCGGCAGGAACCAGTCGAAGCGATAGCACTGCTCCGGCTGCCATCACACACACACACACACGCACACGCACGCACGCACACACACACACACACACACACACACACACATATAATCAGTGGCATTCGCTCGCAGAGAAACATGCAGCTCTCCAGTGTCACCTAGCGTTGCTGTGCTGTCACCCCACAGAAGGGTTCAGGGGGTTCAGTGCGCTTCTCTGTCACATTATTCTACAGTGAAATGAAATACACTCCATGCAATTCAGCGTGAAACAAAGGCAAAGAGTTTAGGAGACTTACAGTAGGAGTTCAGTGCTCGCTGAAGGAGAGACATTATGGCAACCTTTTTTGGCTTTTCATTAAGTGTCTAATGGAAAGTGAACATCCAGAGTGCACTTTTATTGTCGGAAGTTGCTGAGACTTTTATTTCAGTATGTCAATGTACTGTACAACTGAAACGGAATATTGAGTTGGGGGCGGGGCTTTCTTCTTGCGCATCATTCACTCACAGTAAACTAACAGTAAGAGCGTGGTTAAGAATATTGTGGCTAAAGCCATCAAACTGACATCATCAGAGAAGGACTGCCACTCCAAAAGCAGAAGCAAATGTTCAGACTTTGATTGAAGATTACTAAAACAAACTCTTTATTTTCAGTGGATTAACTTGCACTGACTAATTGTTCACCTGAAGAATAACAATGTATGCTTGCAAAATGAACATTGTAAATTTTGATTTCACATGGACTTTAAGTGTTTCTCAATTTCAAGAATTCAATTACATTATATAATTTTTAAATTCACAATATTAGTTTTTTTTTTTCTTGCACCGAGTGCTAAATGTCCACTTATATACACAAGACGTTATAGTTTTATTCATATTTCAAATCGTATTCTGAAGGTTATTGCTAAGGGATTTGTTTATACATAATAAGGGTGATTGTATGAGCTATTTTGTTGTACAATAAAAAAAAATATTCTGGCTCCTCAAAGTGTTTCATGAATTACTCACTGATTTAAAGATATTCTCAAAATCACCTTTTAAAAACTATTTTTTTAATGTAATATGTCTAATTACTAGTGCTGGGCAAAAACAATTGCGATTAATCGCATGCAAAAAAAAAATTAGTTTTGACATAAATTAAGTGTGTACTGTGCATATTTATTATATAAATACACACATGCATGCATATATTTGAGAAAATAATATAATATTAAGTTATATTTAGATATGAAATGTATGTACAGTATGTATATGATACAAATATCTGTGCAACAAAATGTTTCATATAGTTTAGTTTCTATCACATATACATAATAAATATATATAATGCACACACATATATTATGTCTAAAAAAACTTTTATTTTGTATGCGATTAATCACGAGGGGTATCACAGTGGCGCAGTGGGTAGCACGATCGCCTCACAGCAAGAAGGTCGCTGGTTTGAGCCTGGGCTGGGTCAGTTGACATTTCTGTGTGGAGTTTGAATGTTCTCCCCGTGTTCACGTGGGTTTCCTCTGGGTGCTCCAGTTTCCCCCACAAGTCCAAAGACACGCGCTATAGGTGAATTGGGTAAGCTAAATTGTTCGTAGTGTATGTGTGTGAATGAGAGTGTATGGGTGTTTCCCAGTGATGGGTTGCAGCTAGAAGGGCATCTGCTGCGTAAAACATATGCTGGATAAGTTGGCGGTTCATTCCGCTGTGGTGACCCCTGATTAATAAAGGGACTAAGCCGAAGGAAAATGTATGAATGAATGAATGATTAATCATGATTAATCTTTGCCCAACGCTAATAATTACTAATATATATATATATATATATATATATATTTTTTTTTTTTTTTTTTACTATAACTGACTTCATCCATTTAATGATAATGTGAATGGACATTAGCACATATTTAATTAAATAATCCCTTTTTTGCATATTTAAACCTGTCATCTAAACTTGTCACACAAAAAATGTTTGCAATTCTTAATAATAATAAAAATTGTAATATTGATTTTATTTGTAATGCCCTGTTCTCACATTCTACACTACATCGGTATTAAACAGCAATAATGAAACAAGTCTATTCCATAATAACAGTCACACTCACAACACAATAACAGCAATGACAAAATTATAACGTAAAAGATTCACTAAAGAGATATGTTTGAGTATCTTAATTAATCAAAAGACCAAGTGTTCCTTTAATGCTGATAAATATTGTTTTTGTTTTACATTATAGACATGCAGTGTTTTGACATAAAAATATTAAAAAAAAAATTATTTACTCATTCTCTACTCATCTTCTGGTAGTTCCAAAACTATATGAGATTCTTTTTTCTGCTGAGCAAAAAGGAAGGTATTTTGAAGAATGTTGGAACTCGTTAACCATTGGCATACAATGGAAGTCAATGGCTCCAACTTTAAAATAAGGTATTTTGTGTTCACCAGAAAAAAGAATTTCATAATAGGTTTGAAACCAGTAAAAAGTGAGTAAATAATAACAGAATAAACATTTTGGGGTGAACTATGCCTAAAAAAGTCCACTAGATAGTCAACATTTATTGTAAACCAACTATGACAACAAAATCAAAAATATATATACAGTTGAAGTCAAAATTATTCGCCCTCCTGTGATTTTTTTTTTTTTCCTTATTCAAATATTTTCCAAATGATGTTTAACAGAGCAAGGAAGTTTTCACAGTACTTCCTATAATATTTTTTTCTTCTGGAGAAAGTCTTATTTGTTTTATTTTGGCTAGAATAAAGGCAGTTTTTAATTTATTAAAAACCATTTTAAAGTCAATATTAATAGCCCTCTTAAGCAATATCTATATTTTTTTCAATTATCTACAGAGCAAACTATTATGTTTAGAAATGTCTTAAAAAAATCTTCTTTCCGTTAAACAGAAATTGGGGGAAAAATATATACAGGGGGCTAATAATTCTGACTTTAACTGTATGTCTTTTACATAAAAACCAGATGAATTCGCTGTTGACTTGATGGAAGAAAAGGAAACTTAAAAAACGAGTCTGTAAATAAAACATTTCATGTGTTTTATTCACTCTATTTTCACTATCTGGCCTAAAAAGAAAATAAATGTCATTTCGGGCCGTTTAGTTGGTAAAATGCCCTGCTCTAATGCCTGTGCTTTGCTTTTGATCCAAACGTGACCATTCCAGAAGGCTCATGTGATTGGGTGAAAGACAAACTTCTTGATGTGTGGGTAATTCTGAAACTCGACAGCATTTAGAGTTCAGCCGGTCCTCAGAAAAGAGCAGCGGGTCAGTACACCCTGATTTCACTGGCTCCCAAACTCATCTGGAGTGCCACTTTAACCTGGCCACTTGTGGGACTTAATTGTGAGCTTCCAGATGGTCTAAATTACCTTTTCATAGCGGACTGAAGGCCTGCAGCCTCATCATTACTCCATTTAAGTGCCTTTACATAGTCCAAAAATATGCTGTAATTGCATGTAAAGTGTGGAGTTGTTGTGCTTTTCATTGTTTTAAAGGAAGAGGTCTCGCATGCTCACCCAGACAGGTTTATTTGATTAAAAATACAGTAAAAAGGGTAATATTGTGAAAGATTATTGCTCTTTAAATACCCTTTTTTTTCCATTTTAACATTTTTTTTTTTTTTTTTTCATTCTGGCATTTTAAAGCTGAATTCTACTTGCTACTCAAGAAACATACAGTATTTTATTATTAATGCTGTGGAAATTTTATTATTAATGCTGTGATAATTAAACTAAATCTGCTACGACTGTCATAATTGGGGAAGTAAAAAGGGAAGTGTGAATAAGGGAAGTGTGAAAATCAATGGAAGGTGCATTTAGATCTGGCCAAAATGCCTCGGTTTTTATTCTATGCTGTTTTGCATTGCTGAGAATTAAATCCAATCACACGCGTTTCTGTTGAATGCAGTAGCCAATCAGAGGAGTTTAGATTAGTCGCCAAACTCCACACTCCACAAAAATCCACAATGCAAGTAAAATATTAAGTTTGGCTTTCACAGCTTAATTGATTAAAATGATAGTTTTAATCAAATGTGTATACAGGGTTCATACACATTTTTACTACTAAAATTCCAAGACTTTTCCAGAACTTTCAAGTACATTTTCATGACGTAATGTTTCATGTAATGTTTACATATACATGGTAAATAATAAGAAAAACAATGACGTTCAAATTTATTACAGAATACCATAGAACATGCAACAATCTACTTTGTTTAAATTTGTTTTTATATCAATGTAAAATTGATTTTGATAATGCTTACACAGCACTAACAACATGAGAGCAAGTTTTTGGCCAAGGACAGAAAAGAAGTAAAGACAACTAACCTATATTCAAGTTAGGGCTGCACAATCGTTTCAGCATCAATATCGCAATGTGTGCTTCCGCAATAGTCACATCGCAGGATATGCAATGTTGGGATTATAGTTTAATATAGTTTAATCATAATGGAGTAAAAGTTTATCATCTGCATACATTTTTTAAGAGATAGTTCACCCAAAAATTACTTGCCATTTTCATTACACCCTTCACTTGTTTCAAACATTTATGAGTTTTTTTTTTTTTTTTTTTAAATGAACACAAAAAGAATATAATTTAATAACTCGTACAGTATTTAAACAAGTGAAGTGTGAGTAAATAGTGAGTACATTTTAATCTTTGAGTAAACTGTCCCTTTAAGGCCTGTGACTGTGTGAACATTTCAATATTTCAAATTTGAAAACATCCGGCCACAAGAAATTTTTTGTAACTTTAATAAAGATTAAATAATATACAATGAAGACCATGCAGTGTTGATTATTCAATATCTGTACCTGAATAGTGAATACCTGAAAACTGTAATTCACTTTTATCTTTACTATATTTTATTTTTCTATGCTTGTAATTTATTTGTTATATATTATTCGAGAGTCACTCCCCTACAAAATCCCCCCAATCAATCCAAATAAACCTGTTAAATCATCTGGTGAAATTGCAATATTTATCACAGAAATACAAAATATTGTAATGTCAGATTTTTCCAATATCGCGCAGCCCTAATTCAAGTATACAGATATTTGTTAAACTAATTTCCATGACTTTTCCAAAACTTTGTGGGTTTTTCTGTTTTTCCAAAACTTTTCCAGGCCTGGAAAATGCCATGTCAAAATTCCATGACTTTTCCAGGTTTTCCATGACCGTATGAACCCTGTGTATAACTCACACAAATGTTGTTAACCAACATGTTTCATCTGTGTTGCCAGAATATATTATATCATTTATATCAGGGCCTGAAATTATTTTCATATATGCCATAGGTCTCAAACCCGATTCCTGGAGGGCCGCAGCTTTGCACAGTTTTGCTTCAACCGTAATCAAACACAGCTGATCCAACTAATCAAGGTGTTCAAGACTACTAGAGACTTAAGCAGGTGTGAGTTGGAGTTGGTTGGAACTATACTATGCAGAGCTGCGGCCCTCCAGGAATTGAGTTTGAGACCATTGATATATGCCTCCTGATTCTTTGGGCATTTTTTTTACCTTCATAATGCCTCATTCACACTAGCAGCGACTTTGTAGCTGCCTGTCGCTCTGGGTGGCGATTGAAACCGTTAGTGGGCGTTCCCAACTTGAGGTTGCTTAGGTAACGTTTATGGTGATATTCACAGAGAGTGAATGAGTTTACGTGCCGCTGAAAGTACACATTGTTCAAAGAAAACACTAAATATGAATGAAATCAGTACATAAAATGCTTAATTACAAAGATGATCAAGAAAAAACATGTGTTCTCTGTCATTGTGCTTATCCGCTTGTTAAGTGTGACTTCACGCGAAGCGGCTTCCGGGTCCAAGCGCTCTATCAAACTGTATGGGGAGACTCATCAAATGGTAATAATAAACATTTACAAAGTGATGTAATACTTTCGAAAATCACGATCGCAATATATATATCCATGCCTAATATCAGATGGCCAGAAAGTGATAATTTTTTCTTGAATTGTTAAAATATTGGTGTGTGTGATGCAGCAAGTCCAGAGACTGTTGTGTACACCAGTGATCCTCAACCTTTTTATCACAGCGGACCGGTCAACGCTTGACAATTTTACCTCGGACCGGGGGTGGGGGGTAGCGGTGTTTTGTAGGTTGTAGGTTGCTAGGCGATCATCAATCGTTTTCTCAGAGGAAGACAAGCTGACAAAACATTGCTGTCACTCTGATACAAGTTTTATTTATGGAAAAATTTACAGTGTTTGGGTGTTCTGTGTTTGTCTGAGATAATTAGTCTACAGAAATGTGTATATTCCATACAAGCTGAAGTTCAAGGTGACAGGTGACAGGTGCGCTCGCGGGATTCATTCAACTGGGTGCGTCTGAAAGGTGCAAGCGTATCACGCCGCTTGGAAATAACAAACTTGTGCGAACTCTAGAAAAGACGCGATATGTGAACGGCCCCTAAAAGGCCGTCGTCATTTGCAATCTCTAGCCGTTGATCTTCTTGCACAGACATGCTGGATTCACCTGATTTGTTGACAAATGGGTTGCGGATCCATTCCTTGGCAGTTCATGGGTCCTTCACTGGGCCTTTTTCCCTTCGCAAAGAAACTTTTCAAAGACTTCTGTTGCTTACTCAGTTTGCTGCTTGTGGGTTAAACTTGGGCGCTCAAGTGACTGAGATGTAACCGAGAGAATACGGTCATTTTTCAAAATAAAAGATCGTTTAGACTCGTTCAGATAATAAATAAAACGGAAATAAATAATGGTTTCTTGTGTGGCCCGGTACCAATTGATCCATGGACCGGTACCGGTCCGCGGCCCGGTGGTTGAGGACCACTGGTGTACACAATGATTTTATATAAAATTCACTTTAATGTATGATAGGTCTAAAAAGGGGTCATAAACGAGCATTTTCTCAATTCAAATGAGTAGCAGCTTGGACCCGGAAACAGTATTTCATACGTCACCAATACGTCACAACTTAACAAGCGGATTGGTCGCTTGTCACTTTGCTGCTGTGAGTCGCTCGTAGTGTGAACGCAGCTTTAGGGATACACTCAAAAAATGACTTTTGCTGCTTGTTCAAACTACTTATTTAAAATGAGTTGAAAGAACACAATTCTTCTTCAATCCACTTAAATTTGTAAAACCGATTAAGTTAACTTTAAGTTAAGTTTTCCATTGGGACAACATGTGGGAATTGTGTGGAACCCAGCATTTTTTTTTTACAGTGTACCTTATAGAGGTTTGAGTGCGCCTGATGAATCAGTGTGTATCTCTTGTGTTTGTTCACTCAGAGCTGTCAGTCGAAGGTGTTTGACCTGTCTCATGGTGTGTCTCAGTACGCTTGGTTTCCCTGTGAGGAATCTCAGCAGCAGATCTGGACTTATTGGCTGAAGGTAAGAGATGGATGTCCTTGTTAATGTCTCTTTCTGTTGTTTTTTTTTCACAATCATTACATAAATCTGTATGATCATGTGACTTTCAGTAAGTTCCAGCATCATCATGTTGATCATGGAAACAACACTCCACACCTGGAAACATTGATTTTTGATGCTTGTTCAAGCTACTTATTTAAAATGAGCTGAAACAATCTACTTAAATTTGTTATATTAACTTAACTGATTTGTGTTGGGACAACATAAATGAATTGTGTGGAAACCTGCATTTTTTACAGTGTTTTTTTGTTTGTTTACATTATATATTAATATTAGATATTGGATCCTGAACAACTTGTTTGGAATTTTAACATTTATTGTTTTAATAATTAATGTGGATTTTATGGATAATATGGCATTTCTATAAAGGCGTCTTCCACATCTGTGAACCCTGGAAGTGTAAGTTGTCATAGTTGGGTAAACTTCTGTAGGGGTGAATGAAAAATCCAACAATCGATATTCAATTTACTTCAATAGCAAAAGAAGAAAAAAAATCCTTGATAGTAAAAGAGGGGGAAATATATAGAGATTGATTACAGCAGTCAAAAGAGAAAATGATGTCAAAATCGCCATCACTCACTGAGCTTTTGTGTTAAAAACACCCATGCTGCTGTGTTAATTTTTTTAAAAAAAATTGCAATTGACTGCAAAGGTAATATAATACAAAGTATAGTGTTATAAATGTATACTAAATTATCATTTTGGAAACACATCATCACAGTCCATCACAAGGTCCATATATTATCCATATTCAGATTTTCTTTTTTTAAACAATCACACAAAATATCACAAATGACTTTATTAGTCATCAGAGGGACAATTATTGCATAAACGATGCAAGAATCCATAACCAGGTTCAGACAGAATCTGCAGACATTTTTTGCTATTTCTGCACAGAATTGTTTATGCAGAATGATTATGAGAGTATAGAAACTAATACATTTTCATACATTTTCCTTCGGCTTAGTCCCTTATTTATCAGGGGTCGCCACAGCAAAATGAATCGGCAACTATTCCGGCATATGTTTTCCAGCCGCAACCCAGTACTGGGAAACACCCATACACTCTCGCATTCACACACACACACTTATACACTATGGCCAATTTTTGTTTATCCTATTCACCTATACCGCATGTCTTTGGACACGGGGAGAACATGCAAACTCCACACAGAAATGCCAACTGGTCTGGACTCGAACCAGTGACCTTCTTACTGTGAGGCGACAGTGCTAACCACTAAGCCACCATTCATTCATTCATTCATTCATTCATTTTCCTTCGGCTTAGTCCCTTTATTCTTCAGGGGTCGCCACAGCAGAATGAACCGCCATAACACGTAAATTAATAAAAATACTACTAATAAAATAAAAAATAAAAAATATATATATAAAATATATATATATATATATATATATATATATATATATCTTTTTAACTTTAATTTTGGAAGGTTTACAATACAAATCCCATTAGTAAAGTCTCTTGTATAATAAATCTACTAAAAGACAGAAAATATTACATTTCAAATCATATTGTACATAAACCAAACATTTGCATATTATTCAGTACTGAAATTAATATAAAAACTGAATAAATATATATTTAAACACAATTAAGTAAATAAATAGACTCAATGATGGGCTAAAATAATCTGGAAATCTGCAAATTTCTTAATTTATTGTTTTCTTCAGTAGAACGTTAACGAAGTATAACCAAGAAGCACAATTATGAATCGCTGTTTTATTTTTATTATCTTTAGTTTTACTAAAGAAAAAATCAGTTCTTATCTCATCTTAAATGGCCTTAGAGTGAGTACATTCTCGTTCTTGGCTGAACTCTGCCTTTAATTTCTCTCCAAAGTTAGAAGTAGCTAATGCACTTTACTGTACTTGATCAATGAAGATGTTGTTCCACAGTCACCAGTTAAATGATGGAACTGCCTGTCTGTGAGTCTTTTTTTTTTCATCTCTCAAAAGGCTTATT
Source organism: Danio jaintianensis (assembly GCA_903798115.1). Classification (NCBI taxonomy): domain Eukaryota; kingdom Metazoa; phylum Chordata; class Actinopteri; order Cypriniformes; family Danionidae; genus Danio; species Danio jaintianensis. Next base: position 7,904,563 of record CAIGQV010018170.1, read on the forward strand.
ATGCTCATCCTATGGTGGCAGCCGCAGTCATTATCCATCTGGCCGCTGACGGTACGGCCGACATGGACCAAACGCAACACAACATCACTGTTCATCTGGTGGACACCAAGGACCAAACCCACCCTCTAGGTGAGCAAAATGTTTGCTTAATTTAAAAGTACAAGTATCAGGCCGAAATTATTCTTGAGTTAAAGTAAAAAAAGTACAGCCTAAAAAATGCACTATACGATTTTAAAAAAACTAAAGTAGCCTATAGCAAAAATAAAAATGAGAAAAGGAAACACGAAAAGTTCAAGTTCAGTTGAGCTTTATTGTCATTACGGTACATGTGTGGACATACAGTGGAACAAAATGTCGTGTCTGGTAGGAATATGGTGCTACAAATAAAATTATCATAAATATGAAGACAACACTGGACGTAAGAGCTATTTTTATAACCTATACATGCTAACATACTGGAACTGTAATCCTCAGACCTTCTTCTGAGACACACATTTTCAGTTTTTTCACAGAGATAACGTTAGTCCTGTTTTGAATCTGCCATTACGCTGATGCATATGTGTTTGTAGCTCCGCCCTCTTTTGAAAAGAGAGCTGGGAGCATAATCTCATTTGAATTTAAAGCGATCATGTCACCATTTACTCACCTTTTACTTGCTCCAAACCTGTTTGAGTTTCTTTCTTCTGTTAAACGCAAAAGAGGATACTTTGAAGAAAGCTGAAAACCTGTAACCATTGACTTCCATACTATTTGTTTGTCCTACTATGGAAGTCAGTAGTTAGCTTTCTTCAAAATATATTCTTTTGTGTTCAACAGAAGAAAGAAACTCAAACAGGTGTGGAACCGCTTGAGAGTGAGTAGATTTTAATGTGTGGGTGAACTATCCCTTTAAGAACAGTAGTCAAATCAAATGTTTTTTACACGCTAGAAAGTGATTTTTGTGCGCTTTATGTTTGCAGGCGACTGGAGACTGAGCTGCCGGAACAATCCTCTGGTGATTCCTGTGAGTCACGATCTGAGCGTGGCTTTTTACCGTACAAAAGCCATTATTGTGAGCTTCAGCTCTCCTCTGGTGGCCATCTCAGGTGTTGGGCTGCGCTCCTTTCAATATTTTGACCCCATCACTATCAGCGGCTGCCAGAGCAATGAAATCTACAACCCCATGGGCCAGAGGTGAGAAGATAAATCCAGCATTGCTGCTCCTTATGTCAGCGCACATGGCTAAATGTTTTGCCAGCCCTCAGCATACCTAACCAGCTCTTACAGTTGAAGTCAGAATTATTAGCCCTCCTGTGAATTGCCCAATTGCTTTTAAATATTTTACAAATGATGTTAAACAGAGCAAGGTATTTTTCACAGTATTTCTTATAATATTTTTTCTTCTGGAAAAAGTCTTATTTGTTTTATTTCGGCTAGAATTAAAGCACTTTTTAATATTTATTAAAACCATTTTATGGTCAATATTATTAGCCCGCTTAAGCAATTTACTATTTTTTTCCGATTGTCAACAGAACGGACCGCTGTTATACAAAGATTTGTCTAATTAACCTAATTAAGCCTTTAAATGTCACTTTAAGCTGAACACTAGTATCTTGAAAAATATCTAGTAAAAAATTATGTGCTATCATCATGGCAAAGATAAAAGAAATCAGTTATTAGAAATAAGTTATTTAAACTATTATGTTCAGAAATGTGTTGAAAAAAATCATCTTTCCGTTAAACAGAAATTGAGGAAAAATATATACAGGGGGGCTAATAATTCTGACTTTAACTGTACAAGTGGTCATAGATCTAATGCTGGAGATTTTATTCATTCCTGTCTTTTGCAATGCTGAAGATATGCTGCTGACATGTTTGTTTATTCACCCGTTGCACAATGTTCGGTAATAAATTCATTTTCGTCCTTTTACAAGCACATGATTCATAAAAGACGACAACAAAGTGATTAGTAATAAAGGATATGGCTGGCGCATAAAAATGGTAAAAAGCGTTTTCTTGGCCAGGCCGCATCCTGATAATCATCAGTTTATCGTTTGTTTTTCATCCATCAAAAATGTGATTCAAAAACTCATTTATAGTGATACAAATGATTTGTTTGGCATGAGGGGTTGCGTAAGTGTGCTTTCTTGTTAAAACTGCGCTATAGCTAAAGCAATACGATTGCAGTACTGTGAGGTAAATAAATCAGTTCAATTGTATTTTCATTACTGTTTATTTTGTTTTATTATCATTATTATTAATATACAGAGTTATATGTTTGGTATTCACATTTTCGTAAGTTGTCAGAATTATTAGCCCTTCTGAATTATTCGCCCCCTCTATATTTTTTCCCCAATTTCTTTTTAACGGAAAGATTTCATTACTGTTTATTTTGTTTTATTATCATTATTATTAATTACAGAGTTTTTATTATTAATAATAATATAATATTATAATCAGAATTATTAACCCTCCTGAATTATTCGCCCCCTCTATATTTTTTCCCCAATTTCTTTTTAACGGAAAGATTGTTTTTGACATTTCTAAACATAATAGTTTTAATAACTCATTTCTAATAACTGATTTCTTTTATCTTTGCCATGATGACAGTACAGAATATATTACTAGATGTTTTTCAAGATACTAGTATTCAGCTTAAAGTGACATTTAAAGGCTTAACTAGGTTAATTAGGCAAGTTAGGGTAATTAGGTAAGTCATTGTATTACAGTGGTTTGTTCTGTAGACAATCTTAAAATATTGTTTTAAAAATATTGACCATAAAATGGTTTTAAAAAATTAAAAACTGATTTTATAGACAAAATAAAACAAAAAAGACTTTCTCCAGAAGAAAAAATATTATAGCAAATACTGTGAAAAATTCCTTGCTATCTTAAACATAATTTAGGAAATGTTTGAAAAAGAAAAAAAATTCACAGGAGGACTAATCATTTTGACTAACTGTATGTATTTATTAATAATCACATTTGAATACTACAATACTTAAAGTCAACCTATTATTCTAATTTAAAGTTTTCTAATTTCGCTTTGGAGACCTTCTACTACTGTCCTTCATGGTCAAAAATACTTCAATATTCTCAGAATATACATTGCAGCTTTGACACGAATGATGCATTGACTTTTGATAGGGATTTTGATAAGTTATGATGTATTTGTTTACGTCAAGTTGTAATATCAAAGACATCTCAAACAATGTGATTTTTTCATTTAAAATTACACAACTGAGCTAGTGACAGTTATCATAAGCAGGCATCAAATTTTGAAGTGTCAGCTAGTGTTACCTAATAAGAAGTCAAAATTATTCGCCCTCCTGTGAATTTTTTTTTCTTTTTCAAATATTTCCCAAATGATGTTTAACAGCAAGGAATTTTTCACAGTATTTCCTATAATATTTTTTTATTCTGGGGAAAGTCTTATTTGTTTTATTTTGGCTAGAATAAAAGCAGTTTTAAATTTTTTTTTTTATATTTTAAGGTCAATATTATTAGCCCCCTTAAGCAATATTTGTTTTCGATTGTCGACAGAACAAACCACTGTTACAATGACTTGCCTAATTAGCCTAACTTGCCCTAATTAACATAGTTAAGCCTTTAAATGTCACAAAGTTACTTTAAATGTGAAAGCTGAACACTACTATCTTGAAAATTATCTAGTAAAATATTATGTACTGTCATCATGGCAAAGATAAAAGAAATCAGCTATTAGAAATGAGTCATTAAAACTATTATGTTTAAAAATGTGTTGAAAAAATCTTCTCTCCGTTAAACAGAAATTGAGGATAAAATATTCAGGTGTTGCTAATAATTCTGACTTCAACTGTACATAATAGGTGTGTGAGGAAATTGTAACTCGGACAAACTGATGCGTTAATATCTGTAACCCCACAGCTGCGTTCATTACTCCTGTGATGCCATCGAATGTCAGAAGCCGATGGTCAGTAATGCAGAGATGAAGTGCAACAGTCCTGGATACTTCAACGGCGCTCGATGCACCATCACCTGCAACCGAGGATATACACTGAAGATACACCGAGATGATGATATCATCAAAACACAGGTAGCACACCTTGGTTAATCGTTTTATTCAATGCCCGTTTGTGGATATTACACCATATGTGTGAGTGTGTGTGTGCTCTCACTCTCTGTGTTTTTTTTTCCACCTTATTGTTTTGCCCAAGTATTTTGACCAGGTTTCATAGGGAAGCACATAACACAAACATACACAGCCTGACGTGCGCACACACGCACAGCGGTTTATATTACATTAAACAATAATCATTGACTCATGCCCTGACCACATACGGAGAAAGTAGCAGTAAAGATTTATGGCTCACGTAGGGTTTGCTAACCAAACTGTGAGACGGTAAGTGAATGGTCACAATAGCTGGCGCTTGGTTATTGGCTTGATATTGTTTTTATGTCTTTTTCTCTCTGCCTGGAACTGCTGGAATATGGTCCATGTGGCTCAAATAAAAGAGAAGCTGTAGATTTTTTTTTTTATAAACGTTACTCTCGCCCTCCCTTCTGACTGGAAGTTTTTGTTGTTGTTGTTGTTATTGTAATAGGCTAGAAAAACTGTTTGATTGAATGACAGCATGTGAGTGATGGAAAGGAGGTTTCCTTGCAGAAATCACTGTCTGGCTTTTTTTTTCTCATTGTATGGTTGCATCCTTTTGTATTGACATATCAGTGGGTGGATCTCACTTTACACAAAAAATGACTGTTGCTGCTTGTTCAATCTGCTTATTTAAAATAAGTTGAAACAACACAATTCTTAAGTACTTTGGGGTGACAACTTAATTGTTTTATGTTCAATCCAGTTAAATAAAAAAATGATTCATTTAACTTAATTGATTTGTGTTGAAGGAATTGTGTTGAACCCAGATTTTTTTACAGTGTAGGAAATTATCCAGAAACATTTGATTCTTTTAATTCGTTATGATTCATTTCAAATTGTTGTGGCATTAACATTTTTTTTCATAGAAATGGTACGTGTAAATGCACAAACATTAAATATAGTAGTTTAGCGATTTTAAATATTTTTAGTGAGTACATTTAATATAAACTAATTATGATCCCTATCAAAAGTATATATATGAGCAATATCACCAGTGCCGATATACAGCCATATCGCACTGCTACAAGTGTGATATTGCGTTTAGACAACAGTTCAACTGCAAAATCATGTATATAAAAAAAGAAAATCAAACATGGAAAGTCTCAAAAACTCTTTTGTAAGGGGAACTACTTTCTTCCGCCATTCAATCACATCTGCAGCTGACCGTCAGAACAGCAGAAACCGTTGCTCATTCATTAAACGTCACTTTAGAGCTAGTACTTGAATTTGAATCTCTAGCGTAATGTCTGAAGTGATGACAAAACAGGTGATTTTGCTCACATTTTAAGATTATAAGGCTGAACAGCATGAAATGCCATCAGTCTACAGAGATTTCCAAGTATTTCTCCGTTGCAATCGGGAGATCACAATAATTAACCCCGAAAAAGCCGAAGCAAAGCAAACAATACCAGATGGTTTATACACTACTATGGTATAAATACAGCACTACAAAATACAAAAGAGAGAGATCGACTTAG
>CAIGQV010018170.1:7910554-7944714 GCA_903798115.1 Danio jaintianensis
GTGTGCGTGCGTGTGTGTGCGTGTGCGTGCGTGTGTGTGTGTGTGTGTGACTTGCACATCTGTTAATTGTGCTTGCATTTTCTGGTTCACCGCCGCTTAAACGTGTGAAGAAAGTGTCAGAGTGCAGTCGGTCAGGATGCAATTTGTTCGAGTCTATTTGAGATGAAAACAGTGGAGCAGCGTGTTCAGTTCCCAGAGGCACAGGCACGGATCATCGGCACTGCAGATCTGAACACCCTCCATTACTGCAACCCGCTGACCCCGGACGGGCCCCCAAACAAAAAGGGGCGATGGTGAGTCCTGTATCCCGCTCCACCTGGCCAAGTGTTACGTGCCGTACCAACCCCACAATCCCTCTGCCTTCGCAAACAACAATTTGGCCCATTTGCAGCTCCAGGCCTTTAAACAAAAAACAATCCTGTTTCTGTTTTCCAGCGCTTTTCATATTGACAGAAGGAGAACAAGGGAAAGAGAAGGGAAAATGCAAATGTAAAAAAGAGAGAGAAAGTGCTGCTGTGTGTTCTTTGTAAGCACTTGGGCTCTACTGTATGTTGGGTGGTTTTTCTGCCAGCAGCCGCAGTCGACTGAAAAGCTTGGCCTGTGAGTTATTACGCATTTGAAAGGAAAGGCAGCAGACAGTTTTTCTCTGCTTTCGGGAGGCCTCGGCTTATTTAACAGCGGTGCACATTGGGGTCCTGGGGGCTGAAGGGGTGGGGGGGCTCTTCAGGGGCCAAGGGGAGATGTCTAGTCCGGTTATGTAAGGTAAGAGAAGGGGGAGTTTCGTAAAAGATGGATATAAGAACTGTTGTAATGCTACATTTACAGCAACGCACTGTAAAATCGAAATGAAATATTATGTTGACCCTATTTTGACCATTGCTTTACTATTTGAAACACACACACATACAGATAATTGGCTAATCTAATCTAATTCGTTTTTTAGTATTATTTTATTTATATTTTGACTTATTACATTTTAATTCCAAATGCGGGGTTCTTAAAAAGTCTTAAAATGCCTTAAATTTCAAAACCTAAACCTAAAACCTTAAAAAGTCTTAAATTCACTGAAATATTGTCTTGTAGGTGTTAAATCATTTTAAACAGGTCTTAACTTTCCTTTCAATCAATCAATCAATCAATCAACCTTTATTTATATAGCACTTTACTACAACCAAGGTTGACCAAAGTGCTTTACACAAGTAAAAACAAATTATACAGCACATCAAAAAAGCAGACAATGCAAAACTATACAAGAAATATCAATAAAATACAACAAACGTTAAAACATAAAGAAGTGTCAGTGCCATGCATTAAAAGCCAATTTGAACAAGTGGGTCTTAAGCTTGGCTTTAAAAAGTGGCAGGTCAGTGATTGTACGTAGCTCAGTAGGAAGGATATTCCAAAGTTTAGGACCTGCCACTGCAAAAGAGCGATCACCCCACTGCTTGTATCTTGACCGAGGGACTTCAAGCAGAAGTTGGTCAGCAGATCGCAAAGCTCTGCTGGGTTTGTGAATGTGCAAACTTTCGCATAAATAAGTAGGAGCAAGGCCATTGATGGCATTAAAAACAAACATCAAAAGTTTAAAATCAATTCTAAACTTAACAGGGAGCCAGTGGAGGGAGTAGAGAATTGGTGTAATGTGTTCACTTTTCCGACTGTTAGTTAACATGCGAGCAGCAGCATTTTGCACAAGCTGCAAACGATGAAGACATGACTGGTTAACTCCAACATAAAGTGCATTACAGTAGTCCAAACGCGAACTAACAAAAGCATGGATAGCTTTCTCAAGCCTTGCTCAGAAAGGGCTTGACTTTAGACAGAAGGCGAAGCCGAAAGAAGCTTGCTTTAATCACAGAATCAATCTGCTTATCAAATTTTAGACTACCGTCTAGTCTCACACCCAAGTTTTTGACCACATGGCTTGTCAAAATGTAAACATGCCTTTGTCCATGTAAAGTTTCCAATCAGGCCAACACTCATACTCATACTAACAATCCATCTCAATAAAACTTTTAACAAATGTTAAATTTATTAACTTAATTTAATTTATGTTCAACTAAGTCTCTGTATACAACCAGAATATGCTTGTTTTGACACATTATTTCAAATTGGCGAAGAAATAACAATTAAAAATCTTTTCCACTGGCCATTGGAAAAAAATGCTTAGTGTTATGCCCTGTATAAGTCTGAAATTATATTCATAATGGTCTTAAAAAAGTTTTAAAAAGTGTTAAATTTGACTTGGTGAAACCTGCAGACACCCTGTTTTTTTTTACTAGTTTTACTTAAAAAAAAAAAGTGTATTAGTTTTGATTTTTAAATTTCATTTCTGCTTCATTTTAGTTATTAGACATTTTTTATATTTTTACTAGTTTTAGTATTAGTTTTAGTTAACAATAAAAACATTGCTCTAATGTGTGACTGCAGTTATATAATATACTCACTCTCTCACTATCCTTTGGCTTAGTCCCTGATTTATCAAGGGTCGCTACGGAGGAATGAACCACCAATTACTTTATGCGGCAATCACAACACATGAAAACGTTAATGTTAATTCCTTCAACCCAAGCTCATTGGAGATATGTCCCCAGGGCTACATTTTTGAGAACCAAGAAATATGTACAATGGGCTACTTGTGCTTGCAGTTTTTGTTTTCACAAATCCACTAGAGGCCGCTGTGTTTTGTTTTCTCATATGTTCTATTTCTTGTAAATCCACCAGAGGCCGCTGTGTACATTTCTGCCAGTGTCAACGTCCTTTTTACTCACGTCCTTGAGAAAAGTTGGTCGGCTTGTCGTCATGTATAATATATCAGCTTGATATCGACTGACCCACACACACCCTTCCCTAAACCCAACCAATAGTGTTTTCAAAAGCAATCTAGAAGAGAAAAGCCATTGCGATCGCGTCCATATGGAAAAAGCTCTTCATATGGAGGTAAACAGTCAGCAGTATTACCTCGTAGCGTTCATTTTACACACAATTTCAGCCATATGTACCCGCGAGCACATATTTCTCGGTTCTCAAAAAGGAAGCCCTGGGCACATATTCCCATTGAGCCTGTGTTCAACTCCTTTTACTAATATTCTGTCCTCTCAATTGCATTCTGATTATTATTTAAAAAGAAATAATATGAATGATATAAAATTCTGCATATATATTTGCGTGAAAAACAAGATTCAGAGAGATCATTTATAGAATTTCTGAGAGATTTAGAATTACCCTTCTTCTAAAAATTTGCAATAATTTGCAATGTAATTTGATTCTAAATGGATATGGGTCATATTAAAAGTGATTTCATAGACATAGTATGCATAATAAATGCAGTAAAGTAGGCTAAAGTGTCCATGTTTCAAACTTTTCTGAAAATAAAATTTCAAAATATAGGTGAAATTATGTTCCAGCTGTCATCCAGGATGACGTATGTTTATGCAAAAATTCAAACAACATACTTATTCTGAACTGTTATATGTAAACGTGATCATATTACAAAAATGTAATCTATAATGTATTACAATAATTATAAAATCAAATTCATAAAATCGGAGTACAACGAAGGTGAGGGTCCAAATGCAGTTTATTTACAACTTAGTCAGGCAGGCAATGGTCATAACAGGAGCAAATGGTATCATGAGAGTAATCCAAAAGCATAGTCATGGTCACAGGCAAAGAGGTCGTTACAGGCGGCAAACAGCATAAACAAGGCAAGGCTAGACAGAAATAACGCTTGGTAATGTTACAGGTGAACAAGACTCAGCAATGTGTGTGAGAATGTGAGGTGTATATATATAGTCCAACTAATCAGTCTTCATGAGCTACAGCTGTGTGCAAGTAATCAGTGGTGATCCGGAACTGGTGTGTGTGTGAGGTGCTTGATGGGTAATGTAGTGCAGTTAAGTGGCAGAATTGTATTTCGGGTGATAGTGAATGTTTTCCAGCAATCTGCAAGGGCTAGATCGCTGGCATTCGTATAATATTACAGTAATATAATATAAATCACATTATAAGTAATTAAAAAGTACTTGTTTACCATGGCTAAAATCAGGGTTATTCCACCAAATATTCATTTCTTGAAATGAAAACATTGGTATTGTTAGAAATAATATTTGCTGCAAAAAAATTAATGCTCTAAAATACATTTGCATTTAAAGATTGGAATAAAATCATCCGCAGCTACAAAATAAATAAAAAAAATATGCATCACAAATCCAGAGAAACTGACAATTTTCAAGTGGTTTCTTCATTAATTCCATTCATTCATTCATTTTCCTTCGGCTTAGTCCCTTTATTTTATCAGGGATCGCCACAGCGGAATGAACCGCCAACTTATCTAGCATATGTTTTATGCAGCGGATGTCCTTCCAGCTGCAACCCAGTACTGGGAAACACCCATACACACTCATTCACACACATACACTACGGCCAATTTCATTCATTCATTCATTTTCTTTTCGGCTTAGTCCCTTTATTAATCTGGGGTCGCCACAGCGGAATGAACCGCCAACTTATCCAGCATATGTTTTACGCAGCGGATGCCCTTCCAGCTGCAACCCATCACTGGGAAACATCCATACACACTCATTCACACACATACACTACGGCCAATTTAGCTTATTAAATTTACCTATAGCGCATGTCTTTGGACTGTGGGGGAAGCCGGAGCACCCGGAGGAAACCCACACCAACACAGGGAGAACATGCAAACTCTACACAGAAATACCAACTGGACCAGCTGGGGTTTGAACCAGCAACCTTCTTGCTGTGAGGCAACAGTTCTAACCACTGAGCCACTGTGTCGCCCCATTAATTCTATTCAAAGGAATTTGCTATTTTCAGTTTTAGCCCTACTTAAGTGTGGCCATATAAAGGTAAAGCAGGAAGTGTGTGTGCGTGTGAGCTGGAGTGCAGATGACGGCAGTGTGAGGGAGTCCTCGTACTTTTACAGAGTGAAAGTGCTGATCCAGGCGCGGTCATTACAGCTTATCAGGCTTCTCCGGGGAGCTCGTAATGTGTGTTCCTGAAGCCTTTAGTCAGAGACAAATTAGCCATTTCATCATTAACCTGTTACCGTAACATCATTTACAGGCTGCCAATGCAGTCCTACTGAAGAAGGAGAAGAAGAAAAGCTGCATTTGGAGCAGGCACAGATTTTTTGTTTAAAGGGGTGTTTAAAAGAATAATAAATGAGTTTTGTTGTTGTGTTGTCTGTTTATTTTCTGCTTGTCGTTTTGACTTGTCGCTTTATTTACCTTGCTTGTTTCAGTTTGATCCATTTTTTGCTCTTTTTGAATTTAGTTCTTGTTTGTTTGTTTGTTTTTTAAGTTTGTTTACCTTTAGAATTTGCTTCGCTTTATTGAAGTAATACTTGAGTAAAATACATTCATTTGATCTGGTTTGAAATCTTTAAGGGTCAATAAAAATGTTATTTTTGTATTTTTCTTTTGCTTCTGCTTCTGTTGTTTGTTTTGCTATTTTGTTTGCTTATTTTTGTTTTGTTTTTTATTTCGTTATCTTGGTTAAGTTTGCTTGTTTAACTTGTATTGCCTTCTCTTTGGCTTAATTTAACTTTTTCATTTTAAATTTAATTTAACTTTACTTAGCATTTAGTATTTAGCTTTACTTGGTTTTTGTTTTAACTGAGGTTATTGTTTTACTTTTAGCTTTTATTTTTGCCTCGATTTTGGCTTGTTTTATTTAATTATTTGTTTACTTATTTATTTTGATATTTTAATTACATGTTTGCTTCATTTAATTTTGTTACTTTCCTGCTTTTTATTTAGTGTGTACATTTTAATATTGTCTTTTGTTTGTTTCTCCATATTTTGCTTGCTTTTGCTTCTTTTTCATTTGTTTGATTTTGTTTTGCTTTTCTATTTTGTTTTATATTTCTATTATTGCTTTTTATTTGTTTGTCTTTTTGTAAAAGAAACTTATCAATTTTATTTATTTTGCTTGTTTAAAATGGATCTTTCCTTTTGTTTTGCTTAATTTATTGTGTTATTTGCTTGTTTTATATATACGTTTGTTTACATATTTATTTCTTTTTCTTTGCTTTGCTTTTGTTATACTATCATTTGTTTTTGCTTCATGTAATTTTGTTATTTTATTGCTTTTTATTTAGTTGGAGCATTTTTTATATTGTTGATCTTTTGGTTTCAATTAAACTTTTGTTTGTTTCTCTATATTTTGTTTACTTTTCATTCTTTTTCATCTGTTTGGTTTTGTTTTACTTTTTATTTGTTTGTGTCTTTTTGTAAAATAAACTTTTGTCTGTTTTATTTAGTTTTCTTGTTTAAAATTGATCCTTTGCTTGGTTAATTCAGATTAGTTTTAGCTTTAGTTTCATTTTGTTTTGGGTTTTTGTTTTAATTGAGGTTATTGTTTTACTGTAAGCCTTTGTTTCTGATATATGTTTTTATTTTGTTACTATATTTTGTTTTTGCCTCATTTAATTTTGTTATTTTATTGCTTTTTGTTTAGTTTGGGCATTTTATTATTATGTATCTTTTTGTTTACATTTAAATTTTGTTTGTTTCTTAATATTTTGTTGCATTTGCTTTTTCATTTGCTTGTTTTTTTGCTTTTCTATTTAGTTTGTTAGGTATTTATTTGTTTTTTTCATGAAATAAACTTTTATCTGTTTTATTTTGTTTTCTTGATTAAAATGGATCTTTCCTTGTTTTGCTTAATCTATTTAATTATTGGTTTTTCTTAATTTTGCCTAGTTAATTCAGTTTAGTTTTTACCTTACTTAGCTTAGCTTGGTTTTGGTTCTTGTTTTAATTGGGTTTTAACTTTTAGCCTTTGTTTCTACCTCTTTTTATTTATTTATTTATTTATTTTTATGTATTTATTTTTTTCATACGTTTGGTTTTTGTTATTAGTTTTTGTATTTATTTTTTTGTAGTTATTGTTATTAGTATTATTATTATTATTATTATTATTATTATTATTATTATTGCTTTTGCTTCATTTAATTTTGTTATTTTATTGCTTTGTTATTTAGTTTATGCAATTTTGTATTATTTATCTTTTTATTTCAACTTTTGTTAGCTTTTCCTTATTTTATTTACAATGGCTTCCTTCTGGGGGGGGAAAGTGTCTGCATTGTGGCCAGATACAGAGAGAGATAGATGTGTGTTTAAAAGGTTTCAGGGTTATGATCTTCAGCTCTACAGTGTCATGTCTTTTGTGATGGCCGCTTGTTTTTGCCAAGGTGTTATTGAAAGCAGAGCATGTCCTGAAATCACAGTTCAGCAAACAACATTTCAGCAGTGTGCAGGGAAACAGAGAGTTTGAGGTTTGCTTAAAACCTCTTTTGTTTTTACCCTCTTTTTTTTCCTATAGGGGGAGATGTTGAGTAGATGGTGATGTAGGGATTTTGCAGTGATATGAGAATAAAGATATTATTATTCTTATCTTATTGCTGTCAACACATGAAGTTTGTCAACACAACAGTCGGTTCTTTTTGTTTTTGTTTTGTTTTTAAGGTTTGCTTTTTTAGTTTTTGTTTTACATTATTCTTTTTTTTGTCTTACATTATTATTTGTTTTCAGCTTTGTTTAGCTTCTGTTTTCACTTTTGCTGCACTTATTTTTATTTATTTATTTTTGCTTGGTTTTTATTTATTATTTTGCTTTATTTTGTTTTATATTTAGTTTTGTCTTCATTTAATTTATTCTCGGATCATTTTTTACACAAAAACTGAAGAAGTGTAAAGTTTTGCTTTATTTTTTTGTTTCATTTTTTTTTTCCTTTCCTGTGCTTTTGCTCAGTTTTGTGTTTGGTTTGTTTTGTTTTTGAACTTTTACCCTTTATTTCTCCTCCATTTTTGTTTTGGTTATTTTATTTTATTTACATTTTTTTACTTTTATTTACTTGTTTGTTTGTTTTTTGTCTTACATTTTCTTCTGTTTTATTTAACTTTTATCTTCACTTTTGCGTTACTTACATTTATTGATTTATTTGTGCTTCGTTGTTTTAGATTTAGTTTGGCTTCATTTTGTTTTTGTTTCACTTTCAATTCAGTTTAGTTTGTTGTATATTTTTAGCATTTGCTTAGTTTAGCATTAGTTTAGTTTTATTTACTTTTTATCAGTTTCCATCTCTTTCACCTTGTTTACTTTGTTCATTTTAAAACGATCTCTCTTTTTGCTTTGTCTGTTTTAGCCTTTGATCATTTTTCGTTTAGATTATTCATTTTGAATTCAGAGTTTTGACTTCTGAGGGTGAAGTTTTGCTTTATTTGTTTGTGTAATTTTTTTCTGCTGCTCTACTTTTGCTCAGATTTGTTTAGTTTTTAAACTTTTACCCTTTATTTCTCCTCCATGTTTTTAAATTGTTTTATTTATTTATCTACTTTTACTTTATTTGTTTTTGTCTTATATTTGCTTGTTTTGTTTAGCTTCTGTCTTCACTTATTTTCGCTTAGTTGATTTTTTTTTAGATTGGCTTTATTTATATTATCTCTGTTTTTGTTTCAGTTTAAATTTAGTTTAGTTTTTCTATATTTTGTTGACCTTTAGCATTAGTTTATTTTTGTTTACTTACTTTTTTCTATTTGGTGTTGCTTTTTGTTCATCTTTTTCTTCTGCTTCATTTATCTTACTTTAGTTTTGTTTTTGCCTTTTGTTTAGTCTACTTTGACCTGTTTCATCTTGTTTACTTTGCTCACTTTAAAACGATCTCTCTTTTTGTTTTCTTCATTTACTTTAGCCTTTGATAATTTTTTTGACTTCTGAGTATGAAGTTTTGCTTTATTTGTTTAATTATTTTCTGCTGCTCTGCTTTTGCTCAGATTTGTTTAGTTTTTCAACGTTTACCCTTTACTTCTCCTCCATGTTTGTTTTGTTGGTTTTATTTATCTATTTTACTTTTAGCTGTTTTGTTCCCAATTCATTTTGTTTTATTTATCCTGTCCAGTCTGTAGCGTGTTTGTTCACTTACGTGAGCTTGTTTTTGCTAATGTGTATTATACTGTGTGCGTGCGTGCGTGCGTGCGTGCGTGCGTGCGTGCGTGTGTGTGTGTGTGTGTGGATGGAGAGAGAGAGAAACACAGGACGGGGCTGGTGTAGAAGAAAAGCCAACAGAGGCATCTGTGTTGAATTAGGCACAGTAGTCAGTGGTAGTTAAATACTCAGTGGAGGAGGAATCAGCAGCTGTAAAGTTTTAAAAGAAGGAAACTCCGCACGCAGACAAACACCCCCCTCCCAAAACATGCCACCCCTCGACGTGACGGCGTCCCCTTTCCTTAAACCCGTCCTCATACAGGAGCACTGATGCACTGTGTTTTTGCTTGTGTTAAGATATTTTGGCTTGCACACAGTTACACTCATACAGTAAAAATATATACTTTCAAATAAATATTTTATATACACCGTGTCTCAAAAAAAATCCAAGCAAAATTAATTCTGTCAGAATTTCGTCAAAATACCTCCAACTTTAATTATATTTTGTAATTAGATGGCAAATAGATGAAATTATATGACGTGTATACGTTTTCCACCTAATGATGCCAGACTCCCGTGCAATCTGTCGGACAGCGCGTGGTGCGTCTTCTTGGCTCAGTACCATGTCTTTGACAGTGGTGATATTTTCAACAGTACGGGCAATGCGGGGACGACCACTCCCCACCACACGACATACTGATCCAGTGCGATAAATTTTTGCCAACAAGTAATCCAATCCACCTTTTGTCCAGTTTTAGTCTGAAATTCACGAAGAAAACATGAAGCACTGTAGCCTTACAGTTCTCATAAACCTTTGATCAAACTCTTATCGAAAACACCATTTTGATTTAAGCCTTACACAGCTAAAAATAAATACGTCATCATTACATCATCGTCAAGCAAAGTAAATAAAAGGATTATTCCAATGCACATATTGCGCTGTTATTCCTGTACGAAATGTAGTCATTCCTATTCCTGTAGTACGATAAGCAGTATTATTATTGTATGATATATTATTGCTTGTTTTTTTTCACGGTGTATGCTCCAAAATCAACAAAAAATGCCAAAAATGTATTTGCTTAAATATATATATATTTTGATTTTCTATAAGTACATTTAGATAAATATATACATTTAAAAATATATATATTTGCCTTTTAAGAAACTTTTTATTTAATGTCTAAAACGTTTAAAGAAAGGAAAAAAAGCTTGTCTGGTCATAAAATGCATTTCTTTCTTTCTTCTTCTTTTTTTTTTTTTATAATTGATACTTACAATTTATTATAAGGCTGGAAATGTATTGGCCCTGAAATGCATGTCATTCAACCAATCACAGTTAGGGACCAGAACTTGATGTTTGAATGCAGAATACCAACTATTTGTGTTTTTAATCTAAGTATACACTAATTACTGTGCTATTAAAGTAGGATATACAGTTCAAGTCAAAATTATTCGCCTTCCAATTAAATTTTAATTCTTTTTAAAATATTTACTAAGTGCTGTTCTGTTTAATGGAGAGATTTTTTTAGACACATTTTAAACATAAAAACTAATTTCTTTTTACTAATTCATTTAGTCTTTGTCATGACGACAGTATTTTACTAGTTGTTTTGCAACTAGTATTCAGCTTAAAGTGCAATTTAAAGGCTTAACTAGGTTAATTAGGCACATTTTTTGGACAACAGTGGTTTGTTTTATAAAATAAAAATATTAATAGCATTTCAAATAATTTTCAACTTATAAATTGTTTTTAAAAAATGTACAAAACTACTTTAATTCAATCTAAAGAAAAATCAATCAATCACTAAACAAACATATTGTAGGAAATACTGTCTTACTCTGTTAAACATCACTTAAAAAGACCTAAAATATCATATATGCATTCATTAATTTTCCTTTGGCTTAGTCCCTTTATTCATCAGTGGTCGCCACAGCGGAATGAACCGCCAACTTATCCAGCATATGTTTTACACAGCGGATGCCGTTCCAGCTGCAACCCAGTACTGGGAAACACCCATACACACTCATTCACACACATACACTACGGCCAATTTAGCTTATTAAATTCACCTATACTGCATGTCTTTGTACTGTGGGGGAAACCAGAGCACCCGGAGGAAACCCACGCCAACACGGGGAGAACATGCAAACTCCACACAGAAATGCCAACTGACCCAACTAACCACTGAGCCACCGTGTCGCCCTTAAAATGTCATATAATTTTGTCTTCAACTATATAACATGTAAACTATAATTCTGTTATGTAAATGCATTCAATTTCACAAATACATTTTATTGAGCCTACAGTTATAAAACCTATTAAGGATGTATTCAAACTATCTTTGGACAGAATTTGTATTAATTTATATATTTTTTAAACTCTATATAGGCAGGTGGCTTTTTTTTTTAACAACCCCCTGCATGTGTGTGTTTTCTTGTGTTCAACCACAACAGTTTATGTTTTTACTTCTCATCCCACACACTGACTGTGGTCATTTCTTTTACAGCTCCTGTAATTCAGCCAGTGTCGACTAATAAACCTCCTGTCTAAACTCACTATTGAGCTTTGAAACGGCTCCGGGAGAGCCGGGGATTCTGGATAGGGAAAATTAGATGACACTTTTATGTACTTCTGTAGCCTCTCGCAGGATTTACAGTATAAAAAAAGGAAGTAATGTCTCTTTTTTTGGCTTTGTTATGGCCTCTCGGAGTCTTTAGGGGGAGTTGTGGAGTAGATTGTGATTGCTGTTGTGTTGGAGTTTATTGAGTCAGTGATGTGAGGTCCAAAAAAAAGTGTCTTTTATAACATCTCTGCCCGCACATGAAGAAGTGAATTATAGGCTGTCTAAAAAAAACATTTGACCTGTTTTTCTGCTTGTTTTACTATCAGCTTTTGCTTTTTCTTTTGCTCTGCTTCATTTATTTATTTATTTATTTTTGTTTTGCTTTTGCATCGTTTCGTTTTTTTTGTTTCTTTCTTTTAGCATTTACTTTATTAGAATTCACACATTTTTACTTAATTGTTTTATCATTGTTTGTTTTCATGTCTTATTTTATTATTTGTTTCGGGTTTTTCTTCATTTATTTATTTATTTATTTCAGATTTTTATTTGTATCTGCTTGTTTAAATGCAATTTGTTTTCTTTTATTTGTTTATTTATATTTACTTAATTATTTTTATTTATTTTCTCTTTGTTGGGCTTATTTTTATTTCATGTCTTATTTTATTCTTTGATATTTTTTGCTGTTTATTTTTTTGAGCAATAATAAATAGCAAAGATTTTATATTTATATAATAATATATTTATGTATTTTAATTTCATTTGGCTTTTATTTCTTTATTTATCTATATGTATTTATTTATTTATTTATATTTATTATCTCTTCAAATTTCTCAGCTTTTGCTTGACGATTTTTTTTTTCTTTTGCTCTGCTTCATTTATTTGTTTTTCGTTTCATTTTTTGTGTTTATTTGCTTTTTTTGCTTTATTTTTTTTCTTTAAACATTTACTTCATTAAATTTTACACATTTTTACTTATTTATTTTATTATTTGTTTATTTTTTCCCATTTATTCATTTCTGAGCAAAAAATACATAAAACAAAACTATGAATTAGATTTTATTTTGATTCTGCTTGTTTTATCTGCTTATTTATATTATTTTATTTTCTCTTTGTTGTGCTTAGTTTTGTTTCATGTCTTATTTAATTGTTTTAGTTTTTTGCTGTTTATTTCTTTTATTTTTGGTTATTTTTCAGCAAAAAATACATAACAAAGCAAAACTTTACAAATCAGA
This sequence comes from Danio jaintianensis, assembly GCA_903798115.1. Taxonomy (NCBI): domain Eukaryota; kingdom Metazoa; phylum Chordata; class Actinopteri; order Cypriniformes; family Danionidae; genus Danio; species Danio jaintianensis. The sequence goes on from CAIGQV010018170.1 coordinate 7,923,302, forward strand.
TGTTCATTTCTATCTGCTTGTTTTAATTTAATTTTGTTCTTTTCTTTCTTTCTTTATTTATATTTAGTTAATTATTTTTATTTATTTTCTCTTTGTTGGGCTTATTTTTATTTCATGTCTTAAATATTTTTTTGCAGTTTTTTTTTATTTTTTTAGCAACAATAAATAACAAAGATTTTATATTTATATCATAATATATATATATATATTTTTTTTTTTCATTTGGCTTTTATTTGTTTATTTATATGTATTAATTTATTTTTATTTATTTTCTCTTTAAATTTCTTAGCTGTTGCTTGATGAATTTTTATTTCTCTTTTGCTCTGCATTTTATTTTTGTTTCATTTTTTGTGTTTGCTTTTGTGTTTGCTTTATTTTTTTTTCTTTAAACATTTACTTCATTAAATTTTATGCATTTTTACTTATGCATTTATTTATTCATGTTATTTCTGAGCAAAAATAATACATAACAAACAATGTTTTATTTTATTTTTTGTTTAGTTGTTTTGCTGTTTATTCATTTTTATTTTTATTTTGTTATTTTCTAGCAAAAAATACATAACAAAACAAAACTTTACAAACCAAATTTTCACTTGTATCTCCTTGCTTTAATTAAATTTAGTTTTTTGTTTTATTTGTTTATTTATTTTTACTTAATTATTTATTTTCTCATTGTTGTGCTTAGGTTTCTTTTATTTCTTTATTCTTCGACTTTTTTTTGCAGTTAAATGTTTTGGACCAACAATAAATAACAAAGCAAAACTATATGACTGAGATTTTAATTTATATCATAATATGCATTATATAGTTTAATTTCAGTTGGCTATTATTTGTTTATTTATATGTATTTATTTATTTGTATGTATTTTCTCTTACAATTTTGCTTTATGGAATTTTGTGTTAATGTTGTTGTTTTCTTTCACCTAGTTTTATTGGTAGGTTTTGTTTCACGTGTTTCATTTTTTTACCCTCTCGTAGTTTTGTTTCATTTTCCAGATATGCACCTCAAATATTCAAGACTCATACTTCCACGCCGAGCTGTTTTTAATAAGAGCTTCTGCGCAAGAAAAGGAAGAGGGAAAGAAGGGGGCAAAAAAAAAGTGTTTTGTAACTGTGTGTCTGGATTGCATTTCAAAAGCGTCCCGCTGCTTTGCTCAGTTTTAGGTGCTGGTACATTTTCTGAGAGGGTACAGAACATTAGATAGGCTCACCACATTCCAGCCCATTGAAATCTGCAATCTCAAATAAAGAGAAAAGAAAGTGGTCTGGGTCACAGCAAAGTAGCACCAAAGAAAAAAAAATTGTACATCTCTGTGTTTTGTTTTGCGGACGCACGTTAAAGAACATTTGCTACAATAATCCGCGCCTTGCCAGCAAAAACTGTTGGCTTCACAGAAATCGTTTCAATAAACATAGCTGACATCCTTTTTTCCCCCCTCTATTTTTTGTAAGCGAGCAGCTTTCATCACTTGTCATAAACAAAAGGAGAAATGTGTGGAGAAGTGCATGTTTTACTCTGTGCTTCATTGAAACAGTCTGGATTGTAAGCCCACCTACGGCCCGCGTCCAAGCCGCTGGGTATGGTTTATGTTAAACATCACTTTTTACTTAATGCTTAATACCACACACACCAACAAAAAAAGTACAACGATCCCATAACCCACATGTTAGATCATAATTCTTTGGCCTGAGAAAAGCCTTAAATTTGCTGTCGTGCAGTAAAAGCCTAAAGCTTTCGCGTGGTTCACACATTTTGAAGGCGCTTGTAGAAAAATGCAGAGGTTTTTGTTTTTTTTTGCTTCTGGTGACAAATTCACAGCTGTTATTCCTGCTTTGTACACAGCGGAGTTTAATTCTGTGGTTGTTTGCAGTCACAGTAAAGGTTTGGGGTTAACAAAGCGGTGATTTATGTGTTGAGTTAATAGTAGGACAATAACTGTCCCTGCATGTTACTTTAAGGATAAAGTACATGCAGGAGGTTATCGCATGGTTAGTGAATGACACCAATTGCTCTGATCCGGAATAGTTTATTCAGTCTTTAATTAAACGCAAAGCTAACGAAAACGTAAACAGCTGACTTTATGCAAATATTATGGAGCTCAATGGTCACAAGTTTGCAGCTTTCTTCAAAATATCTTCTTGTGTGTTTAACAGAAAGTCAAACAGGCTTGGCACAAGTCAAGGATGAGTAAATAATGACAGAATTTTTATGTTTGGGTGACTGTTCCTTTAATGTACTGTATTGCACATGCAGAAGTTAAAATGTGTTTTTTTTTATGTTAAATTCATATCATAAATGTGACAAGACAACTGACTTAAAGGAGGCCTAACAGTCTGCCCTAATAGTCAATTAGAAAAATCGTTGGTCATGCAAGCCCTAGTAAAGACTCGACTCTCCATATGCACCAGACACTTGTTATAAACCCTCCATGTTCTGGGAAAATGTGCAATTCTGAGTGTGCTTCACACAGGTGAGCGGTCTTGACAAACCACCTGTAGGAGACACACTCTTTTTCTTCTCCATATGCAACAAACACCTTCTTATAAACAATTCACATCTTCAATCGTCGATAACAGTTGTAAGGGCAACAAATACTAACTTGACTTCTAGTTGATCATTTGGAAAAGTGGCAGAAGGGAGATGTTTCAGATGAATCATCTGTTGAACTGCATCCAAATCATCACAAATACTGCAGAAGACCAACTGGAACCCGCATGGACCTTCTCCAGATTCTCACAGAAATCAGTCAAGTTTGCTGAAGGAAAAATCATGGTTTGGGGGCGTGCAAGAGATCTGCAGAGTGGATGGCAACATCAACAGCCTGAGGTATCAAGACATTTGTGCTGCCCATTACATTACAAACCACAGGAGAGGGCAAATTCTTCAGCAGGATAGCGCTTCTTCTCATACTTCAGCCTCCACATCAAAGTTCCTGAAAGCAAAGAAGATCAAGTTGCTCCAGGATTGGCCAACCCAGTCACCAGACATGAACATTATTGAGCATGTCTGGGGTAAGATGAAGGAGGAGGCATTGAAGATGAATCCAAAGAATCTTGATGAACTCTGGGAGTCTTTCTTTGCCATTCCAGATGACTATTCCAAGTTATTTGAGTCATTGCAGACATGGATGGATGCAGTCGTACAAGCTCATGCGAGTCATACACAATATTAATTCTTTTTCCATTGCACCATGATTTTATATTCTATACTGTACATTATTTCTGTTAAGTGACAATACTTTTGTCTAAGCAAAGTCAGACCTTACTGTCCTAATGAAATAATTAAAAATCAAGGCATGATCATATTTTATTTTGGTAAAATAAGCGTAATCTAGATGCCTTTGCATTTCATATAAGCCACTTCTGATACCAAATGATCAACTAGAAGTCAAGTTATTATTTGTTGTTCCTCAAACTTGGATAGGCGACAGGACTTTTGTCAGGTAGTGTAGGCTTGTCATGGCATCTACTGCTGCTCTCAAGTGATGAATGTAAATGCAAATACAAACAAACATATTCAACTTTAGCGTCTTTTCATGCATATTTTGAAGTCTGAAATTTGGCTTGAAAAAAAAATAAAATAAAAAAAATGCAGTCAAAGGCAAAATGATTGACTTTGACAATAACTATTAAAACAGTAATTATTTAATAGTTATTTGACAATAATTATTAGAAACTTATTAAAGTTTTTTTCACATTTTTAAATTTGGTGTGCTACTTCCAGTTTCTTCGTAATTGTTTGTGAAAAAATTATTACCCGTTTCGAAGAGAAAAAAAGTCTCTGCTGGACAACCCGGTTCAACTTCTCATTCTGGAATAAACAAATTCATCCTTTTTGAATAAATCAAGTAAAATTGCCCAGGGATGTATTACAGGAGCGGGAAACACTACCACTACCATTACTGTCAACATTTTCCTAAAAACAGCAGCTAGTATGTTATAAATGTTAGCGTTGAGCACAAAGGTTATTGTCATTTACCGTAAGTGCATGAACAATCACGAATTCATGACGATGTGTAACTGTATTCTCATGTGAAAAAGAGGATCTGCTTGGTCAGTCTCATTTTCGCAGAACTGGGCTTGGCACAGTTGGACCCATTCAGTATTTTCTGGCAGTTTCAAATCACTAATAAAACACTAAATAGAGTCCTCTTATGTTATGGTAGTAATTTCTAGAGTCTGAGCAATCATTGGTAACACTTTAGAATAAGGTTGTATTAGTTAATGTATTTACTGACATCAACAAAACAATGAACAATACATTTACACTCATCGGCCACTTTATTAGGTACACCTGTCCAACTGCTTGATAACGCAAATTTCTAATCAGCCAACCACATGGGAGCAACTCAATGCATTTAGGCATGTAGACATGGTCAAGACGATCTGCTGCAGTTCAGCATCAGAATGGGGAAGAAAGGTGATTTAAGTGACTTTAAACGTGGCATGGTTGTTGATGCCAGACAGGCTGGTCTGAGTATTTCAGAAACTGCTGATCTACTGGGATGTTCACGCACAACCATCTCTAGGGTTTAGAGAGAATGTCAGAAAAAGAGAAAATATCCAGTGAGCGGGAGTTCTGTGGGCGCAAATGCCTTGTTGATGCCAGAGGTCAGAGGAGAATGGCCAGACTGGTTCGAGCTGATAGAAAGGCAACAGTAACTCAAATAACCACTCGTTACAACCGAGGTATGCAGAAGAGCATCTCTGAACCTCCACAGTCACCAGATCTCAATCCAATAGGGCACCTTTGGGATGTGGTGGAATGGGAGATTCGCATCATGGATTTGCAGCCGACAAATCTGCAGCAACTGCATGATGCTATCATGTCAATATGGACCAAAATATCTGAGGAATATTTCCAGTATCTTGTTGAATCTATGCCACGAAGGATTAAGGCAGTTCTGAAGGCAAAAGGGGGTCCAACCTGGTACTAGTAAGGTGTACCTAATAAAGTGGCCGGTGAGTGTATTACAGTATTTGTTCATGTTAATGAAAATAAAGTCATTCATTGTTAGTTCGTGTTAACTCACAGTGCATTAACTAATGTTAACAAGCAATTTGGATGTTAATAATGCATTAGTAAATGTTGAATATGATTAATAAATGCTGTACAAGTGTGGTTCATAATTACTGTACTGTAGTTCATGTCAGTAAATTTATTAACTAATGAAACCTTATTGTAAATGGTTTTGTTCTCATGGATGTGTGTGGTTTGTGCAGATGTGGAGACGTCACGCAGATCTGACACGACTTAGTAAAACAGCAGAAATGACCTCTGCCTTCACTTCTGACAGCTTTATATGTTGTACTCCGGCCATTTATTATCACCCACTCAGACGGTTAGCTTCCCACTGCTTCCTCTCACCAAGAGATACATAAATGCATTTAATTTAGCTATATATTTTTCAGCTCGGTGTCGTTTGTAAGGCATTATTGAAACAGATGTGTATTATTTGATATGGTCTGGTCTGACGGACTGCTGCGGTTACAGCGGATTATCCAAGAGAAAACAAAATGTTCTTTTCCCATGTTTGAACTCTTGCCTCCGTGTGTTTTTCCCCTCGACAGTCTGAATCCACAGTGACCCTCACCTGTGCGGATGGGAAGTGGAATAAGCAGGTGACCTGTGAACCGGTGGACTGCGGGCGGCCTGACAAGTACCACGTTCACCCGGCTGTCTTCGAGTTTTCTGAGGGCACCACCTACGGCAAGAAGTGCACTTTTCAGTGCCGCGAGCCGGCGCAGCTTGTGGGTGGGTATAGACTTTGACAGATCCTAAAACAAAAGGCTCTTGGGATTGAGAGGTCAGCTGCGTAAAATGCCAAATCTGCAAATGTTGACACTAAGGTTATTTTAGTAAACGAAGACTAAAACTGTTGGTCAGAAAACATTTCCATTAACTGATATAAAAACGAAGAATTCACTATGAATTAAAAAACAAAATAGAAGCGAAATTAACTACAGTCATTGAAAAACAAACTGAAATAAAATAATAAATAATCGTTTTTATAATCAATAAGCACTCATTCTGATGTGAAATCTGACCTGCTGCTGTTTAGAGAAACGCCTGTAGATGGCGCTTTTACAGACAAACGCATCAATTTATATATATTAAAAAACATATTTTCTACATAAACTGAATTTGACTGAATATACACCATGATCTTTAATATGCAGAAAATTGTCAGAATTTTTTTTACTTTTATTTGTTGCATTTTGTATGGTTTTATTGGTTTTTACTAACAACAGTCACTGAAAAACGTACTGAAATAAAAAAAAATCCAAAATAAATAGACAAGGCAAGTTTATTTATGTAGCACATTTCATACACAGTGGCAATTCAAAGTGCTTTACATAAACAGGAATAAAAGAGACAAGTATAAATAAAATAAGAACAAATAATATAAAAACAGATGAAAACAGCGTAAAGACAGTTTTTCCATATTCCAAAACACCGGTGTATCATATTTTCTCATTTTACTCTGGGACTTCCCCGTTCTGGTGATCACCCTCCCTCTGTGGACTTTTTCGGTACCTATTAATCTATTGGATAAATCTAAATAATCGTTTATTTATTTTTTAAGCACTCATTCTGATGTAAAATCTGACCTGCTGAAACGCCTGTAGATGGCGCTTTTACAGACAAACACATCAGTCAAGCACAAATTTATATATATATATATATAAAAAAAAACATATTTTCTGCATGAACTGAATTTGTTCTAACTTTTCTTCATTTGCCATTTTCTTAATTTAACTGAATATACAGTATGATCTTTAATAGGCAGAAAATAGTTTAAACTGCAATTTTTTGCATTTTCAGTGTTTGTTCAAACAGTTCATTCATTCATTCATTTTCTTTTCAGCTTAGCCCCTTTATTTATCTGGGGTCGCCGCAGTGGAATGAACCGCCAACTTGTCCAGCATATGTTTTACGCAGCGGATGCCCTTCCAGCTGCAACCCAGTACTGGGAAACATCCATACACACTCATACACTATGGACAATTTAGCTTACCCAGTTCACCTATACTGCATGTCTTTGGACTTGTGGGGGAAACCGGAGCACCCGGAAAAAACCCATGCGAACACGGGGAGAACATGCAAACTCCACACAGAAATGCCAACTTACCCAGTTGAGGCTCGAACCAGCAACCTTCTTGCTGTGAGGCGACAGCGCTACCCACTGCGCCACATGTTGTTTCAGCTCATTTTAAATAAGTAGTTCGAACAAACAACAAACATCGTTTTTAGAGTGAGTATCTTTGTCCTTTTGTCTCCACAGGCAGTAATAACGTGCTGACGTGTATGGAGGATGGCATGTGGTCCTTCCCCGAGGCCCTGTGTGAGCTGCGATGTCCAATCCCTCCTCCCGTACCCAACGCTGTCCTGCAGACCAAACGCTGCAATGCCACAGGCCTCAAAGTTGGCTCTTTCTGCAAGTACAAGTGCAAGCCGGGCTACCATGTGCCTCATATAGACAAGCCTAAGAGGTGAGAGACCGCTAAACTAGACCTGCAAACTCACATTTATTGACCTTAACGGGACAGTTCACTTAAAAATTTAAATGTACTCATCCTCAAGTCTGTACTCAACCTTTATGAGTTTCTTTCTTCTGTTTTGAAGAAAGCTGAAATCCTGTAACCATTGACATCCATAGGAAAAAGCAAATGCTATTGATGTCAGTAGTTACACTTTCCAGCTTTCTTCAAAATATCTTCTTTGGCGTTCAACAGAAGGAAAAAAAATACTTAAATATGTTTGGAAATTTGCAAGAAATGTTCAGTTTTGTGTGAACTATCACTTTAAAAGAGTGATGAGCAGTTTTTTATTTTGTAATAGTCGCTGAACCCAATTGTTTTACATCAAAAAATATTATTTTCTGTCCTGTTTTGACCTCTTTTTTTGTTTGAAAAGACGTAGAGGATTGTAGACTCAAAAGTAAATGCCCACTGGTATGTGATTGGTTAACAGTTTGCATACATTGTAAAAAAATATCCATTAATTCAGTTTTTCATGATTTTACAGAGTTTTTTACGGTCATAAATTGAATTATGGGACCTTTATCTCTGCTCTGTTGACTTTTGATGTTGAAAATTCAACTGTGCAGTTTAACAAAGTGACTTTTATTGACATTTTAGTTTGAAAAAGTACATTATATTGTATAAGAAATAATATATTTGGAATTAAGTCCGTAAAATAACAGGAAAACGTACTGGCAATTTATTATCAGGTGTTTGTATTGTAAATTACAAAACAAACCCAGACAATATATCACTTCAAACTATTAAAATGTCAATAAAAGTCGCTTTTTTTTTTTTTCAGCATCAAAAGTTGTTTGAGTAAAGATCAAGATCCCATAATGCAATTAAAAATTAAAGAAAAAAAACATGGGTAACAAAATAAGTTTTTTTCCAGTGCACTGTAAAAAAATATTCATTAATTGACAGGTTCTGCATTTTATGATTGACAGTTATTTTTCCTTTTATTTGTGGTTATGAATGCAATTCAAAAGCATAAATAAACAAAAAAAAAAACACCTAATCACAAAATACTGTTAATTTATGGATATTTTTTACAGTGTAGGCTAAAATCTGTGCTTTTATTGGTTTCATGTAATGTCCGTTGCGATCAAATTTTCCCTCCGATGAGATTCTGGCATTGTCAGAAGATTTCAATACTCTGCATGCAGTCTGACAAGCTACAATCTTTCATTCATTCATTCATTTTCTTTTCGGCTTAGTCCCTTTATTAATCTGGGGTCGCCACAGCGGAATGAACCGCCAACTATTCCAGCATATGTTTTATGCAGCGGATGCCCTTCCAGTCGCAACCCAGTACTGGGAAACACCCAAACACACTCACATTCACACACACATACAATTTAGTTTATTCAATTCACCTATAGCGCATGTCTTTGGACAGTGGGGGAAACCGGAGCACCCGGAGGAAACCCACGCCAACACGGGGAGAACATGCAAACTCCACACAGAAATGCCAACTGACCCAGCTGGGACTCAAACCAGCGACCTTCTTGCTGTGAGGCGACAGTGCTAACCACTGAGCCACCGTGCCGCCCAGCTACAATCATATAGGATTATAAAAAAAATTGCATGGTGTGAACTGGCCTTTACAGGATATTTGTATAATTTAAAGATCAATGGATTTTTTTTTTTATATCTCGGTTCATGACCTCTTTATGAATTCCATATTTGGACCATACCATCCTCTTGCTCATTGCGTTGCAGATTTAGTTAATCACATTGTGGCAATTGAATACTCAGGGTTGTATCAGTTGTTTGAAAGCTTGGATTCGATTGTAGTCATTATTTACCCTGTTGGTCAATTACTCACATAGCCATGCGTAGCCAGACATTTGACTATAGTCATAAATCTGGTCCACTTTAAGTGTTGAATTTAGATTATTCTGGCCAAAAAAAACCCATTTAGACAGGAAGCGATTGTGCTACCAACATGTAAAGGAATAAGGTACAGTTTATTTGGTTTTTAAGTCAGAAAAAGAGGAATGGAAATGTGACTTTGTGATCAGAATTTTTTTTTTTCGTACCAGATATTTCACGTGCAGTATAGAGTCGTTATATATCCTACTTTCAAAATTTACGGCCTGCGACTTTACTCAGGACAGGCGGTATGGGAAAATGAATGGACGAATGGCGGTTTGCTTCAGTCAAAACGACTACTTTTTGGCAGACAGATTAAAACCTGTGCACTCTGAAGAGCTGTGGAACGGCAGCCAACCAGATTAGAGCTTGTCATTTTGGAAAGTGCTTGCCAGCTGTATTCATCAGACAGTCAATGAGTGGACTGCGGGTGGTCCATGAACCTTTTATTCCGAGGACAGTCAAGTTAGAAAAAGTGGTTTAAGGGCTGGAATGCAACTACACAGCACTTATAACATGAACAGACTCAAAACAGTTAGAATCATACATTTTGCTGACTTTGTAAAAGGCTACAATGTAAAAAATATCTGTTAATGAGGAGATTTGTGATTCATGTTTTCCCCCTTTATTTATGCTTTTGAATTGCATTATGGGACCTTAATCTTTGGATTAATATGGATTATTTTGTTCTCCATCCACATTGCATTGTTCATTAATTCATTTTCCTTCGGCTTGGTCCCTTTATTCATCAGGGGTCGCCACAGCGGAATGAACCGCCAAATTATCCAGCATATGTTTTACACAGCGAATGCCCTTTCAGCTGCAACCCAGTACTAGGAAACATCCACACACATACACTATGGCCAATTTAGTTTATTCAATTCACCTATAGCGCATGTCTTTGGACTGTGTGGGAAACCGGAGCACCCGGAGGAAACCCACGCCAACACGGGGAGAACATGCAAACTCCACACAGACATGCCAACTGGTCCAGCCGGGACTCGAACCAGCGACCTTCTTGTTGTGAGGCAACAGTGCTAACCACTGAGCCATGGTGTTGCCACATTGCATTGTAACATTGGAATTGTATTTTGGTATATGAAGGTTAAAATTCATTATATTTTTTATTTCAACGTATATTTCATAATATATTTGCCATAATATATTTTACTTATAAAATACTGTAGGTGTCTCATCAACTCAAAATTGTTCAATGTATACCAGCCTCTACTCAACTGAGTAATGTTAAGAATCTGCACCTCTGTGTTGATGAACAGGTCAGTGCCCGTGATGTACCACAGGCGGGCGTTTAAGCGGCAGTGTACAGAGGACGGAAGCTGGCAGTTGGGTGAGTGTGTGGCAGTCACATGTGAGCCGCCACCTCCCATTTTCCACGGCACCTACAAGTGCACAAACGGCTTTCAGTTCAACAGCGACTGCTGGATCGACTGCAACCGGTCGAACCACACGGTGAGACAGCACAGCCGCTGCAAACAGGTCTGTCGTCTTCTCTCTCTCTTCTCCTCTGCTCCTCCATCAACATCTCAGCCTATCATCTCTCATTGCTTTCCATTCATCATGCTCACCCTATTGCTCACTTCTGGGTGTTCATGGAGTGACAGACCTTTTACATGTGCTTGGTTTCATCCGTCAGCCTCTAATACATGAAATGGACAAACTGATCTGTAAGGTCATGCCCCTTCTTGACCTCCACACTTTCATTAAAGGTATAGTTCACCCAAAAAATTAAACAACACAGGCTCATTGTGATTATGTACCCCCGTATGCATTTCTGGAGATCGCAAATTGTGTAGCCAGAGCTACGTATGGCTGCATTTTGTTTTTAAAGCAAACGATACGGGGTGGTATGACGCTGCCGACGGCTTCTGCTTCCTTTTGCGCTACCAGCTGACCGCTTACCTCCATGTAGAGTGTTATCAGTTTGCCCAGTGGCTCGCCGCTTACGTCAGCAGACTTGAGATGCAGAGAGGAGTTGACTGCGACAACAGGGTTTGAGTCCGGCGAAGAACGGTTCCAGAAAGCAAGTAAAACAAAAACAAAAGCCAAAAAATAAAATAAACAAGTAAATAACAGGGTGAGAACGTGGTAAGATCTGGAAACGTGGTAAAAATGAGGCAGCCGTGAGGGCTTTTCTTTTTCTGGATTGCTTTTGAAAACAGTCGATTGGGTTTAGGGAAGGGGTGAGTGGGGTCGACAGCGGCCTCTGGTGGATTTGCGCAAGAAGAGCAGGTGCCAATGGCACTCACGAGAGAAATTTGAGATGTGAAAAAGCATACACAGCGAAAACAAAAACTGCAAAAAAACTTACCTCCTGGGACGTATTTCGTGCTTTCCAGAAATGTATGCAAGGGTACATATCAATAATGAGCCTGGGTTGAAATTAAATTATGTCATCGTGTACTCGTTTCAAACCTTTATGAGTTTCTTTATTCAGTTGAACACAAAAGAAGATACACTGTAAATAATGCTGGGTTAAACACAATTCAATCATATTGGCCAAACACAAATCGATTAAGTTAACTTTACAGATTTGTTTGTTTATTTATTTACACTTTATTGTCGCCAATGGGGAAATTTGTCTTGGACCCTAGGTCCACATTTGCATACACTGAACAAAAAAATACAACACAAATCAACACAAACATTTAATCATTAACACAAATATTACATATTTAAAAGTCTAATTTAACAAATTTAAGTGGATCGAACATAAAAAAATTAAGTTGCCCCAATGAAATCTCATAATTGTGTTGTTTCAGCTCATTTTAAATAAGTAGTTAAATAAGTAAATAAGCAACAAAAAAAATGTTTGAGTGTATTTTGAAAAATGTCGGAAACCACTGACTTCATACTATTGGCATTTCTAAGGAAGTCAGCTTTCTTCAAAACATCTTATTTAGTGTTGAAGATTTGCAGTAAATAGTGAAATAGTTAAATTGTCATTTGTAGGTAAACTATCCCTTTAAACTGCAGTTTTTTGTTGTAGTTGTTTTTGGCTCAGTGATGATGGTTAGTGAACTTCATTTCCTTTAATTCCTTTCAAGATAATCTAAAATCGTGAAAAAAGACGAAAATTGTCAAATTGTAATAAAAAGAAATGTCACAAAATCAGCTTATTAGAATGATATCTAAACTAGCATTCAATTAAAGGTACAATTCTCTATTAATAAATCATTAACTATGACTTTTGCCTCAGTAATCTTAATAGTTATACATTATTTATTTTATTAATAGTCAGAAGTACTAATAAACAGCCAATATCTTAATAACAGGCAGTTAATTAGACACTAATTAAGAGTGAGAATTGGTACTAAAGTGTTACCAAAAAGTTTAAATTGAAAGACATTGAATTTAACTGATAATGTACCTAAATAGGGTGGCACGGTGGCTCAGTGGTTTAGCACTGTTGCCTCCCAGCAAGAAGGTCGCTGGTTCAAGTCCCGGCTGGGCCAGTTGGCATTTCTGTGTGGAGTTTGCATGTTCTCCCCGTGTTGGCGTGGGTTTCCTCCAGGTGCTTCGGTTTCCCCCACAGTCCAAGTACTGTGTGTGAATGCGAGAGTGTATGGGTGTTTCCCAGTACTGGGTTGCAGCTGGAAGGGCATTCGCAGCGTAAAACATATGCCGGAATAGTTGGCGGTTCATTCCACTGTGGTGACCTCTGATAAATCAGAGACTAAGCCGAAGGAAAATGAATGAATGATTGAATGAGTACCTAAATAATCTCACATACATTTATTGGGACAGATATTTCAAAATCAATGAATTACATCCATAAAAACGGTCATTTGTGGGTGAGCTATACCTTTAAACCGCAGTTTTTTTGTTGTTGGCCCAGTGATGATGGTTAGTGAACTTAATTTCTGATGATTAATATAGATGATGGTCTTTATTCCAGGCTCCTTCCACCAATGTAATCCGGTGCAGAAAGGACGGGAACTGGACCGGCTCCTTCCGGCTCTGTCCAAACCTGACAGGCCAGTGCTCCCTTCCGCAGAACCTCAGCCCAAACATCCATCTCAGCTGCAAAGATGGACACGGCATAGGTCTCCGCATGTCTGATTCTCAATTCATAAGCTCAAAAATGAATGTACTGTATACAACTATGCCCTTTCAACAGCATTTTTAACATTGCAACAAGGGGCTGTGTTGTTACAGAATGTTTTTTCACATGACACTAAGTAGAATACATGTATGGTAACGTTTAGACATCAGCCGCAGGAAGTAATCAGATTTTTTTGAATAGGCTTGTTGTTCACTTGCATATTCTGGTTACTGATTTGCATGTAAAACAGACTATTCTATATTTTTTAATGAAATTTGGACTTTTATTTAGCAAGGATGCGCTAGGTTTATCGAAAGTAATAGTAAAGGCGTTTGTTAATATGTAGTGTTACAAAAGATGTTATTTCATATAAGTTTAAATACTTTTGAATATTATTTTCAAGTTAAACTAAAATCCTGGAAAAAAAAAACAACACGGCTGTTTTCAAAGTTTGTAATAAAAAGAAATCTTACTTGATCACAAAATCAGCTTATTAGAATGATATCTAACATCAATTTAAGGTACAATTCTCTATTAATAAACCAGTAACTATGACTTTGGCCTCAATAATCTCTTAATTTGCTGTTTATTAACAGTTATAAGCAGATGATTGAGGGGGTCAACTTTTTCGGTAATGTTAGCTTATGCAATACATGCTTCTGTAAATCTAATTTATGAATTTTTAATTACATCTAATTTATTAATAAAATGTATTTAAGTTTTCAGTGTTTTCTGGGATGTTTACTGTATTCTGACCTACAGTATACTATCTGATTAACTATTTCAGATGTCAAACTATACAAACTATGTATTTAATTTGACTTTACTTTTAGGCACTATATGAAAACAGTCATGTGAACACTTACGATGTCTATCGGTGCTGTAGATCTGTCGGTTTCAGACTGTCGAATTAATGTTTTCTCGCATAGACTAATTATGCATTCACAATGGTATGAAACGTTATGGGGTGGTCAAATGCATATTTATATTATCTATTATTTTAATTATTAACATTATTATTTAAAATATACAGATCAGAGCGAACTATTTCCCAGTATTAAAGGGCTGACCCCACATATATCTTGTTTGGACATCCTTCAGGGGGGATTAAGCGTTAATTGGGGGGGTCAAACACCCCTGTAATTCACACCCTTGTTATAAGCATTATTAAACAGCCAATATCTTAATAACAGGCGGTAAAAATAGTGAGAATTGCTACTAAAGTGTTGCCAAATAGTTTAAATTAATAATACATTAAAACATTTAGCTGACATAATAATCCACAATAATCTCACATACATTTATTGGGACAGAGATTTGAAGATCAATTAGTTACATCCATAATAATTACTTTACATTACATTACATAATAATATTCCAGACACTTTTAACCATTCCATTTTGTAAGGCACTGACAAAGGAATGGACAACAAAAGTATTTATAGATAAAAATACTGAGTCCCATTTCATTTAATTTAATTTAATTTAATAAAAATAAAATAAAAATTTATTCATTTATTTATTTATTGAAAAAATATATATATATTTTTTTTACATTTATTTAATTTAATTTAATTTTATTCATAGATAGAATAGAAGATTGAATAGAGTGTATTAGTAATAGAAGATCAAGCTACTTTAGCGACACAATATTGAACAAACAAAACTGAACGGTTAAGATGTACTGTAAGTGAAACAGGACATCAGTTTTCACAAGCTTTCACATTTTTTAAACTGCTACAATTCTAATGATGATAAAGGTGCATTTAATCAGTTACATGTTTAACCTGTGTCTGTGATGCCCAGCAGGAAAGGAGTGTGAGGTGTCGTGTCGAGATGCCAGCAGCAGTGTGGTCCTCCTGCCCAGCAACATAAGTGTGGCAGCGGTGATGAAAGACCACTGGTGGAACCCACCCAAAGTTAAGGTGAGGCCACAAACCTTGTTAGATTTGGGTGGGCTCGCTTTACTAATATAAATGTTTTGTCTGCGTAGTTTTATCTCAGATTGCAAACTTTGTCATATTTTTGATAAATATACTCGGTGAATGTTTGAGACCTGGTTGATACAAGTTGAAGCTTCAAACATGTCGTAATTCAGTACCTATATTTAACACCATGCAGTGCCGTTCAACACACGGTTATGATGTAACTTCTCAGAAATCATCATCAGTGTGATAGGGTTGCTACCTAAGCGCTAAAAAAGTAGTACAACAAACACCTTAAAGGGCTAGTTCACCCAAAAATGAAAATTCTGTCTTCATTTACTCACCTTTTCCTAGTTTTTAAACCTAAGTTTTTAAATTTCTTTCTTTTGTTGAACATACAAGAAGATAGTTTGAAGAAGGATGAAACCCTGTTACCATTGACTTCCATAGTATTTGTTTTTCCTACTATGGAAGTCAATGGTTACAGGTTTTCAGCATTTTTCAAAATATCTTCTTTTGTGTTTAACAGAAGACAGAATCTCATAAAAGTTTGAAACCACTTCAGAGTGTGTAAATAGTGAGTAAATGTTAATTTTTAGGTGAATTATGCCTTTAAGATGTAAACACGCCAGAGTATTCTGCAGTTGTTACTTAAAGTTTTGCTCACATTGATCATTGACAACAAAAAGGGCTGTGATGTATGTTTGTGCCATGCTATTATTAATTCCAGTGCATCATTATGTTTACTAGAATGAAGACCACACACACACACACACACACACACACACGCTCATTCATACAGGTGACATTTGGGCTTTCCCATATGCCTTATACTGCATTTACACTAGTGTGTTTTTGTCACAATCACCAGCGATTCAGTCTGCACAGATTGCTGGTATATACACTGATCACTAAAGAACTACAAATCCGCTGTTTCATGGACTACAACATCCAGTCATGCACCACACACACACAGCTGTTCCTGTTCCTGACTGATTGCACACACACAGCCGGAGGATTGTCATGAACTGATTGCATGGACTATAAGGAGAGCACTCACACACACGTTTTTGCGGAGTCTTGTTATTCTGTATAGTGAACATTACGACGTGTTTCCCTTGTCTTGCCGTGTACCGACCTCGTTTTGTTTATTCCTGCCTGCCTTTGACCATCTGCCTGTTTATTGATTACGTCTCTGGATTTGACCTCATACATCTGTTTGCTCCCGATTGTGACCTTTGCTTGCCTGACCATTCTCAATAAACCTGCATTTGGATCCTCACTCCCTTGTCCAGTTCCCGTTACAGATTTCCTTTTAAAACAGCAATTTAGAATAAAATTGCTCCTCTTCCAGATTGGTGTTTTCGGAAAAACGATCTCTGTCCACACTATACAGCCTGAAGCGCCTTTCACACATAATTCGTTTTTCCTTTGCAATTCACTACTTTTCTATTGTTTTTCCAATGTAAACATAAAATTGACAGATGTGTGTGACCGTTATGTTTGCATCTTGCATCTCTTGAAGAGCCACGCAGCATGTCCAGCGCTGCTCATTACTGTCAGTTCCAAAGCAATGGACTAATCAGAAGAACTCGGAGTCGAGACGATTGTTGCAAGTTTCTGTTTACAGGTGTTCAGTGGCGAGCGAGTGACACCGCTCTGAGGTTGGTTTGAACCCAGCATTAGAGCGTGTTCTTCAGATACAGATACAGACACTTGTATCTAAATTCAGTTACCCAGATTATTATCAGTAGATAATAAACCGCTTCATGGCATGACTGACCAATCCAAATCAAGCAATCCAGAGAGAAATTTTATTATGCTAAAAATGTTGGTAACAATTTACAATATGGGACACATAGTTAATGTTAGTTCATGTATTTACTACCAATAACAAACAATGAACAATGCTTGCACAGCATTTATTAATGGTAGTTCAACATTCACTAAAGCATTATTAACCAATGCTGTGCTTGTTAACATTAGTTAATGCACCATAAATTTAAAATATTTGACCATATTTTAGTTATTTAATATAGTTTTAACGCCCTCTGGCTGCTCTGCTCTGGTTTAGAGCAACGCGGTTATGCTTACCCTAAAAGTTACCTCATATTTTATAACTGATGGTTTCGATTATCTACTTCTGTTTCTGCATGTCCTTATAATCTGCTTTCAAGGAACATGACTACAGGAAGTTCGATGATACATAAGATAAAAGTTCTGCGCCAAAACAAATAATTGTCAGAACCACAAGCAAACATAACAAGCATGACCACATGACTGCATTAATGTGTTTGGACCTGTTTGTCACGAAAATATGTTGTAGACACAAACAAAAGCTGTAGACAGTAATAACAAATGTTTCCTTTGCTTATTTCCTAAGAGAGTCGCAGACTAGACCTCGAGCATTTCAGAAACGGCAAATATGATGAACAGTCAGACTCAAATTGTGGTCAGCAATGACTGAAAAATTCTTAACCTTTACCATGACGACATGGTAACTGTTTAAAGCAGTGGTTCCCAAAGTGGGGGTCACGAGACAATGAGGGGAGGTCGCTTGGTGATTTCCAAAAATCAAAAAAATTTTATTAAACTATTAGAATTACCATATTTTATCCATAACCTAGAGAAGAAAAAACATGCAAATAAAAAATTTTGTGACCCCTGAGGTGATTACATTATATTAAAGACACAGCACATTGATTTTATGGCACCAGGTTAAACTTTCTGACACCTTTACGGCACTCATGTACATTAAAAATAAATACAGGCCACAACTGAACATGGAGGATGATCTCTGAGTGGTGTTCTTCAAAATTAAATGATGAATAGACTTGGGCCTATTGGTGCGCCATTGTGTGTAAGGTTTATATATTTATAACCATCTCAGAGGATATTGGGGGTCGCGAGTCACTGGCATTGTTATTTTGGGGGTTGAGGGCTAAAAAGTTTGGGAACTCCTGGTTTAAACCAATGGTTCCCAAATTGAAGTTCGGGGATGCCCTGGGGAGTCGCACGACAATGAGTCGCACCCCCCCTAGTTGCTTGGTGATGTCCAAAAATACATTTTATTAAACTATTAGAATTACCATATTTTATCTATAACTAACAAAACATAAAAATAGTAGTTAATAAATACATTTAAAAACTATCTGCAAATAAAAAGCCATAAACTGTTGAAATTAAACAAATAAATCAATTACATTAAATCATTTTATGGTTGTTAGACTGTTGCATTTTTTTGTGTTGTCAATATGCTTGTGTTTATATAGGCCTATTAGTGTGTGTGTGCACAACTGCACACAGCGTTTGTTTGTTTATAACCACCTCTGAGGATAATGGGTGTGGCAATTCACTGGCATTCTAATTTTTGGGGGTCATGAGCTAAAAAGATTGGGAACCCCTAGTTTAAACCATTGTCATATTCCAGATGGCCTTCGGTTGAAACATTTTAATGCGCCTTTTCACTGTGTAAGACGAGAAAGAAGTGATTTTATCTCAACAGTAGACTCTTTGCTTTGTGTCTTACTAACAGACGGTGACCACAAAAAAGCCAGCGACTCTAAGAAACTCCCGGAATGAGATGAATGTGTGGCTCATCTATCTTTGTGGAAACTTTGAGATTTAATTTGCTATATCAATAGCTGTGGCGAGGGTCAACAAGGTCAGACATGTCTCAAGGAATATCCATTTCCGCATTTACTATGTCATTCATTTATATATGGACTGCTGAATGACATTTTTGGGTGACGTCATGCCCGTCGGCGGTTATGAGGTTGTCTGGATTACTCGTTCCATATTTGCATTTCCTCCTCGGTTCTCTGTTGTGAGCGTTCTTTGGTGTGGTCGTGCTTTTCGTTCTCTTCGATGTGGTCTGTGCCCATGTGGTTCTTTACTTGATTGTTTAAGCTGCATTAGAGCTTTAGGAAGCACAAACAAATTCACTAGAGCACAGCTATACTGTAGTTTCCTCCAGATCTAATCCTCCATATCATAGGTTTTCTCCAGGATAAGTCAGCCTTGAAGGGGGATTGACCCGACAAGGCCTTTTGGGTTTCTTCATGGAGTTTGTTAGAGACTGAACAGGAGCAGTTTATTTCCGTCAATTTTATTGATTGCATACAAGAACAAAAAGACTGTATGTAGCTACTCATCTCATCCTCCCACAGGCCGGATATTCTTACAGTGAAGATGTGTTCATCATTTAGGTGTAAAGTGAAATATCAAAATAAACACAACAAAGTGAGAAAACAGCAGAAAAGTGTCAGATACAGAGGTTGTGTCAGACTTTCCCAAATGGTCTTAAACAAATCTGTCATAATTCATTATTACCCATCATTTTAGTTTAGTTTTAATGATAATATGACAATTGATAGCTTTTGTTTTTGTTTATATTTAAATTTTAATTTCTGAATTTACAGGATGCACATTTAGACTAGAACGCACCTGTAGGAGACACAATCTTTTTTTTCCCTCCATATGCACCAGACACCTTCTTATTAATACTCTATATTTCTGGAAAACATTGTGCAATTCTGAGTGTGCTTAACATGGGTGAGTGGGCTTGACAAACCACCTGTAGGTGACACACACACACTTTCCTCTCCATATGCACCAGACACCTTCTTATAAACACTTCATGTTCCTGGGATAACATTGTAATATCCTGAGTGCGCTGAGGAGACATACGCTATCATCTTTTCTCTCAATATGCACCAGACACCTTCTTATAAACGCACCACATTTCTGGGAAAACATTGTGCAATTCTGAGTGTGTTTCACCCGGGTGAGTGGGCCTGACAAACCACCTGAAGAACAACACACCTTCTTATAAACACTCCATGTTCCTGGGATAACATTGTAATATCCTGAGTGCGCTGAGGACACATACTCTATCCTCTTTTCTCTCCATATGCACCAGACACCTTCTTATAAACACTTCATGTTCCTGGGATAACATTGTAATATCCTGAGTGTGCTGAGGACACATACTCTATCCTCTTTTCTCTCCATATGCACCAGACACCTTCTTATAAACACTCTATGTTCCTGGGAAAACATTGTGCAATTCTGAGTGTGCTTCACACAGGTGAGTGGGTTTGACAAACCACCTGTCGGAGACACACACACTTTCCTCTCCATATGCACCAGACACCTTCTTATAAACACTCCATGTTCCTGGGATAACATTGTAATATATCATTATTTTAGGTAACTGGTTGCAAACAATTTATATGGGCTGAATTTAAACAAATTAAATGTAGTAATGTTCAACTTAATTGGTTTGTTTAAATTCAGCCCATATAAATAGTTTAGAACCAGTCATCTTAAAAAAAAAAAAGTGTAAATCTAAATCCAATGAATCCTCTTTCCTCTCCTGATGACATCCTCTTACTTCTCCATTTACACCAGACACATTCCTACAAGCAATCCATTACAAAGACTCAATCAATATTTGTCTAAATCATCTGCTAAATGAATGAATGTAAATGTAGACTATGCATTTATTTATAAGAAATGAAGCAGATGAACAGAGATTGTGCATCACTTCTTATGTTCTTATTACCAGAAACAGATGTGAAGGTTAGATTTGTTTGATGTCAATGGGAATAAAATAAAATATATAACATCTGTGCCTGAACAGGCAAATATGAGCAAAGCGATATTACACAATACAATATTGCAAAGAATAGCTCAGTGGTTAGCAATGTCGCCTCATAGCAAGAAGGTCGCTGGTTCGAGTCCCGGCTGGGTCAGTTGGCATTTCTGTGTGGAGTTTGCATGTTCTCCCCGTGTTGGCGTGGGTTTCCTCCAGGTGCTCAAGTTTCCCCCACAGTCCAAAGACATGCGGTACAGGTGAATTGAATAAGCTAAATTGGGCATAGTATATGAGTGTGAATGTGAGCATGTATGGGTGTTTCCCAGTACTGGGTTGCAGCTGAAAGGGCATCCGCTATGTAAAACATATGCTGGATAAGTTGGCGGTTCATTCCGCTGTGGCGACCCCTGATGAGTAAAGGGAC
>CAIGQV010018170.1:7949714-8028379 GCA_903798115.1 Danio jaintianensis
AATGAATGAATGAATATATATATATATATATATATATATATATATATATATATACTTGACTTCACACAGAAACAGCAACGCATGCGGCATGACATTCCTTTGTTGTAGAGACGCTATTAGTTAAATGCCGGCAAAGTAGAACACGGAAGCAGCTTGAAGCAGAAAGCCCGTGTATCTCTGCGGTCTGGAGGTATTATAAAGTTGATGACGACAGCATTGCCATAGCAAACTGTGAGATATGTAAACTTGGGATTGCAAGAGGTGGAAAGGAAAAGGCTACATTTAACACAACAAACCTGATAAGGCACCTCTAAAACAAATACCTGACACAAAACAGCGAGTGTACCCAGGCAACCCAGCCAAAGACGGGTCAGCTCACGCTGCAGGAGAGTTTGAAGAGTAGAGAAAAAATGCCCCGTGACAGCGCGAAGGCACAGGACATCACAGCCAAGATAGTACAAATCATCGCAATGAGTCACCTTTGTAGAGAACCCTGGATTTCTTATGCTTATGGAGCAAATAGAACCTCAATTGGAAAAAATTTTATGTATTATAGAAGTATCGAATCGGGTTTCGGTATCTGTAGATACTCAAAATCAAATGACTCGGACTCGAAGGCAAAAAAACCTGATCGGGACATCCCTAATATTAATATCAGTAAACTACACTGTAAAAAAAAATTTTGGGTTCCACACAATCAATTTGTGTTGGTACAACATGAAGGAATTAAGCTTTTTTAAAAGTAAAATGGAAAATAAGCTTTTTAAAATAAATTTAAGTGGATTGAGCATAAAAGTATTAAGTTGTCCCAAAAAAAAGGATTGTGTTTCAGCTAAATTTAAATAAGTAATTTGAACAAACAGCAAATGTCATTTTTTTGAGTGTAGTAGTATTGTAACTGAAGAGTCGGGGAACAACGAAGTTGAGGATCCATTTAAGTATTTATTTATATTTATTTATAAGTAATAGGTTTCTAAGGCCGTATGTAAAATTATGTGTAAAAATTTGTATCGATTACTGTAGAATCTGTATCTGCAAGACAAGTATACTTAGAATACTGAATTATACTTAAAAAAAAGATTGAGTAAATGTATAAGCCAGATTTACCTCGACTTATCTGTTAATTCACACTCAAAAAAAATGATTTTAAACTACTTATTTAAAATGAGCTGAAACAACACAATTCTTGAGATTTGTTTGGGCACAACTTAACTGTTTTATGTTCAATCCACTTAAATTTGTGAAAACAATTAAGTTAACTTACAGTAATCGATTTGTGTTGGGACAACAGGAAGAAATGGTGTGGAACCCAGCATTTTCTACAGTGCAAGTCAAATAATGAGTAATTATTTTAATTTAGTGTAATTTCCGAAAAATACATAAATTATATTTCTGAGAAGTTCATGAAGGGTAGACTTTTGAATTTAATAAACAAATACTAATAGCACGCTTGGTTACTTAGATTTTCTTGCCATCTTGTTAAAAAAAAAAAGTTTACCTTCACATTGGCTGCTTTATGTGTGTTTGAAACATTATTAACCATGTTCATTTTCTCTCATGCAGAATATCGTATGCACCATGGGACTGAAGTGGTATCCTAACCCAGAAGCGCTCCACTGCATAAAGGGATGCGAGGTAAGACATAATTCAGCACACATTTCAAACATTTCCTTGCTAAAATGTTATTGACCTTCACCGTAGCAGTAATAAGTGCAGGATAACAAACATTATCCCTGCGATGAGCCATTTTAAGGTGATCTCCCAGTCGTATACAGTCATGGAGGTCTGTTCTGACCTTGAACAGTTGTTTCTACCATCTTCTCCTGCTCTTTGAAGTCTAAAAACATAAATAAACCTGCTGTGCTTAGTGTCTTCCTCCCCTTTGCTCCTCCAGCCAGTCTAGTCGAATCTGAGTCAGGTTTAACAGGGCCAACAAAAGCAGACAAGTGGGATTTGTTACCACCTTTGTTTTCAATGAGCAATTTGTTTTCTTTTTTTTTTGCGTTTAAGAAGAACCTGGAAAGCTCATTTAGAGGTATCGAGTTCCAGGCTTCCTGAAATCGCTGAATGATGAGAACGAAAACACAGCTACCGTGTTCTCTTTACTGAAAGAGCTGTAGAAAAATCAAATTGCTACTGAAAAGACTGGCAGTTACGCATATGCAGTGTATTGCATACAGTGTTGGCTGTAATTAGTTGCAATTAACTTGTTGCTGTAATTAAATGACTTTTCTACTTTAAATTTTAAGTAAGGGATTACTGTTTTATTTTTAGGTCATTTAAATCGTTCTTGCGTGACACGATGACTCAGTGGTTAGCAATGTTGCCTCACAGCTGGTTCGAGTCCCGGCTGGGTCAGTTGGCATTTCTGTGTGGAGTTTGCATGTTCTCCCCGTGTTCGCGTGGTTTTCCTCCGGTTGCTCCGGTTTCCCCCACAGTCCAAAGACATGCGCTATAGGTGAATTGAATCAACTAAATTGGCTGTAGTGTATGTATGTGAATGAGTGTGTATGTATGTTTCCCAGTACTGGGTTGCAGCTGGAAGTGCATCCGCTGTGTAAAACATATGCTGGATAAGTTGGCAGTTCATTCGGCTGTGGCAACCCCTGATGAATAAAGGGACTAAGCCAAAGGAAAATGAATGAATGAGTCTATTTATTTACATGTGTAAATGTGTAAATTTATATTTATTCAGTTTTTAAATTAATTTCAGTAATATTATTGACATATGAAAATGTTCATATGATTTATTTACAATACAAGTTGGTAAAGTAATATTGTCTGTCTTTTAGTAGATCTATTATATGAGAGGCTTGCTTTGTTTATCAAATAAGTGGATCTAATTGGATTTGCATTGTAGACATTAAATAAAAGTTCAAAAAATTTTTGTTTTTTTTTTGTTTCAAATATTAGGTTTTTAGTTCCCAAAATAATTCTGCACAGACATAGCAAAAAAATGTCCGCAGTATCTGTCGGGCCCTACTTATAAGATACTTGCCATAAATGCTTTCAATAAATTCAACAGTTGTTTAAAAATCAATTCAGATAATTATTCTATTAATAATTCAATTTTTTAACTAAATAACATTTAGCGTTTATAAAGACAACTGCATATGCTTAAAGAGCCCCTATTTTGCATTATAAATGGTCATATTTTAGTTTTGGGGGTCTCCAACAACAGGCTGATATGCATGTAAGGTCAATAAACATTTTTATTGTCTTATAATATGCATTTATTTTTACCTAATTATCCCAACGACTCCCATATGATTCGTTCAGCGATTCATTTGTTCCCAAACCCCTCCTTAGCGCTAAGCTAACCTGTGCTGATTGGTCCGATGACCCAGTCTGTTGTGATTGGTCGACTGGGTTCAGCGGGAGACAGAGAAATACCCACCACGGCTATAAAGTAGCAGCCAGAGAGTATGTGAGAGCCCAATGCAGGAATGCAATAAAGCAATGCAGTTAAACACCAGCATATTACTCTACTCTACTCTTAACCCTAACCCCAAGTAATAACAACGACACACATTCAGTATTAATTCACACAGTGGCTAAAGTTAAACTATTTTGAAAACTGACCGCGCCGTGCATGTGAGGAACAGCTGATGGTGGCCATAGCAACAAACAGCAGAGGATCAGGAGCACAAAATGCATTTAAATTGGTAAAGGAAGACGCACGTGGCACGTTTTCAACGTGGCTTTGGACACAATATGTGAATAGCTTTAACTTCTAGTGAATAGATTTAACCTGAGAGACAGTACAAGCACTGATCTATAATAGATAAGTGATTACAAGCCACGGGGGCGATTACAACTTCTAAAACACAATTAAACACACATTTTGCAAACTACACAATACGAGGCAACAATTTTAATTACACTTACATGTTATGATCCGGAGGAAGAAGAAACTGGTCCATATGAACAGCAACAGTTACTGAAAAAGTCCCTGTCAAAGCCTGACAAAGTCCTATACATAATAGTGTCTGCTGCTCCTTCCTTTAATAGCAAATGGCCGACGAATCCCGCGCTGCAGCGTAGGTTATTGTATTAAAAATATGACAGGAACAAACACAACACTAGGTTGGTTGTACTGTGGTGTCATTGTGAAAATGAATTTTAACCCTTTATTCCCCGCAGCCGAATCTCCATCAGTCAGTGATCGTCATATTCGCGTCATGATCAGTCCCGTGATCCTCAGCGCTCCGCTAGTGTCTGAAGTCAAATGCACGTTCACATTTTACCGGATATATAACTACATATTTGGTGATGTACTTTATCGACGTAGACGCGTTCAAACAAAAGATCCGAACCCAACTCGATTCATTCATTCGACTCTGAGTCAACTATTTCGCTAAAGAATCAGTAGTTTTAAACACTGTGCACTTTCAGATTTAAAGCTCAGCTGGATGTTTTCATTCACTTAGAGCTGTGCTACACACTACATGGAAGCTCATTTTCAAAAACCCATAATAGGGGCTCTTTAAGAAAAAAATATTGAGAAATTAGTTCATAACAATGTATGGTATAAATTCAGAGAAGCAGAGTAATTGTAAATGTATATTTTTTGTTATTCGGATATTTTGCATATTAACTCAAGTAAATCAGTTTTTATTTGCCCGACAACTGAAACAAAGAAATGCCAATATACTATATGTATAAAATATGCTGTCATTAATTTTAAACGTTTTCGTTTTAATACATATATTGTTTAATTACAGTGTTATTTTTTTAAACAAAAATAAAAGGTCCTGTTGGAATTAAGAGTTTAATTTCTATTGTCTATGCGTGGAGATTTACGTAATTTAGATTTAAGTTATTCAATTACTGAAGTACTTATTGCGTTACTTTTCAGACGAAGCAAATAGAAAAGTAATTTAAATACAATTTTAATTATGTAATTAGTAATTAATTTTGTTTTTGAAGTAACTTACGCAACACTGACTGTATATACTGTAGTTTTTTTTTTTACTTTTAAGGCTTATTTGTGAGGTGTACAGTATTGTGTATTTTTAGTTGTTTACAATGTTTTTTACTTGTTTTATTTTTTATTTAATTTTGTATAACCTCTGGATATTTGCTGCCTTGGGATATCTGCTATTCTTGTATCTTTTAAGTGTAAAGCGCTTTGAAATTTTCTTTAGAATATATATATATATACAGTTGAAGTCAAAATGATTAGCTCTTGTGATTTTTTTTTTCTTTTTTCTTTTTCAAATATTTCCCAAATGATGTTTAACAGAGCAAGGAATTGATATTATTATGTCTGATATAATTTTTTCCTCTGGAGAAAGTCTTATTTGTTTTATTTCGGCTAGAATTAAAGCAGTTTTTTTGTTTTTTTTAAACCATTTGAGGGTCAATATTATTAGGCCTATTAAGCAATATTTTTTTTCAATTGTCTACAGAACAAACCACTGTTATACAACAATTTGCCTAATTACCCTAACTTGATTAATTAATCTAGTTAAGCCTTTAAATGTCACTTTAAAAATGTCTAGTAAAATATTATGTACTGTCATCATGGCAAAGACAAAAAAAATCAGTTAATAGAAATGAGTTATTAAAACTATTATGTTTAGAAATGTGTCGAAAAAATCTTCTGTCCGTTAAACAGAAATTGGGGGGGGGAAATATACAGGGGGTCTAATAATTCTGACTTCAACTGTATATTAAAAAATATTATTATTATTATTACTGAAGCACAAATGCTACTCTGAAAAAGCTCTTCAGCTCAGGATGAAGATGTGCGATGAATCTGCACCTCGGTCTCATATATAACAAGTCCTGCTGTAATGTGACAGCGAGATGACCAGTCCATTTTTTATTTGCGGGCCAGAGCTGCAGACGTTTGAACCCAGCTCATCCTAACCCAGTTTTCAATGGGAGGTAATTAGCAGCCCTCTGAAAGCTTTCGGGTCGGACCAGAGAGATGATTTCAAACTGGAAAAGGTCACAGGTGTGCTGGGCAACCTTTTGTGCCTGTCAAGATGGAAATGTGTAGTAACTCCCAAGGGAGACACATATAAGTTTAATAGGGCTTCGGTTTCCCCATTAAAAGCGGCCTCCACCATCCACCAGGCCGGGAATACTAACTCAATTTTTCCAGGGCAACATAATTGCAACAGACTCAAGTCTGTGTGTCTATTTTTACACAGTTGTGGATGCATGCAAGTGTGAATGGCTGTTTCTTTCTTGCTTGCTTGCTAGTTTTAATATTATGAATCTATTGATGGAGCTTACCACATCCTTAATCACTGATGTTATTTGTGTTTATGCATGTGGTCCATGTTACAGAGCAGTGTTTGTTTGTGTTTCACCAGCCGTTCATGGGCGACAATTACTGCGACGCCATCAACAATCGAGCGTTCTGCAACTACGACGGCGGAGACTGCTGTCATTCGACTGTCAAAACCAAAAAGGTACGTTTTACTTTGTTTAATTAGTGAATTCTGTGTTTACACTTAGACATACTATATGCTGATATTAAATAATTCAATGTATTGTCATAATGAACATGAACCGTATTGTGGGTACTTCAAAATACAGTGAATATTTATTTATTATTTAATCTTT
Organism: Danio jaintianensis; assembly: GCA_903798115.1. Taxonomy (NCBI): domain Eukaryota; kingdom Metazoa; phylum Chordata; class Actinopteri; order Cypriniformes; family Danionidae; genus Danio; species Danio jaintianensis. The sequence goes on from CAIGQV010018170.1 coordinate 7,956,294, forward strand.
TAGAGTTATTTTTAAAATTTTAGTTGATTGTTTTAGGGCAAAAACATCAGAAATTGACATTGAGAAACAAGATAATATCCATCATATAAATTGAATCCTGACCCCCACATGAAAATTATAAAAAAATTATAATAATACAATTAAATTGTAATTAAATAAACAAATAAACAAATTAAGGATTTTACTAAATTATTTTACAATTAGAGTGCTTTTTAAGAATATCCATATTGTGTGTGCAGTGGTTTTATAACAGGTATTTATTCATAACAGCGACAAATGTTTGGAGACGTACACACACCAGCCACTTTATTAAGTACACCTGTCCAACTGCTCGTTTACGCAAATTTCTAATCAGCCAATCACATGGCAGCAACTCAACAGGCTCACCAAAATTGGACAATAGAAGATTGGATAAACTTTGTCTCGATTTCTGCTGCGACATTCGGATGGTAGGGTCTGAATTTGGCGTCAATAACATAAAAGCATGGATCCATCCTGCCTTGTATTAACAGTTCAGGCAGGTGGTGGTGGTGTAATGGTGTGGGGGATATTTTCTTGGCACACTTTGGGCCCATTAGTACCAATTGAGCATCGTGTCAACGCCACAGCCTACCTGAGTATTGTTGCTTACCATGTCCATCCCTTCATGACCACAGTGTACCCATCTTCTGATAGCAGGATAGCGCACCATGTCATAAAATGCGAATCATCTCAGACTGGTTTCTTGAACATTACAATGAGTTCACTGTACTCAAATGGCCTCCACAGTCACCAGATCTCAATCCAATAGAGCACCTTTGGGATGTGGTGGAATGGAAGATTTGCATCATGGATGTGCAGCCGACAAATCTGCAGCAACTGTGATACTATCATGTCAATATGGACCAAAATCTCTGAGGAATATTTCCAGTACCTTGTTGAATCAATACTACAAAGGATTAAGGCAGTTCTGAAGGCAAAAGGGTGTCCAACCCGGTACTAGTAAGGTGTACCTAATAAAGTGGCCTGTGAGTGTAATTGATTAGCTTTAAGGAATAGTTCAAACAAAAAAGAACAAATTAAATTAACAAATAAACTAATTAAGGACAAAATACTAAATTATTTTACAATTAGAGTGCTTTTTAAGAAGATTCATATTCTCTTCGCAGTGGTGTTATAGCAGGTATTTATTCATAACAGCGACAAATGTTTGGAGATGTAATTGGTTAGCTTAAAGGAACAGTTCACACAAAAATGAAAATTACCCAATTATTGACTCACCCTTAAGCCATCTCCGATGTATATGACTTGTTTCTGTCAGACGAACAATGTCGAAGAAGTCTGAAATTTCATCCTTGATCTTCCATCCTGTATAATGGTGTTGGATAGTGACTTTTATTTTGAAGGTTACAAAAGCGCATTAATCCATCGTAAAACTAACCCATACGCCACCAGGGGGTTAAAGCATGTCTTATAAAGCTGATCGTTGTGTTTTTGTAAGAGAAATATATCAAAAACTCCAATCACAGACTTCTGCTGTCAACTAAATGCACGTTATGTGCGACTGACGTATACGACGTATGGCGCATAACATAAGACGCATTCTGTGATATAATATCATGATTTATACTATGATAAAAGGTTCAGCAATTAATCGCAACAAGAACGTTACGGTTACTACGTAACCCTCATTCCCCGAGGGGGGAACGGAAATGCTATGTGGAAAAACTTCCACTATGGGGATTTTGTCAGAAGCCAATCATCTGAAAGAGTAATAAAACGGGCCAACGAAATGCCAATGAATTGGCGGCGTCAGTGTACACAGCTGGCAGCAATCACAATTATTCGTGTATAAAGATGCCAGCCGTGCATAGCAAAGACACCTTTTCTAGCTGAAGAGCCGAACTAAGTCGTCAGCTAAGGCGCAACCGCTTGTGGCGAAGCAACATAGCATTTCCGTTCCCCCCCTCGGGGAACGAGGGTTACGTAGTAACCGTAACGTTCCCCACTGGAGGGGAACTTCAATGCTATGTGGAAAAACTTCCACTATGGGGAAATGTATGGAAAACGCCACAGCGATTGAACCTTACCACGTCACTGGTGAGAGGTTTGCCAGGCTATAGCGTGAGCGCACCATCATCACCAGAGACGCAGCCCTCCAACGTGTCCCCTGGCCCTAACTTACCTTACTTACCTGTGAAGCATTAAAGGCTTATTTACATTTTTCGGAGAGTCGTAAAGTACACCTAGTTAAATTCTAGGAATTTTAAATACGACAGTACATTGGGAAGCGTGCAGTCCCGATAGGGAGGATGCTGCGGAGGCCACCTGCTACCCAATGGGGAGACCTTTTGGCAAGAGGACATATGGACTAGCCCTGAAGGGGGGAGTACGCATATGAAGGATGGTTAGCAAACCATGGCCCTGGCTCTGATAAGCGAGGGAGATGGCATCCACTATCCAGTGGGCCAACCACTGTTTGGATACGGCACTTCCCTGCTGCCGACTGCCGTAACAGACAAAGAGCTGCTCAGAGGATCTAAAGCTCTGAGTGCAGTCCACATAAATACGCAGAGCGCGAACAGGACACAGCAATGAAAGGGCTGGGTCTGCCTCCTCCGAAGGCAACACTTGCAGGCTCACTACCTGGTCTTTAAACGGTGTGGTAGGAAGCTTGGGCACATATCCAGGCCAAATTTTAGGCACGAATCACTGACCGAAAATGCCTCCAGGTCCCCGACCCTCTTGATCGATGCCAACGCAACCAGCAGAGCAGTCTTCAAGGACAGAAATCTCAAGGACACTGAGTCGAGTGGTTTGAACGGATCTCAACGTAGGCTCGTAAGCACTACAGAGAGATCCCAAGAGGGCATGAGAGGGGGGCGGGGTGGATTTAATCGCCTCGCACCTCTGAGGAACCGGATGACAAGGTTATGCCTTCCCACGGTGCCACCATCCACCGCGTCATGATGAGCAGAAATGGCAGCAACGTAGACCTTCAGTGTGGAGGGTGACAGCCTCTGCTCCAACCTATCCTGAAGGAAAGAAAGCACAACGCTGATCTGGAAAGTCCGGGGGTCTTCTCGGAAAGAAGCGCACCATTCAGTGAATAGACTCCACTTCAGGGCATAGGCATGCCTCGTAGAGGGTGCTCTAGCCTGAGTGATGGTGTTAACCACCGCAACTGGTAGGTCACCTAAGTTTTCCTCACTCCGTCTATGGACCACCCGTGGAGGTTCCAGAGATCTGGGCGTGGGTGCCAGATGGTGCTCTGTCCCTGAGAAAGAAGGTCCTTCCTCAAAGGGATCTGCCAGGGGGGGGGCCGTTGCGAGGAGAGAGAGTTCTGATATCCAGGTCCGGTTGGGCCAGAGGGGCGCAACTAGCAAGACCTGCTCCTCGTCCTCCCTGACTTTGCACAGTGTCTGTGCGAGTAGGCTCACTGGGGGGAACGCGTATTTGTGCATGCCCCGAGGCCAGATGTGAGCCAGTGCGCCCGTGCCGAGGGAGCCCTCGGTCAGGGAAAAAAAACACTGGCAATGGGTGCTCTCGGGGGACAGGTCGACCTGGGCTTCTCCGAAGCGCGCCCATATCAGCTGAACAGACTCGGGGTGGAGCCTCCATTCTCCCAGATGTGGAAGCTGCCGTGAGAGCGCATCGGCTGCACGGTTGAGCTCGCCAGGGATGTGAATGGCACGCAGAGATTTTAGCCACGTATGACTCCAGAGGAGCAGACGGCGAACGAGCTGAGACATGCGGCGGGAGCGGATACCCCCCATGCGGTTGATATACGCCGCCGTCGACATGCTGTCCGTCCTGACCAGCACGTGCTTCCCCTCCCAGAGCGAGATACACTGCCAACAGCTCCAGGCAATTGATATGCCAATGCAACCGGGTTCCTTTCCACGGACCCGCAGCTGCATGCCCGCAATGCACGGCACCCCAGCCTGTGCTGGAAGCATCCGTCGAGACGACAACATGCTTGGACGCTTGTTCTAGTGGCACTCTGGCCTGTAAAAACGCAGGGTCAATCCAGGGACTGAGGGCGCGGCGACACAGCGGAGTGACAGTCACTCGGTGCGTGCCCGCGTGCCATGCGCGTCTGGTGACCCGATCGTGAAGCCAGTGCTGAAGTGGTCTTATATGGAGCAATCCGAGCGGCGTGACAGCGGCTGCGGATGCCATATGCCCCAGGAGCCTCTGAAATTACTTCAGAGAGACCACAGTTTTCCTGTCGAACTCCCTCAGACAGGTCAGCATCAGCTCGACGCGCTCTCGGGAGAGGTCCAGCTCCAACCCGAGAAAAGAGATTCTCTGCACGGGGGCGAGCTTGCTCTATTCTCGGTTGACCTGAAACCCCAAGAATGGAGATATGAAAGCACGCGTCCTTCAGGTCTATTGCTGCAAACCAATCCTGAGGACGGACGCACCGGAGGATGCGCCTCTGCGTGATCATTCTGAACGGCAGCTTGTACAGACAGCGGTTCAAAACACGCAGGTCTAGGATTGGCCGTAGCTCTTTTTGGGCACGATGAAGTACGGGGTGTAAAACCCGCTCCTCATCTCGGCTGGAGGGACCGGCTCGATTGCATCCTTCACAAGGAGGACAGCAATCTCCTTGCGCAAGACAGGGGCGGACACAGGGCTGACCCTGGTGAAATACACACCCGTGAACTTGGGAGGTCGTTTGGTGAACCGAATCGCGTAGCCGAGTCTGATTGTGCGAATGAGCCATTGCGACGGGCTGGCCAGCGCTAACCAGGCTGGCAGAGCTCGCGCAAGTGTCATCATAGGCACGATCGTTGACGCACCAGCGGTGGGGCAGCACGGAGTAGGAGGGCTCAACCGGGGAGCACTGGGGTCCCACGGAAGAGCAGGAGGCAAGAGATTCACTCTCACCTTTCTCCGAGGGTACTGAGAGGTGGCTGAGGATGTGCGATCCGGCGAACTGGAAGGCATAGCGTCCCAGACTGGCAGTGTTCGGGCTGACACATCCGGGTAAGGGGAAAAATGCTCTTTTATTGAGAATTTGGCAGCCGCCGGCCTGGCGTTAAAAAAACGCTGCTTGATGTTGTGATGCCCGGCCCTCCACCAGGGAAAGAGCAAGTTCCCTCTTCTCCGGATGGCCCGTCTCAGGGATGCTTCGCGGCCCATTTACCGGACTTAACGGCGCCCTGGGACGGGGACGAGGAGCAGCCGAGGTGGATGGTTCGGCAGGGGGAGCGGTCTTACGAGCCCGCCGATAGATGGGCTCACCCATCGCATTTGACTTCTCCTTCACCGCCGTGAACTCCTGGGTGAATTCACCGTCAGTGTCACCGAATAGGCCAGCCTGGGTGCGTTAAGAAAGCGAGCTTTGTCAACGTCACGCATATCAGCCAGGTTTATCCAGAGGTGGCATTCCTGGACCACTAATGTGGCCATCGTCCTTCCCATGGCACGCGCAGCCGACTTGGTGGTACACAGAGCATAGTCGGTTGCGGTGCGGAGCTCATGCATCAAGCCTGGGTTGGAACCACCCTCGTGCAGCTGGGCCAATGCCTGCGCTTGGTAGAGCTGATACGTGGCCATAGCGTGCAGGGCAGAAGTAGAAGCTGTGTAGGCTCTGGCCCAGAGGGACGCAGATAACCTGCACGCCTTGGATGGGAGACGAGGCTGACCGCGCCATGAAGATGCACCACGCGGGCATAAATTGACCGCAATGGCACGCTCAAACTGGGCGATCGTCTCGTACCTCTGGGCTGCTCCACCGTCAAGGGTGGTGAAAGTGGAAGTGCATGCAGATCGGGCAGAGAAAGGTGCCCTCCAAGACTGCGTGAGCTCACTGTGCACTTCCGGGAAGAAGGGGACGGGAGGCTTGGAAGGCTTTGCCTTCTTCTTAGCCTCCACATAACACCCATCTAGTCGGTCCGGCCGTGGGGCTGGGGAATAAACCATCTCCAGACCCACAGCCGAAGCAGCCAGGGAAAGCACGGCCATCATATCTGCCTCTAGATCCGACGCCTCGCTCACCACCCCGGAGGGAGGGAGTGGGTTCAGATCCTCGTCAGATAATGACAGCCCACCCTCCAATGCAGCGATGGACATCTGGTCCTCGGTGTCATCGAGTGAGAGGGCGACCATCCGAGAGGATGGAGCACTTCTCTCACTTGAAGCTTGGATGGAGCGCGCTGAGGAGTGGGGGGTCCACAAGCCCGAGGGCGGCGGATTGACTCCCACTGTAACCCTCAGATCTGCCAGAATGTCAACCGACTTGCGGGGGACAACAGGGGTGGTTCGTCCTTTTGCAAGAACGAGCCGCAACCTTAGCTGCGCAACAGACTTGCCATTGCAGTAATGGCATGCGCTGCCCGCAAGCACCGCATTAACATGCTGGACCCCCAAACATGTCACGCATTGCTCGTGCCCATCATCCGGGGACAGGAAACCACCGCATCTAGAAACGCACGTTCGGAACGACATCTTTAAAAAGACGCGCTGCACGACCGTGTTGCTCTTTTAGGAAACTTGCTCCTATACTCAGCGCTCTAGAAGGACCGGACCCAGAGAATGCCCAGGCAAGGGAGAATAGCCCAGCTCAACCGTCTGCCAATGCATTGTCACACACTCTGGAACCGGGAGAAACAGCCTGTTCAAACACCGGCAGCTTTCTCGTTCTCTCTCTCTATCTCTCTCGAAGGAGGTTTGGAGGAACCCAAGGACTCTCTCAGTAGCGTGTTCGGCTCTGAAAGCGAAAAGGTGTCTTTGCTATGCACGGCTGGCATCTTTATACACGAATAATTGTGATTGCTGCCAGTTGTGTACGCTGACGCCGCCAATTCATTGGCATTTCATTGGCCCGTTTTATTACTCTTTCAGATGATTGGCTTCTGACGAAATGCCCATAGTGGAAGTTTTTCCACATAGCATTGAAGTGCCCCTCCCGCTGGGGAACCCTATTTACACTTGGTAAAGACTGTAATCTACAGATTCCGACAGGGTAAAACGTCTTGCATTGTAATAATTATCTCCTGAGAGAGGAAACTTTTAAGGACGGGGAAACTCTGTGAACCCTATACCCACTATGTATTTGTAGACGTTTTGTACTGTAGATGAAGCATGCACATATATGTTTGGGTGTTTTTTTCCGAAGCCATGGCAACGAACGGTTGCATATAGCATTTCCATATGGGTTTTCCAACAAAGAGCAAGATACATGCGTTTAATCTCGAGGGTGGTAAATAGCCCTTTTTCTGCACGCTTGTGTACTGTTCTTCTTTTTCCAATGGACTTGTCATCCTCTTTCACTTGATCCTCTCTTACTTTTTCCTTGAGCAAGTTTTCCTGGCTGCCAGAGAAAGTGAACTTCTCTTTTGACAGACAAAGAATGAAGTAACTTCTCCAAAGTTACAACAGCGAACTCTGGAAGCACACTGGATTGCTCTTTGGTGCCAAGACCCCCCCAAAAAAAGTTGGCATGTGTGATGACGCATTTCCCGGCAGAATACACAAGTTGTTGTGAAAGGTCTAGAAGCGGCAGTTGGAGCTCAACCCTTAACATTTAAATACAGCTGTAAATCATATAGAAACATGTAAACTCGGGAGGGCGTTTGCTTTGTCACACCAGAGGATTACCCAAGCAAATAATAAAACCAACTGCGCATCCTCCTCTTCTCAGAGCCAGAGCTGCTGACCGATACGTTCTCAGTCCTGAACTGGGTTAATTAGTGCTTGTAAATAAGGAGTTTGGGCTTCTATATCCAGAACAGAAGAAACATTTGCAACATTCTTGTTTGAATTCTAAAAGGCTGCTTGCTGCCTGAAGCAAATAACTTAAAATTATTACAAATATATTTCACAGGTGATTTTTTTCAAATGTAATAGTTTTAATAACGTTATTATTTTTGTCTTTGCCAAGATGACAGTACATAATATTTTACAAGATACTATAGTATTCAGCTTAAACTGCAATTTAAAGGTTTACTAGGTTAAATAGGTTAACTAGGACAGTGGTTCCCAAAGTGGGGGAGACAATGAGGGGGCTTTGGTGATTTCCAAAAACATCATATATGTTACTAGTGCTATTAGAATTACCATATTTTATCCATAACCTACAGAAGATAAAAATAGTATTTAATTGTTACATAAAATAACAACATGCAAATGAAAAGCCATCAGTCTTTCAATTCTTTTTCTTTTCTTTTTTTTGGATTGCGACCCCTGGGGTTATTACGCTAGATTAATGACACAGCAGTAGTGTTAGTTGCAGCAGATTGATTTTACGGCACAAACTTTGACACCTCTCATTATCATTAAGTGAGATTAATATTAAATTAAACAAATAAATAATGACTATAAAAAAAATTATATGGTTGTTAGACTGTTAGGGGGCGACACGGTGGCTCATTAGATTTCAATAATATTTTTCAGTAAAAATGTAATCAGTAAGTAATCCAAACTGGTGGTGTTTTTATTTTCTGAGCAGGATTGAACAGTTCTAACTTCATTTTCTAAAGAAGCTGTTAAATTACACACATAGCATGATTACTGTAAGTAAACAGAACTGTTCCTAACATTTCAACACTACATTCACTATGATGCTGCGAACTAATTACTATCCACACTATAATGTTCTCGATCACTATAAAAAAATGTTAAAGAGATAGAAAATTTCCTTACCGGTTACTCACACTCATAGTCGGGTAGTTTTTAACTTTTATGCATTTGTTTCTTCTGTCGAACACAGTACAAGATATTCTGAAGAATGCTGGGAAGCAAAAGCCATTGACTTCCATAGAAGTCCAAAAATACTATGGAAGTCAATGGCTGCTGGTTTCCAACATTCTTCAGTATATTTTCATTTGTGTTTAACAAAAGTAAGAAAGTCAAACAGGTTTATAACAAGTTGAGAGTTGAGTAAATGATGGCAGAATTTTATTTTTGGGTGAACTATCCCTTTAAAAGTAGATTTTAATAATGCCGTTCCTTGAGTTTATTTGTGAGTGATACCTCAGTCAATTACCAATGAATGAAATATATCTGTATACACACGGTCCTGTTCAACTGCTTCTTTAATGGCAGCAATGATGACTTGCCTAAGTATCAGAACTGGGAATCAGAAGTGTGAGTTAAGTGATTTTGAATGTGACATTTTAAATTGGACATTCATATTACATGTCTGCATGATGCTGATACAAAACATGGGCCAAAATCTCTGAGGAACGTTCAGAGGCATTCTACCTTGTTAAATCTATGCCACACAGAATTTGAAGTTCATGTCTAAAGGCAAACATGGGGCGCCATTGCAAGAAGTACATAATAAAGTTGGGTCCCACTTTATATTAAGTGGCATTAATTACATTAAAATAAACTATTTGGTACAATGCACTTCTTGTGTACATACAAGTGTTTACATTGTACTTATGATTAAAATTATGTGCATGTAATTACATCTGTAATTATTTTCTGTGATTACAGTTAGAATTACACTGGTGACACATCCCTTACAGTTTAACACACCATAAGTTTCATACAATACAGTATGAACACAGTACATTGTACATATTGTTTGATGTAAGTATCAAGTAGTTAAGGCCACTTAATATAAAGTGGGACCTAAAGTTGAGAGTACAGAGAAGGTAATCAAAAGTGTTAATAATGAACTTTATGATACAAAAAAAATCTGCTCTTTTGAACGTTCTTTTCATCAAAGAATCCATAGTGTACACCAAAACGTTAAGCTGTTTGGCTGTTTTTAATATTTACATAATAATAACAGGAAGAAATGTTAATTCAGCACGAAATATTAGCATAAAATAATTTCTGTAGGATCATTTAACACTGTAAACTGGAGTAACAATGCTGAAAATTCAGCTTTAAAATTAATATATTAAAAAAAATTAAAATAAAACTCTAAAATATAACTTTTTAAAATACTCTTTCATTTTAAACAGTTTATGTATCAAAACAAAAACGTTATGATGATAAAGATAAATGTTCTTCAGTTGAAAAATATAATAATTCTGTAAATAGAAAAAAAGAAAATGTATTTAAAGGTGCAGTATGTAAGTTTGACACCCAGTGGTGGATTAGGTATTGCATTCCTGGATCAAAACTGACAATGATCACCTCAGGTACACCTCATGTGCTTTATTCAGTGTTAAATGCTATTAATGTGAGTTTGAATGCCGTTTTACGTGACATTTATTGCCATACTACTGAAAGCAGCAGCAGATAGTTTACCTCAGATCTTGAAAATAAAATAAACCGTTTGAAACTTTAGAACTGTGACTCAAAACCAACACATATCAGTGATTCAGCATGTACATTTAATAATGTTATAAAGTTTTAATATGTATTAATTATGTTATAAACCATACCATTTCGTTGGAGTGCAGTGAGTGCACATATATTCTGTGCTTCTGAATGGCTGTATTTAAATTTCTGTCGTGTTTCGTCTGGTCCAAAAAGCCAAATTGCTTATCACTGCAAATCTCGTCACGTAGCATGTCGTTAGGACACGAGGTTACAATGTAACCTAATGCTCACCTAATGTTTACGTTCGTAATATTTATATTCTTTGCTAATTAATAACCTCATGTGGAACTCTGAATCTGCGTCTCATTTCGGAGTCTGCTACTGTCCACTGGAGGTCGCGTTTCGGTCACGGGCGCATGCTTTGAGAGCCTTTCTGAATGAATGAATGAAATGCGTGGTTTTCCACCAAGGCAACCCGGGGTGCTGAAATATAATTGGCTAAAGTGCCAGTGGGCGGGTTAAAAGAACCAAAACAAAGACAGCGTTCCTGCACGTAACAGACATTTTTAAAGCAGAATATCTGACTTCAGCATTGTTTTTCAGATAAACAAGTATGTTCACTTGGCATGTTTCTTAAATATCTGCAAACATATTATGGTATTTTTATGCTTTAGAAGAGTCAAAAACGTACATACAGCACCTTTAAAGTATTTAAGTCAAGTATCCTAGAAATAAAAAAAAATGCTTGGTTGAGTGTAAGCGCTATTAATAACATTAGAAAATCATATTGACCCCAAAATATTGAACAAAAAAACAGCTAAGTGGAGTTTAGAAGAGAACATCCTACGGTTACAGTTGGTCAGTAGCATTTGTAAGAGGAATATTCCTTCCAGCCTTCCAATAAATATTTTCAAAGAAATAAACCTTGTTTATTGTGTGCTAAAGTTACAATTTTCATAGGACTTTTGTAAGTGTATTCTTTCACTTCCTCCTTTGGCAGATGCTTGTGTTTTGCTTTTATTTTGTGTGGGAGCTACAAAGATATCGTCTTGCACGATGGCCTGGAAAAGGACACTTACTGTAGATCTGGGGCATTTCGGGTCATAAGAGACAGCCCGTGAAATAATGTTTGGTTTCTCCCCCCTATTTGATGGTTTATTGGATTTAGTAAACAGAATTCGGTGGCCTCGCTGAGACACTTCCACTGGAGTTCTGTGTTGTTTTCGGTGATCTTCAGTGGGCTGTTTTCATTGTTTCTTTGGAAGGACTGTGTGTTTTTCAATCCAGTGTTCCAATAACTCACAGTATACATTGCTTATATTTGTGAGAGCTGTTGTCAGCCAAGGTCTTTTCCTCCCAAATGCACCATCAATAGCGGATAACTGCCTTCACCAGCCCCGCAGAGCAATTAGGAAAAACTAACCCGGGCCCTCTGACGTGCTGCGAGCAGACAGAAAAGCAACATTGACACAAAGTATCCTATTAGTTTGTTGGACTTGAGGATGACCAGGATTTGAATCCGTGCCTTGTAATGACGAGGTCTTCCATTTTAGAGGTGAGGTCATGACGGGAGAACCAATTTTGCTCCCATTTGATGTTTAGTGGAGACGCTAAACAATTTTCTACCAAAGTTCTCCAGATTTGTGTTCTAAATCATGCTGAGCAGAACTGAAACCAATGCATCCTATGCATAAACTACTCATCAGCCACTTTATAAGGTACACAAGTTCAACTGATTGCTAGAAACTCACTGCATTTAAGCATTTATATGTGGTCTAGAACATTTGCTGAAGTTCAAACTGAGCATCAGAATGAGGAAAAATATGATGTAAATTACTTGGCAATGTGGCCAAGTGATTGTTGGTGCCCAAACAATGACACAACTCTTAAGGTAGTGGCTAAAATATCAAAGTATGATGCATCGTTTGTGACAAACTACTGTTTATAGTGACAAGTGTTTCCCAAACTTTGTCAGTGATCCATTGTTGGAAGCACAAGGATAAAACATCTGTAATTATGCTCAATTTAGACTAAATCTGCATTAATAGATTCTTTTTTAATTAATACAATTTTATATCGCTCTTACACACACATATATACTATGTTTTGTTGTCGTTTCTTTGTTTTGTTTGTTTTGTGCATCTTTTTTGCTTGCATACTAATTTGAAAAGCAAGATATTTCCTTTCTTTTACAACTATTAGTGAGAATATTCCATATTTGATTCTACTATTGTAAAAAAAATGTATATATATATATATATATATATATATATATATATATATATATATATATATACACAGGTCTAGAGGTGTAGTTCCAACCACAAAAGTTTGTGATGCTGTTCGCAAATGATCAATGGAACGATGGATTTGGGAAACACTGAATTGCTGAAGTATGTAATGATGGAAGGATGATTCTTAGTGATCTTAGTTGGCAAACGATGGTCTTTGTAAAATTTGCCACAGGTTGCAGTATTTCAGAAACTGCTTATCTAGACTGGTTCAGCCGTTAGAGAAACAGCAGTAACTCAATTTACCACTGGTTACAATTGAGGTCTGAAGAAGAGCATCTGTGAGTAAACATCAAACCTTGAAGCAGATGAGCTTCAGCAGCAGAAGAAGAGCATCTGTGAGTAAACATCAAACCTTGAAGTAGATGAGCTTCAGCAGCAGAAGAAGAGAAAACTAGTGATACTCCTGAGGATACACAGGCACCAAAACTGGACAACAGAACACTGGAAAAAGGTCACCTGGTCTGATGAATTTGCTGTAAAATTCAGATGGTCGGGTCAGAATGTAGTGTAAACCAGTGTAGTGTAAACCCCAAACCCTGGGCCGCGGACCAGTCCGTGGATCAATTGGTACAAGAAATCATTAATTATTTCTGTTTTATTTATTATCTGAGTCTAAACAATCTTTTATTTGGAAAAATCTTTTATTTGGAAAAATGACCGTATTCTCTCAGCTATATCTCGGACACTTGAGCAAAATGTGTAAGAAACAGACGTCTTTGGAAAGTTTCTTTGCTAAGGGGAAAAGGCCCAGTGAAGGACCCATGAACTGCCAAGGAATGAATCCGCAATGAATTGTCAACAAATCAGGTGAATCAAGCATGTCTGTGCAGGAAGAAGATCCACTGCTGGAGATCGCAAAAATGATGGCAGCTTTAGGGGCCGTTCACATATCACATCTTTTCCGTGGTCAAGTTTGTTATTTCCAATGGAGCGATGCGCTCGCGCCTTCCAAGTGAATCCAGTTGAAAACATCTTTCAGAATGCCACAAGCGCACCACGAGTCACGTGACAGGAACTGACCGAGCAGCTTCATACTTTGTATGGAATACTGTGGGAGGGAATTTTGTGGATAGGGGCACTTTCATTTTGAGGGGGATAAAAGAAAAAAAAGGGCAGGTGCTCAAGCACCCAAAGCCCTCTCGGTCCGCAGTGATAAAAAGGTTGGGGACCACTGGTGTAAACTACATGAAAGCATGGATTCATCAAGCATCAGAGGCTTGGCACTTGGCATCACACTTGGCAAACTGTGGGCTCTTAAGAACCAACTGAAAATCTTAAACACCTCAGCCTATCTGATTATTATTGCTGACAATGTCCATTCCTTTATAACCACAGTGAACACATCATGTGATGGCTACTTTCAGAAGGATTAAGCTCTCTCAATAAGCTCAGATCATCTCAGTCTGGTTTCTTGAACATGACAAGGAGTTCACTATACTCAAATGTACTCCGCAGTCTCCAGATCTCAATCCACTTGATCACCTTTTAGGATTTGTCGGAACAGGATTCACTGACAAATCTGCAGAAGCTATGTGATACTCTCATGTCAATATGGACCGAAATCTCCATGATAAAAAAATATAAAAATCTGCACTGTAAATAAATTCTTGCTGCGTTCAATTTTTTTGTTGAATCAAATCAACTTTTCTAGTCATCTCAGCATACATCAATCAAACCTGATTAGCGTATTAGAATAAGTTCAAGCAACATAAAAATATTTGTTGTCATTCAAGTTTTTTCAGTGCGTTTCAACTTGACTTGTATTTCAGTATTTTGATGTACTTCCAACTTAAATGGAGTACTGAGTAGGGGGCGGGGCTTTCTTTTTGCGCACCACTCCCTCATAGCAAACTAACGGTAAGAGGGGCGTGGTTAAGAATATTGTGGCTGAAGCTGCCAAACTGACGTCATCAGAGAATGACACCAAATGCTCAGACTTTGATTGAAGATTACCAAAACAAACATTTGTTTTTCAGTGAATTAATTGTTCACCAATGTGCGCTAGCAAAATAAACATTGTAAACTTTGATTTCATGTGGACTTTAAAGGCTTAAGGAACACTCCGTTTCAGTGTCCGTTTTGGTTACAGTAGCAAAACCTGTTGAGAATCAGTGAACGTCAGGATTGTTGTGCCATCAAAACAAAAAAATAATCATTTTTGAATGAGCGCCATTAGATTGTTGCGGGTGATTGCTCAAATTTGCTTTTATTACTTCTGAGGCTACTGGATGACTCGCAGTCCCTCTCCTCCAATTCCAATGACATCAATACAGAAAAGGTCAGATGTTGTGAGAACATTCGGCGGTTGCAAGGTTTTGTGAAGGAAAAGTGCACTTGACAGCTCAGTTTACTGTCAAAGTCTTCCTGCAGACTTCTCAAGCTCACTTCTTCAAGCTTATGTCGGAGTTTGTCTGACTCTTGTGAAATGCTGATATTTATACTCTCCAGATGTCATGGTCTCAGGAGTACGAACTCAACATTAAAAGTAAGTTTGCTTGCATTGGCATCACCTAACGTCCGTTTAGAAGTCCTTTATTTGGAAGCAAGCAACATATTAAGTGTAGCTGGACAAATTTCGGGTCTAATACTTTGAGAATGAAACTTTGGTGGGCGTTGCATCTTACACAGTTTGTGCTATGCAGGTGAATGAGATTAAATGATGAATGCAGTTTGTTAAGGTGTGCGAATACCTTCCTCTGTGATCTGACCTAATATTTAGTATTCTTATATGTCAAAATTTAAACTGTGCAATATTTGGCACAAATACATCTATTCGAAAATCTGCAATCTGAAATTACCTTTAAATATGTCCAAATTGGACTCCTCATTTATTACTTTATACCTTGGGAAAATGCCAGAAATTATTCCAACTACTGACAAATAGTTGATACAAATACTTTTGGTAAATAGCAGAAAAGCCATAACTCGAAAATGGTTCCAGGTTGATCCTCCAACAAGGGCTCAATGGATAGGAATTGTAAACCAAATACATTGTATGGAGAGACTGACGTTTAACCTAAAGGGGGCGCCAAGCAACACCATGCATTTTAGAATTCTAAACATAGATTTCTATCAGGGTACACACACCGGCGCCGCAAGTCGGCGGCTGTCCACGGCGCCCAGCTTCGACTTAGGACACTGTTTATATTTCTGCCACACCACAGAGCGCCATCTGAATAGTTGCATAATAAATAACATGCGAATGTGCGCATCGGGTGTGCGATAAGACTTGACTTAGGACTTGATTAAAAAAATTGCAACAAGTATTGGGAAAAATGGACTGAGTATACCATTGTAAATAATATGTGATAATGTGCTTCAAACGTATCGTGGCTTGATTTTGTAACTCCTATGACAACCACTTTGTTTCCCTTTTTTTCTCTCTCGCTTCTGTTTTCTTTACTAAATAAAAGAAAAAAGTAAAAAAATAAAAATAAATGTAAATGTCCAAATTAAGTTCTTATGCATATTCTGGTGGCTCAGTGGTTAGCACTATCGCCTCACAGCAAGAAGGTCGCTGGTTCGAGTCCCGGCTAGGTCAGTTGGCATTTCTGTGTGGAGTTTGCCTGTTCTCCCCGTGTTCATGTGGGTTTCCTTCGGGTGCTCCGGTTTCCCCCACACAGACCAAAGACATGCGCTATAGGTGAATTGAATAAGCTAAATTGGCGGTAGTGTATGAGTGTGTGTGTGTGTGTGTGTGTGAATGTGAGAGTGTATGGGTGTTTCCTAGTACTGGGTTGCAGCTGGAAGGGCATCCGCCGTGTAAAACATATGTCAGAATAATTCCCGGTTCATTCCGCTGTGGCGACCCCTGATAAATAAGGGACTAAGCTGAAGGAAAATTAATAAATGAATGAATGAATTACTAATCAAAAATATTTGGTAATTAATTTGATATAATTATCGTAGGACATTTACAAAATATATTCATGGAACATGATCTTTACTTAATATTCATAAAATAAAAAAAACATAAATGAACATAAATAAAAAATAAAAAAACATGAGTGCAATATAAGTGTTGTGGTCCATCAAAGAATTCCAATTATTTCCAAAATAGTTTAAAACAGGTTTAAGTGAATTTAAACAATTAATAGAAATAAATGAACAATCATTCATTTTCCTTCGGCTTAGTCCCTTATTTATCAGGGGTCACCACAGCGGAATGAACTGCCAAATTATCCAACATATGTTTTATGCAGCGGATGCCCTTCCAGCTGCAACCCAGCACTGGGACACACCCATACACTCTCGCGTTCACACACATACACTGCGGTCAATTTAGCTTATTCAATTCACCTACAGCGCATGTCTTTGGACTGTGGGGGAAACCAGAGCACCCGGAGGAACATGCAAACTCCACACAGAAATGCCAACTGACCCAGCCGGGGCTCGAACCAGTGACCTTCTTGCTGTGAGGTGACAGTGCTAACCACTGAACCACAACACCACCCCATGAACATTTTAATCTATTTTTAATTATTTTATTCAGCGCTTTACTTAATTAGACAAAATATTAAAGTATTTTTTTCTATTTTATATAATATACTGCTCAATGTTTACCTCACTTAAAGTAGTAAAGGTTGGTCTTTATTCATAAAAATATAGAGTTGTCCTTCTTTTTTATCAAATATATTTGATTACATTAAAACCAAACAAAAATGATGCCTTGAAAGAAACAGAGTTTTAGGTCTTCTTTAGGTTTTATTCCAATTCACATTTATTTAATGTAACATTTTGTCATTTATTGGAGTACAAAACTACTAAATGTTTGAAAAGTCCAGATCTGAGATTCCCGATTTAACTAGAACTCACTTTTGACAAAGTGTTCAGTGACAGCGTTTTGACTTTATGCAGTCTAGGTGCTGAAACGCAAAGAAAAAAATGCATAATTTTTTACGAGAGATTTTTGTTTTGCAGTGTTTGTGTTTGTTTTCCCTGGAAACAATTCAGGCATGGCTGAGGGCAACGAAAACATTTTGAAGACACACACACACACACACACACACACACACACACACACACACACACACACACATAACAACTGGAGAAGTGTTGGTCGGTTGTAATGTGGAGTGTGGCAATGGAGGGAATGTTGTCAGCCAGAGTTTGCGGGCACCATGAATGGACTAGATTTACAGTTGGGAAAATCCCCTACAGTGGATGGGGACACCAAAAGGAAAGGCCTGTGTATTTCACAGGGCAATGAGAGGGCATTCCTTCCCTCAGCGCTCTGAACACAAGAGATCCCTTGTTCTATACGCATATACGTTTTTCACTCTGCGCTCGCACGGATTTGACAGAGCACACATATATCGCTCACAGGGAAGGGAAAGACTACCACTTTCTGTTTGACATCAAAGGTAAAAACAAGCTGTCACAGGCGTGGGTCCAAACATTAGTTTAGTTTCTGGGATATTTGTGGACACACGGGGTGTTTTCGCCGACAAATGGGGATTACAAACTGTTTGCTTTTGTTCTGACCAAAAACAGTATTTTTTCAGTGTTCCGCATCCACTTTTTCCCAATTGGTAGAACAGTTAGAACTAAATGACAGGATTATCATGTTCTTTATCAAATTTGAGCACGTTGTTCTTTGGTCTTCAAGGTACACTCAGCTCTCAGCGTGTCTAATTTGACAAAACTGCATGAATAATGACTGATGTTTGATTAAAAAAACATCTTTGTGGTCAATCAAGGTCAATTTTGTTATCGTTTTCAAATGCGTTCTCCAAAAAAAGAATTGTTTCCAATACTTTTTTTGTAGTTCTTGCTGACTATTCACAACATTTGGAAACAAAATGAGTTCTTTCCAACCAATATGGGTGTGAAATATGGAAAAACACAACTGCTGGATTCAATTTTTGTTATTTTAACACTACAAAATTTGGACTGATGAATCAACATTTTTAGTGTTTATTAATAGCAGCTGGCTCTGGTTTCCCCCACAGTCCAAAGGCATGCGCTATAGGTGAATTAAAGAAACTAAATAGGCCGTAGTGTATGAGAGTGTATGTGTGAATGAGAGTGTGTATGGGTGTTTCCCAGTACTGGGTTGTGGCTGAAAGGGCATCCACTGTGTAAAACATATGCGGGAATAATTGGCGGTTCATTCTAATGTGGCGACCCCTGATAAATAAGGGACTATGCCGAAGGAAAATGAATGCATGAATAATAGCAGACGACATATTGCGAAATTTGAACAGTTTATAACATTTTTGCTAATGGAGACGAATGAAAACGAAATAGCAGCAAGATCTGAGAGGTTGCTTTGCTCTTTCTTATTGACTAAATGTGTAAGTTCACCCCAAAAAAAATCAAGATTCTGTCATTATTTACTCA
The DNA here is from genome assembly GCA_903798115.1 of Danio jaintianensis. NCBI lineage: Eukaryota > Metazoa > Chordata > Actinopteri > Cypriniformes > Danionidae > Danio > Danio jaintianensis. Next base: position 7,975,142 of record CAIGQV010018170.1, read on the forward strand.
CCCTAATGTTGTTAGTAAGTCTTCGAAACACAAAACTCTCAAATAAGCAAGCAGAATTGATGATGCGGGGCCTTCCATAATTTGCACTTATATGCTAGATCGCTACTGTTTATAGTGAACGTGATCAACATCTCACCTACTTTCATATTTTTGTCTGTTCCAGGTGATTCCATTCCCCATGTCATGTGACCTTCGAGAAGACTGCGCATGTCGAGACCCAGATGCCCAGGAGAACAACAAAGGAGCCCGTCACCGGTCCATCGGCTGAGCCGGATACCCTCGGTGGCACCCCGGTGGGCCGGCTGGGAAACCATTCTTATCTACATGCTGCTTACAAGAGGGCCTTTCCACTCACACCGCACTCCAACATGCCCTTGTTTCCTCATCAAACAGCAACAACCCAAGAGGGTATGACACTCAAAAAGCAAACAACCCAACCAAACACATCAACAACAGGTTTCACTACGGATATAAAATGTGGAAGTTCTAAAGAATGACTTACTTTTGGCAATAGCAACCATAGATGTCGTCAAACTAAGGCTCCATGAAATACGCCTGGACTGACGTTTTTTTTTGTTGTTGTTGTTTTAATGTTTGCTTTCATTGATCATTATTTGTAAAGCGCAACCATGGCGATTTTTATTTAGAGAAAGAAGAAGAAAAAAAAATGGGGGCGGGGTATACACATAAAGATTCCAATAGAGTCAAAGATTACCAAACTAAAGTGAATGTTTTCAGGATTGCCCTTAAACATCTGACCTCTCGATGTCTCCGTTTAGCCATTCGCTCTCACATCTCAGCGTTCTTATATGTATCAATTCAGAAAGAAGATATATACAAATCTAAATTTGTGTCACACGGATGGCTTGCACTCGTCTGAATATTTTGAGCTGCTCTGACTAACTAAAAAAAATTAATAAATGACCTCAGCGCCTGTATGAAACATCGAGGGACGATTGGGGAATGTTTCACAGTGCATAGGAAGATGTACGAGTGCAGCTGCTGTGGCTCTAAATCGCAAAAAAAATCCTGTATATCAGCAACTAATGCGCAAATCTGATGCCCAAAATCATCAGAGGAGGTGTTGATCCAGTGAGAGCAGAAAGAGAGGGAAAGAGGTTGTGTTAACACAGCTGTTGCTGCTAGTTTTTTGCTGCTGTGGCCATGCAGCCAAATTCTGTCTATGGGCAGTTTCATGTAAGTGCAGTCTGCCATAGATTTTACCTCTGGTGAAAATGCAGTTTAATGAACTTTACAGGAAAGCATATATATATTGAGATACATGTAAATCTAACCGGTTCCCCTTTAAAGAAACGAATATGGATTTATTTTGATGCTAGGGCTGTCTTAAGTTCATGGCATTCTTGGTCAAATTTAGTTCATCTATCCTTATTTATAATTTTTTTTACGGATCTACATTTGTGTTTCCATTTCTTCCTTTGATTTTAATAATTTGATTATATAATTTTTTTAGACATTTAAAAAAATGACGTTTGCTGTTTGTTCAAACTACTTATTTAAAATGAGCTGAAACAACCAACCCAGGTTCATTCTGAAAACGTACCCCTATATACATTTCTGGAGAGAGCAAAATACGTCCCAGGAGGTATGTTTTTTTTGCAGTCTTTCCACCAGAGGCCGCTGTGTACACTTTTTCAGATCTCAAATTTCTCTGGCGAGTGCCATTCGTACCTGCTGTTTTCACGTAAATCCACCAGAGGCCACTGTCAACTTACTGACTGAATGACCGACCGATCAACTAACCCACTCTACTCCTTCCCTAAACCTGTGTGGAGGTAAGCGATCAGCTGGTAAGCGAGAAAAGGAACGGCATCATTTTAAAGATGAAATGCAGCCATACGTAGCTCTGGCTACATAATTCCAGTAATGTATATAAGGCTACGTTTTCAGAATGAGCCTATGTTGAAAACAACACAATTCTTGAGGTTTTTTTTGGGGGGGGAGACTTCATTTTTTTATGTTCAATCCACTTAAATTAGTAAAAACTAACTTATGTTGTCCCGATATAAATCGATTGTGTGGAACCCAGCATTTTTTACAGTGTATTTTAAGCATCATCCGAATAAATTGCCTCTCAGATATTCTTTGGAACTGAAAAATAAATAGTGAGATTAATCATTTTAATAGATTGACAGCCATACTAGAGATAAAACGGCCACCGAGATGATTGATTAAGAGAAAAATACAATTACATACAGGCTGGCGGAGCCACATCATAATCCAATTACAATGAAGAACAGCTGAAGAGCTTTCGGAAAAGAACATCATTTGAAAAAAAGCATTGCCAAATTAACACAAAAATTGAGTTATTTATTGACACAAAGAATGTAATTTAGGCTTCGGTGTTGACTATATTCAGCATTTATTGAGGAGTTTTGCGCTAGCTGGATCTGACGTAGCATTATACTTGCGTTCCTCCTTTTTGCAGTCAATTTTCATCGTAGCTTTTGTAACAGAAGTATCTCATTGGCAGATATGCCGTCGGTGCTCCCCTTTTTGAGGTGCTCGTTGTATTTGTGAGGAGTAACGAACAACATCGTGGTAGTGTGTATGTAACAACCGGCTTGTGCTTCAACACAATAGCAAATATAGCTTTTCTAGTAATTACGAGGACAGGCTTTAAGTTCTGTGTTTTGTGTGTAAAACTGGAGATTATAGTCCATTGTGTGGTGGTTTATGGCAGTCTGTATTAACCCGTTGAACTTTTAATATCCATATACAGGTCAAAATGCCACTTTTAGGGTGTGTTCACGCATGGTAGGTTTGGTTTGATTAAAATTAACTCAATTAGGTGATTTTTTCAATAATAATTGTGAAATCTGCCATCCTTCTTTCTACCAAATAAGCAGAGCGAAACCTTAAAATATATCTTGAATCTCTAGATCCAACTCTAATGCCGCGGTTACACTAGAGTTTGAGCTTGCGAAATTCTGTCGTATGGCGCTGCGAAAAGGGGTGGGATTAAACAAGATGATAAGACATTAAAAAAGAGAGAACGACTGGTCCATATTTTAAATTTTTGTACAAAGAGGTCATGTTTTGATTTTTGATTGGTCTCACGCAGTCATGTGATGCAATTTCGCAGGTCAGAGTTCACCAAGCTTGAACTTTGCAATGCAGTGACATGCGAAACTTGTCGCACGAGCTTGCGTTTCCAGTCTGTCGCATTCGCATGTGTATGAATGAAAGTCTATGGTCGGAATGAACCGCCAACTTCTCCAGCATATGTTTTTTACACAGCGGATGCACTTCCAGCTACAACCCAGTACTGGGTAACATCCATACACACTTTAGTCCAGACCAAACCAATTTACAAATGTGAACACACCCTTTGGAAATATAGCTAGCTATAGTTGAAGGCAAAATTATTAGCCCTCCTGTGAAATTTGAATTATTAAATAGCAATGTTTAACAGAGAAACATTCATTCATTCATTTTATTTTCGGCTTAGTCCCTTTATTAATCAGGGGTCGCCACAGCGGAATGAACTGCCAACTTATCCAACATATGTTTTACGCAGCGGATGCCCTTCTAGCTGCAGCCCAGTACTGGAAAACATCCTAACAGAGAAACAGAGAAAGTATTCCCTATAATAGTTATTCTTTGGGAGAAAGTGTTATTTCTTTTAGTTTGGCTGGAATAAAACGGTTTTTATTTTTATTTATTTTTATAATTTTAAGATATAATATTATTAAGATACATTTTTCGATTGGCTACAGAACAAACCACTGATGTCCAATGACTTGCCTAATTAGCCTAATTAAACTAGTAAAATATTATGTACTGTAATAAAAGCAAAGACGAAGGTAATTAGTTATTAGAAATTAGCTATTTAAAATATTTGAAAAAGAATTAAAATTTCACAATAGTGCTAATAATTTTGCCTTTAAATGTATCTAAAAAAAAGCCTCAAATTTATCAGCCACCCTCACAATCCCTCTAAACTCTTAAACACATCTAAATGACATCTTTATTATTGACCTTATTCTACAATGTAGAAGTGCGCTCGTTTTTGCGATTGTTTTAGAACTTCCAATTCAGTTTCCTATGGGAGAAATGTCACTTACTACTTACTCTACAAACAAGTGTGTTCATGACTACACATAAAAAGTAGATTAATCTAATAAGAAAATATCAGTTTGCAACATGAAGCAGCATAACGAGCTGTTTTTAACCTCTAAAAATGAATGGAAGTGAATGAGACCCGAAGTCTCGAGCCAAAAAGATTCAAATGCCTGCGCCCACTCATACGTTAAGAATAAGCTCAATATAAGCAATGTAGAAAAACAACTGACTTAATAAGGCGTAGCAGGAGTTAGTCTACTTATCAAACCAGGATATCCCAACAGAACAGCAAATGATGAGAGGTTATTTCTATGGCATTAATGTCTAACCACGAATAACATATCTGTCAGAAGTGAAGAGTTTGCGGTAGGAAGGGCCTTGTATGCGTGTTTATATATTCAGTGTATCCCTGTCAATCAGTCATTTTTTTATCTTTGACCACAGTCGCTGCACTTGTCTTTGTACAGTTGTTTTGTCGAGGAAAAAGAAAAAAAGAACGAAAAAGTTTACCACAGAATTAAAAAGAAGCTGCTATGGTCAGACAGGTTATCGTAATGGTTAAATGAAACAGTCGTTTAGCGTATGACATCATTGAATAGTACTTTATACTGTGTGTTATATCTATTTTTTCTCGTCTTTTCACTACCTTTAGTAGAGAATCAAATAATTCCAAAGGTAAAAAGCGGACCTGCGAGAGACATGGAAACGATGAACGTATGTAAGAGTCACTGATGACTTATTTATTCATGTACGCAAGCAGCTGTCATCATTTTTTTCGATATAACTATCATGTATTTAGTCTCTATAGACGTCTTTGTTCCTAGTATTAAACTGTATGTTATTATTGCATAGTAAATGCTCAAATACTGCTGCTTTTATTCAAATATCACTTGGAAAGAGTGCCTAGAACAAATACCAATATATGTGCAATCTTTATGAACTAGTATCACGACCGGTCTCAGACATCACTGAAAATGGACCATTACTGAGCTTTACATACAGTACAGTTCTTTTTACACATTACGTTTTCTATCTTTATTCTTCCTGGAAAAGGGATGGTTTAACCAAAAATTGAAAACTTTGAAATACTTTTAAAAACATAGAGGCAAAGCTAAATTAATACCTGTGGCTCCTGCTGATCGATCGTTTAACTTCATAAGACCTCAATGTATCGTCAAGAGCTGTGGATTTAAATTGAGTTCTGTTCGTATGTTTTGTTTTGTTTTTCTTGGTTGTTGTTTTTCCCTCTCTATGTGAATGGGAATGCTGGCAGTCAATAGCTATCTTTCCATCCAAATATGCTAATTAGATTTATGCGTAAAACTGGAATATCGCATAAAACATTTGGGAATAACGCAAATTCACATATCGCGTGAATGCACACTTTTTCCAGGTGCACCTACGGAGCATCGAGTTGAAAACATCTCAACTTTTCTGTCATTTGACAAGAACCCACCAATCAGCTTCACACTTTGTATGGATTATACACATTTCAGTAATAACGAAAGACTAATTACCTCAAATAAACGCAGAGCACCAAAACACCGCAGTGCTTTTTTAATTTCCTCCATATAGACCATTTTAATGCAGTGATGTCATTGGCCCATGAACAATTCCTGCTTGTTGTCAAACTATTTCATAACTGTAACAAGAGGCAATTCAATTATAACGTTAAAAGAGCTTATTTATCGAAATGTGGCTTTTTTTGGATTCTCGGAAGCTATAGAAATTAAAAAAGTAAAATAGGAAATACGCTGGGACCATTGTGTTTGTTTACATCCCTCAAAATGGTCTATATAAAACTTGTATCAGAGCTACAGCAAGGGTTTGTCATTGGTGGATCCTCTGAGAGCCCGACTGATGATGCCACAGAAGTTCTGCGTTTTCCATAAGGTTTTAGACGCGATATGTGAACGGCCCCAAATGTTCACACCAATTTTTATTATCACATGATCTGTTTTAAAACAAAATCACATGACTTTTTTGATGCGCATGCTGGAATTTATTCAGTAAATCTTTCCATAATAGTTTATGTACATTTTTTCTTATCTGAGAAAACTTTTACCTACTCAGTTGTGCAAGTACGTTTTTTTTTAATGCGCATTTTCAAAATGTATGCACATCTTGAGAATTCCATTAAGTATTTTTGATGCCATATTCCATAATCCGCATAAAAATAGGTAGATGGAAACACAACTATTGACTTCAAAGTGAGAAAACGAATAGAAAGTTTCCATTTTGGGAACCATCCCTTTAAGAAAGCTTGATGCGTCCTATAGCATAGCATTACCTTTTACTTCTGAAGCCATGAAAAACAATATCAAATCAAATGAAGTTTGGTGAAACAGTCTACTGTAAACTCAACAGGATCTTTATTATTATTTTATTATTATTACTATTATTTGCTGTACCTCATGCCTGTAATGTTTGCTGCTTATCCAGTATTTTAGTTATTTAAAAATCTCTTAGCAATATACAATGTTGTAAATAATAGAATTATTTATTAAGAATGTTGTCTTTTTTATTTATATTTACACCGGTCATTTAAGTTATTATTTTTTTTTTTTACATGTCTCCAGTGTTACTTTGCTGTCTTTTTGTTTTATTTTCCCTCACTGTCGGTTCCTCTGTTCTGGTTAGAAAGCAGCAAAGGTGTGTGTTTGGAGGTGACCTGTTTTCCCAGCCACTCAATTTGTATGAGTAATAAATAAAAGTCTCTAATGCATAAGGAAAATGTTCTAGAAATGCCACCCTTGGAAAAAAAAAAATCATACAAAGCGTTCCTTTGCCGCATTGACTTCCAGCCGTGTTTTCGATTCCATATGTTTGTATATACTGGGGAAATTGGTCAGAGAGAGGTTCCGTTTCCAATTGCTGAGTAGATACATTGAACCGGTCTGGAGCCGCGGGGCTCATGTGGTTTTTCTGTAAATAGTAGAATAGGTGAGAGAAACTGAAAGACTGCTTGTGGTGGCTTCAGCTACTGATGTTTGGCCACATATAGAAAAGCCTCATGTATAGATTCCTTCTGTAATCCTATATGTGTGTCTGTGCATTTACAGAACCATGTCCGTACATGCCAACAAAATCGTACCTCAATAAATAAATAAATAAATGTGTTTTTTCGACGTATTTTTGGGATTTCCCTAGTGTCGTGTTTGCTTGACGAATAGCCAGGTTTCTGTGTAGCGCTTTTCTAATTATTGGTGGAGAACATTCCCGAAAGTCACTTTGCATCTTGAGATTTCACTGTTCATTTTATAGCTTCTGTATTTCCACACTGATGTGTAGGTTTTGTACAGTTTTCCCGCACTGTAAAAGAAAAATATCTGTAATTTAACAGTTTGTGGGGTTTTTTTATTTATGTTTTGAATCGCATTATGGGACCTTGATCTTTCCTGCGACAAAGTTTGATGTTGAAAAAGTTCAACTTTTATTGACATTTTAGTAGTTTGAAACAATAGATTGTATAAGAAATAATAAATAGAGAATTAACAGAAAAAGTACTGGCAGTTTATTACAGTACAAAAATGTGGTAATAAACTGCCAGTACTTTTTCTGTTATTTTACGGACTGAATTATATGCAGTGTGTATGAAAAGTATTCAGCCATTTATTGCAGCCATTTTCTAAAATCATTTAAGTTCATTTTTTTTCCTCAATGTACACACAGCACCCCATACTGACAGAAAAACACAGAATTGTTAACATTTTTGCAGATTTATTAAAAAAGGAAAAACTGAAATATCGCATAGTCCTAAGTATTCAGACCCTTTGCTCAGTATTTAGTAGAAGCACCCTTTTGATCTAATACAGCCATGAGTCTTTTTGGTGCACAGCCATTTTTAGGTCTCTCCAGAGATGCTCAATTGGGTTTAAGTTAGGGCTCTGGCTGGGCCATTCAAGATATACAGTGCTCAGCATAATTGAGTTAACTCCATTTTGAAGATGAATATCTTTATCCATTTCTCAGTGAATATAGGCAATGTATTTTGGTGCATTTAAACAAAACCGATTAAACAGATATATTTATTAAAATAATATTTTAGTCACCAAACATATTTAGAAATATAATAAAAGATAATACAATTAAATTCAAGCAAAATATTGCAAAAAAAAATTACAACCTACAAAATTTGAACTTAATTTTAAAACATTTTGGCTTCTCTTGATTTTTCCTCTTTTTAAAATTTGTATTTAATATTTTTCTACAACATATACATTTGTGTGTACTAGTTTTTGGACCATTATCGTAAGTTATTTTGTTAGATAATCTCCAGATTTGGCTTCAGTACTGACTAATCTAATGTATATGCACAAATATAATATTGTATAGCTTCCTATTAAAAATATGAATTTAAAAGATAGATTTGTGAGGGGTGTCAGAGATATATGCTGAGCACTGTGTATATATATTTTTTTCCAACTGCTTTGCACTCTTTTAAACTGCACAGTAGAATTTTCAACATCAAAAGTCGACAAAGTAGAGATAAAATGCAATTCACAACCGTAAATAAACGGAATACACCCGTCAATGATGAAATACAGGACCTGTTAATTTACGGATGTTTTTTTTACAGTGCAATAACACATTTTTTTGATGTAGGTATTACACCAGTTGAGCATGTGTTTCTTAAACCCCTTACAGTTGCATGATCAAAACTGTGTTGCCAAATCCTGAGATGTACAAATTTGATGGTGTGCTACTTTCATCCGGGTTGTATAGCAAAAATTTAGATGTATTTATCATAAAGTGATAGTGAAATGAGAAAAATGCTTTACCCCATTTTCATTTTTATTATTATCGTTATTCTTTTCAGAACCTTTGTATCTAAATCAGATATGTGTTTATTGATATATATATATATATTTTTTTTTTTTTCTTCTTGTGTTTCTTTTTCAATGTCCTACTCCATTTTGTCAATGTTTGGTCTCCACATTTACAAAAAAAAATTAAAAATAATTATCTTCTCCGACTGCACTGACAGAAATCAAGACCAGACATGATGACAGAATATACAAGATACAACTCTACAAGGCCTGACCTCGTACACTGACGGTCTCCATAAGCACTGGTTCTCAATAAACTCACTTTGCTCAGTATACACACTTAATGCACTGTTTTTGGGCACTTACCACAATATTATTTTAATAACCGATTGATTTGTACCATTTTTCATTTCTCATGAGTATCTCTGATGTGAGCAGTTTGCCACTGTTGTATGTTTGTTCGTTTTTTTGTTTGTTATATATATGTATAAATATATAATATTGTGATATTATTTGTCACAGAGCAGACTAGTGTACTGTATATTTTCATGAACTCCTCAAGCATTATTAACCATAAGTACATCAATGTTATTTTTCCTGATATGTATTCTTTAGAAAATAAACACTGGTTAATGAAATGCGGTTGCATTCCTTGTGTCAGAAAGTTGCATGCATGTAAGCTTCTTGTCATTAATATTGCTTATTTCTTTTCTTTTGTGATTGTCTTTATTATTTATTTCAAAATGGTAGCATGCAGCAAGGATGACAATACAGATATTTAAAGAGAAAGAATTACAAACAGTAAATACTGTGTACTGCAGAGTATATAAAGGAAACACAACATAGAGTTAACCAACAGCAGCAAGTAATTACATAGAGCGATACTTATTATCTTTCATTTAGAAAATTCATTTTAAAGCTTGGGCTATTTTACTCCAGTAAGTCACAGTGTGTATTTTTTTCTCATGTTCCTGTGTGTAGGTTCAGCAATAAAATTTTTATGGCAAAGAACGGGTTCTTTTCATTGCATTTAAAGTTAAATAACAGAAAATAAACAGAAGGCGGAGAAAAATGTTGCATATAAAAGACAATTTCAGATGGCACTTAGAGTTTTTTACGCTTCAATGTTACATATTTAGTCATATAAACATAATAAATAAATCATACATTTAAAAAAAGTTTTATATTTTTGTTACAAAAACACATCAGTCCACTTCATAAGTCATGCATTAAACCCCCAGGCGAAGAGCCAGAATAAAATTGACTGCAGTGTTCATCTGAAACAAGAAAGTCATATAGGTCGAAAATGGCTTAAGGGTGAGTAAATTAGGCAACACAGGCTCATTGGGAAGATGTACCCTGGTGCAGACCGGGGTTCGACTCCAGCAAAGGATGGTTCTAGAAATCAGGAAAAACGAAACCCAAAAAGTAGCGTGAGGCCGCGATGGCTTTTCTCTTCTAGTTTGCTTTTGAAAACACTATCGATTTAGGAAAGAGGGTGTGTGGGTCAGTCGATATCAAGCTCTCTCATGGATGCGCACAGAAAGGACGTTGACATTCGCAGAAATGTACACGCGACCTTTAGTGGATTTACGAGAAATGACACATATGAGAAAACGTGCCCCAGTCACGTCTTTGAGATTGTCAAAAATGTACACGGGTGGTGGAAAACAAAAATGGCTAGAAAACATAGTCCAGGGTACATAATTGTCGGTTCTCAAAAAATTTAGCCCTGGGCACATATTTCCAATAAGCCTGGGTTGAAATTCTGAGGTCATTTTCAGGTGAACTATTCCTTTAAGGGCTGGTAATATATTATTAAGATCATCACTAGAGGATCAAAATCAGAATGGTATTCTTCACATGCTTACAGAAAAAGACTTACTAAAACTTTGTCTTTTTCTAGGTTAATACTGTACTGATTCGGAGGGGGCACTTTAGCATGGGAAAAAAAAGTCAGATTTTCATGACTTTCCTTTAAACAGAAATAGAATGTTTTATAACATTATAAATGTGTGGTCTGACAGTGGGTTTAACGCTCATGCCACTTCATGCAGTGAGTGTGATCTCGGCACTGGACCTTAATGAAGAACTGGACTGGTCATTTTAGGTGAGTGCTAAACTTTAGGCCAGTGGTGTTGTGGAATGTCAAATCCTGACTGAGAGGAACAGTCGGTGATATAAGCAGCAGCTGTTTGCGTTTTTTCCCAAGCGAGAGCAAGATTTGAGCCTAGCTTGACACCAAGGTCATGTGATAAGCTCCTTTTACTCCATCCACTTGCTTTCTAAACACAGAAAATGTGCTAAAATGATGAGAACAACTTATTTAGAGGCAGTTCTCTTTCTGAAATATACAGATTAAAAAATGTATGTTCTAGCATATTAGAGTTATCACTTTATTAAGATTTTTTCCCCCTAATTTTAGAACATTTTGTTTTCTTTGAGTGAACATTTTCTAAATTAAACCTAAACAGTATCATCACAAACAGTTTGTTGGGCAAAGGTTTATTTAGCCAATGACAGAAAAAAAATACATGCATATATTAGACATGTAATAATGAGTTATTATGATTAAGATTATGTGCAATTTTGTTACCACTTTTAAATATCTTAAATTATTCCGCCCTTGAATTTTAATTCATTTTTGATCACACCTTTTTCTGTCCAATGGAGAAAATGTATGACACTGACCTCGATAAAATGTTCAAGAATAAAGTGTAAAGTTCTATGAATGAAAAATTATTTAAAATTATGTCGCTGAATAAATTCACATCTCTGACACATCGCCGCTGAAGGAGCTACAGGGGGCGTGGCTGAAACCTCCACTCATCCATGTTGCCAGATCTAGTTATTATAAGTGTTGCGTCATTGACCTTTTTTTTTATATAAAAGTCAGCATGTTAAGAGTTTTGATGTTATTGGGCTATTTCTTTACTGGCCATTGTGCTAATTTTGTTGAGAAAACATGGCAACCCTGTCTGACATTTAAACTGACAGGCGGCAATCAAAAAAGTGGCACTGATTGTTTATTGCTGAGGAGACCACATTCGGTATAACTTCACAATATTATCTGTATGAAACTCATTCATTTTCTTTTCGGCTTATTAATCTGGGGTTGCCACAGCGGAATGAACCGCCAACATATCCAGCAGATTTTTTACGCAGCGTATGCCCTTCCAGCTGCAACTCATCACTGGGAAACACCCATACACTCCCATTCACACACATGCACTACGGCCAATTTAGCTTACCCAATTCACCTATAGCAGCGAACCAGTGACCTTCTTGCTGTGAGGCGACAGTGCTACCCACTGCGCCGCCCCTGTATGAAACTGTCAAACTGTATCAAAACTAGCATAAAAAAACCCATACAACAGATCTGTAGAACAACAGAAATGAAAACATAAGAAAACCCATACAACAGATCTGTAGAACAACAGAAATGAAAACATAAGATGCAAAGCAATGTGTGCTCATGCTTCATTTGGAGAAAATCACGTTATTTTTTCATATATCTTACTTTGATTATATATAGCTACTCAGCTAACATGACTGTCATATTTCCTATTTCCTCCGAAAGGCGAGCCCTCAAGAGGCTCTGATTAGTCAGCTAACATAATGTGCTGTGATTCGCGGATCGGCTCCACGTCACCAGGAAGCGGCACGCGCTTTTGTGCTGTGTAAACAGAGAAGCTGTTAGCCGCAGCAGTTTGTGCTAGAATCTGACAGAAAATGAAGAGTACAAACCTCACGCCTGCTCTCTAAAATAAAATCTGACAAGTGTCTTTCACATATATTCGGAATAAGCATGTGTAAGTAATATGAAACGTTCACATATCTTTTGCGAGTTTGTTATTTGAGATGTAGAACGCACGGAAAGTGGCCGCATTGAGAGACACTGAAAGCATCCGCATAGAGAGACACTGCAGCGCTGCTGAAGATTGTGGGTGTTTACAGGGGTTTGACTGATAAATATGAATTTGTAGCTAAATTGTTAATGGTGCCAAACAGCATTTCCCGTTGTTTACATCCTTGTTTATGTCCTAGCTACAACATACTGTTAACGCTTGAAACTGTGCATGTAATTGATCAATTTTGATAAGATGGCGCCGACGAAGATGGCCGCCTCCGTGTTGAGCTCTGCTGTTGTTTTTATGTTTTTGTTAGTTTGTCCCGTCTTGAGTCACATTCCTACAATTAGTTTCACCAGAGACGAATTGTTGGACATTTGGACACATACACCACCAAATGTTTTTCCAGACTTGGATTTATGTGATGTTTTGTTGGACATTGTAGTCGGCGGAGCCGCGGTGCTGCTCAAACGCTGTCGGGCGCGCAGACGAGGGAAGCGAGCAGGCACGCTTGTGAAACTCAGACAGCGCGGGTTTCGAACTGCGTTGCCTAGCATCCATCTGGCGAATCTCCGCTCTCTACCCAACAAAATAGACGAACTCATTCTGCTCTCTCAGATAAACAGGGATTTTTTGCATTCTGCTGCTCTGTGTTTCACGGAAACCTGGCTGAACGACGCCATACCGGACAACGCGCTTCATCTACCGGGCTATCAGCTGTTCAGAGCGGATCGCGACAGAGAATCAACGCGGAAATCGCGGGGTGGTGGGACATGCTTTTACATCAATGAAAGGTGGTGTACAGATGTAACAGTTTTAAAGAAGATGTGCTGTCCCGACCTAGAAGCACTGTTTATTAACTGTAAGCCTTTCCACTCGCCGCGTGAGTTCTGCTCGTTCATTCTCGTCAGTGTTTACATTCCTCCGCACGCGCACGCGGGCCTGGCGATACAGAAACTAGCCGATCAGATCACGGAAATCGAGCAACAACACCCGGACTCCGTTTTAATAATTCTCGGGGATTTTAACAAAGCAAAACTATCCCGCGAACTGCCAAAATATAGACAGCATGTTACATGTCCCACAAGAGACAGTAACATATTGGATCACTGCTATACCACAATAAAGGATGCATACCGCTCTGTCCAACGAGCAGCTTTGGGGCACTCTGACCACTGTTTGATTCATCTTATACCAACCTACAGGCAGAAACTGAAAACAGCCAAACCTGTATTAAGATCTGTGAAAAGATGGACTAACGAAACAGAGCGGGATCTACAAGCCTGTTTCGACCTCACTGACTGGAGTGTTTTTGAAACTGCTGCAAACGATCTAGATGAGCTCACAGAAACTGTAACATCTTATATCAGTTTCTGTGAAGACATGTGCATTCCTACCAGGACTCAACTCACATACAACAATGACAAACCGTGGTTCACTGTAAAACTCAGACAGCTGCGTCAGGCCAATACACACTGGAAAAGGAGATCAGAGTGGCAAAAAGGAACTATTCTGAGAAACTAAGGAGTCAGTTCTCTTCCAGCGACTCAGCATCCGTGTGGAAAAGTTTGAAAAACATCACAAACTACAAGAAACCATCCCCCAGCACTGTAGACAACGAACGACTTGCAAACGACCTGAATGAGTTTTACTGCAGGTTTGAGAAAACACCCCACACCCACTCTGAACTGCTCTTCACACCACCATCAACACCTCCACCACACCCCGTCTCCCCAACACTTCAGTTCAGTGAAGATGATGTGCGCCAGGTCTTCCAAAAACAGAAGAGGAAAAAAGCACCAGGCCCAGATTTTGTAACACCAGCCTGTCTAAAATCCTGTGCTGACAAACTGGCCCCCATCTTCACCCTGATCTTCAACAGATCACTGGAGCTGTGTGAAGTGCCCTCCTGCTTTAAACGCTCCACCATCATCCCCATCCCAAAGAAACCCAAACTTACAGGACTTAATGACTACAGACCGGTGGCGCTAACATCTGTGGTCATGAAGTCTTTTGAAAAACTGGTGCTGGCCCACCTGAAGGACATCACTGAACCCTCACTGGACTCTCTTCAGTTTGCCTACAGAGCAAACAGGTCTGTAGATGATGCAGTCAATATGGGAGTGCATTATGTTCTGCAACACCTAGACAGACCAGGGACCTATGTGAGGATCTTGTTTGTTGACTTCAGCTCGGCTTTCAACACTATCATCCCAAAACTTCTCCTGCCCAAATTAACTCAGCTCTCCGTGCCCAACTGTGTCTGTCAGTGGATCAACAGCTTCCTAACGGACAGGCAGCAGCTGGTGAAGCTGGGAAAATTCTCATCCAGTACCCGCACAATCAGCACTGGCGCCCCCCAGGGGTGTGTCCTCTCCCCTCTGCTCTTCTCACTGTACACAAATGACTGCACCTCAAAGGACGCCTCTGTCAAAACCTTGAAGTTTGCAGACGACACCACACTTATCGGCCTCATTCAGGACGGTGACGAGTCTGCTTACAGACAGGAGGTTAAGGAGCTGGCTGTCTGGTGCAGTCACAACAACCTGGAGCTGAACACGCTCAAAACAGTGGAGATGATAGTGGACTTCAGGAGAAACCCCCCTGCTCTCCCCCCACTGAGCATCATGGACAGCATTGTGGCAGCAGTGGAGTCATTCAGGTTCCTGGGCACCACCATCTCTCAGGATCTGAAGTGGGACACTCACATTGACTCCATTGTCAAAAAAGCTCAACAGAGGTTGTACTTCCTTCGTCAGCTGAGGAAGTTCAACCTTCCAAAGGAGCTGCTGAAACAGTTCTACACCTCCATCATTGAATCAGTCCTCTGCACTTCAATAACTGTCTGGTTTAGCTCAGCTACCAAATCCGACCTCCGAAGACTACGTCGAATAGTTCGGACTGTTGAGCGAATCACTGGTACAATCCTCCCTACTCTCCAAGAACTGTACTTATCCAGAGCAAGCAGAAGGGCTGCCAAAATCACTCTGGACCCCTCACACCCAGCACACTGCCTCTTTGAACTTTTACCTTCTGGTCGACGCTACAGAGCACTGTGTACCAGAACAGCCCGACACAGAAACAGTTTCTTCCCTCAGGCAATCCATCTCATGAACACTTGATGATAGTAATTATGGAACAAACATCACTACTTGCTATACACTTTTTATACACATAAACACTTATTTAACAACATATTTTACATGCTAATTTGCACATAACAGCTGCTGTTGTATATAGTAATATTCCTGTACATACACTTGTCAATTTGTATATTTGCATTCACTACAACTTTCATTTTTTAAATATATTTATTATCTGTTTTTTGTCCTGTCTCTGTAATTCTGTTGCACTGTAGAAGCTCTGTCACGAAAACAAATTCCTCGTATGTGTGAACATACCTGGCAATAAAGCTCTTTCTGATTCTGATTCTGATTTTAACAAATAAAAATACTTACAGGTTGTGGCTCACAATCCACAGCTTCATTGGTTGGAGGAGTTTTCAACCGAATCCAGCACTGAACTGGGAGAGATGCTGGAAGCTGTCCTTTGTCAAATGCTAGCTATATATTTTTTTTAATTCTCTGGAACATAATTAAAATTGAATTGTAAGCACTTCTGTCTTTGTGTCGTGTCCTTTGGAAGCCGAAATACAGAAACAGAACACACTCTGTGGAAATAGTAGTGTTTGGACGGCACTTTAGCTTTCTCTGCTATAACATTACAGCGCCTCTGGCCATGCCCCTTTGCTGCGCAGGGTGTATGTGCGTGGTGAATGCGATTAACCGGAAGCCCCTGTGATCTCACTAGCCCGGATGTATTTTTTTGTACTCCCCAAACTTCGTTCGCTGTAGGCTTTGCTAAGCTAACTCTGTAAAAGCCAATGTCTCACTTTGCATTGAACTTTGAGCATATTACATTCAGAGATGTTGTTTATGTTCACACATCTACATTACACTTCAACTAAAGTTTAAAATATGATATCGTAGTGGAGCACCCCTTTAAGAGTCAAACAGCAGCGCATCATTTTTCCACTGGCCGTTGTAAGCGAGTTAAACACATTTGCCCGGGCTACATCAGCCAGCAGTGTTTGTGTTTTCCTGCAATCGGAGGCCACTCTGAGTAGGCAGTAAAACTGGCTTGAGTTTGACAACTGTGGCTTTGTGGTTTCGAGAGCAGCCAGTTTAGAGCCAGTCTCCACGAGGTCAACCAGAGGCCCGACTGAAGCCAAATCAGAACGGGTGTCCCTCTTTCACCGAGGGATTTTCCCCTTCGGCTTCCACAAGAGAGGAAAAACTGAAGAGCAAATCAGTTTTGGAAATGCACTTGACCTCAGGCAACAATTATACGGAGTGGCGGAGCTTGTTATTTCTCAGCTCTATTCTGGGATCAATTGGAGGGACCGGGGAAAAGGCATCTGCTAAAGACTGGCGGTTAGTGTGAAAATACGAGCGCTGTAAACAAGCCTACAGGATATGAGAATAAATAGCCCTTTCTTTATTTGTATCAGGTCGTGCATCTAATTGGAACCTCATGAGGATGGGGTGCATGTAGTCCACATTAAGGCTGCTGTGTGCAATGGTGGCACTATTTCATTTGAAGCTAACCAGAAATGCATTTGGTGTTGGGATGATGGCACTGAATCTGTTAGAAAAGAATGCAGTGGATCCAGAATCCAAATAAGCCATAATCAGATATGAGCAAATAATAGTTACAGGGAACAAAAATGCCTTAAGCTCATTTATTTCTTGAGAATTATGTTTATTGTTATATCAAAATCAGTTTTCTTCTCTCCAGAGTTTTTATTTAGTTTGATGAAGATTTCATTAGAATAGAAATGTTCTATCATGGTTTTACCATGGCAAATGCCTTAACGTGTAGACTTCAGTGTTGGGCACGTTGAGCTACTTCTCACAAATACTAACTGAGTTAGTGTCAGGTGTCTGTTCTATGTTGTGATCATGTGCTCCTTTGTTCCGTTTCCCGCCGTTTTTCTGTTTATTAGTTTCACCATCCCGTGTATATATATATATATATATACCCCTTAGTTTAGTTCCTCCGTCCGGTATTGTATTGTCTATATCCCAGTGTCCCCATGTTCCAGTGTCTCAAGTGAGTGTCTTGTAAATAAATCTATGTGTTTTTGATATTCCTGTTATCCTGTGCCTTTGTGAGTGAGCCGACCGTGACAGAATACCGGACCAAAAACAGTTTGCGGCGTATTTTCCCCCGTTTTTCTTTTTAGTCTTTTTTGCCCCAGTGTTTTCTTTTCCTCTCCCCCGTGTTCCCATGGACCCCATCTACAGCCCTGAATTTCTTCCCCTCCTGCTGGAGCAGGGGGAAAGCAGCCTCGAGGACCATACAAGACGGTACTTGTTTGTAGCGAATATCACCAGCTATCCGGACGACGTGCTCTGCGTGTTCTGCAACACCAGCTCTAACACCGCTTGCAGAGCACGGTCGTCCGAAGATGGTCCTCGGGGCAATATCGCCGCTTATGTGGAGTGGACACTGGCGAGGAATGGAGCAACATTCTCCGTCTGTGTGGAGGAAGAGCTCGCCAGCGCCACTCCCAGAGCCCACCGCAGACGGAGAGCCACCCACGGTGTACGAGCCATCGCCATCTAGAGCGACAGAGCGGAGTTACACCACGGAGGAGGAGCTCAACAGCCCGTCTGACCAGGTGCGTGAGCCGGCAACATCGCCGAAAGGGGGAGTCCTGGCGGACCTCGGCGGACCATGCGAGAGGCCCGCCCACCCCCCCTCTGCAGATGAGCAACCGCTGGACACTGGGAAGTTGCTCACCAACTTCTAGAGCAAATTCAAGCCCCTTCCGCTGTTTCCATACAGCAAAGATGTATCTCCGCGTCAACTGTTTCCACACAGTTTTTTTAGTTCCTGCCCCAAGCTCCAGAGTCGTGAGTGACTTCCCACCCTCTCCAACTCTAATCACACCAATGTTTTGTAAAAGTCTGAGATTGGCAGATTTGCCAGAGGTTGTACCACAGCTAATGCCTGTATGTGTATACTTTGTTATATGTGTATTGCATTATTGTAAAGTGTTCAAATTAATTGATATGATCCATATATCCTTGTTATAATCTCAAAATTAATTTTGTGAACATTTATTATAAACTTTGTAGCTTGGTTTTAAAATGGCAGATGCCTTTAGATTTGTAATCTTATGTTGTTATTGTGTAAAAATCTGCATTATTCACTCATTTTCCTTTGGCTTAGTCCCTTATTTATTAGGGGTCACAACAGCGGAATGAACCGCCAACTATTCCAGCATATGTTTTACGTTGCGGATGCCCTTCCAGCTGCAACCCAGTACTGGGAAACACCCATACACTCTCACATTCTCACACACACTCTATTACATACACTATGGCCTATTTTGCTTACCCAATTCACTTATAGTGCATGTCTTTGGACTGTGGGGGAAACCGGAGCACCGGGAGGAAACCCACGCCAACACGGGGAGAGAGTTTCTGGGGGAGCGTCTTCATTTTTTGTGATCCAGATTATGTTGAGAAACGTTAATGCATTGCGGCTGTCTCTTAAATGCTTTCATGATGAAAATATAAACTCTATATGTGTAATGGTCAGAGTTAATAAAGGCTGCGAAAATGAAAAGCAAAAAAAAAAACCTCTATAGCACCAGCTCTGCCCCATTTTACGTATGAGTGAGATGTGATGTTTGTGGTACAGAATGTACCCAGGGCCTATATGTGATATTTTTATGGGCCTATGCTTACACCCGCAGAATTCACTGCCGCTGAAAAATAGCCCAAACACAACGCAGGTCTGCTGCGAGGATTCCAGCGGATTGTGTTTCTTTCCAGAATTCTCCTGGCACCCGATGAAGACACGGGGCCATTATCCTCGCATAGTTGCTTAAATAGTTCTCCCCGTATAATTTCAGCATTAATGTTAAAGCAAAAATGAGCCCTACCAGCTCATATTTTTCCAACATCATGACCACCTCATCATTCTCTGCTCTCTTTAATCCCCATAGACACGTTCAGGTCTGCGAGACCCTCCAAAAAAAGGCAAATAGTAGAAACTATCGCAGGCAAGCGTCCAGATACAGGCTACATAACCTGCAACATCTGTCTATGATGAACGATTACAGTCGGAATTCTCCCAAAATGACAATACCATCATTTACTCACGCTTATGACATTACAAACCTGTATGACTTGCTTTATTGTATGAATCGCACACTGTTAGACGTTCGTCAGGACATCTGAATACTCATATAGACTGAAAAAAATGGGTGCAAATCTGTCAAAAGGATACATTTTCATATTTTATTTTAGAAACAGGCTCATTTAACAACTCCCCAAAGTTAAAGAGTTTAGATTTACCATTTTTTAATTCATTCAGGCACTCTCTGGGTCTGATGGGAGTACTTTTAGCTTAGCTTAGCATAAATCATTGAATTGGATTAGACCATTAGCATCTTGCTAAAAAAAAAAAAAATCAATCCATGGCTGCAGAAGGTGCAATGATAATGTGCAGTCCTGTTATCTAGTTACCCAGCTGGGGACTATTATCAGGCACTGTGTAATATCATTGCACCTGCTACAGCCATGGTACAGCAACAAAGTTCCTTGATTATTCACCAGAATGTATAGTTCCTAGCCATAACTTTTCATTTTCCTTCAGTCTTACAATGTAACTACTGTACAGAAGAGTCAAACTTTAAATAGAAAAATGATCAAAACTCTTTGGATTTGTTTTGAGCGAGAAGCTAATGGTCTAATCTGATTCAATGATTTTTGCTAAGCTAAGCTAAAAGTGCTGCTGTCCGACCCGGTGATCACCTAAATGGATTCAAAAAATGGTACAACTCAACTGTTTAACTCTAGGGGACTTGAAAAATGAGCCTATTTAAAAAAAAAAAGTGGAGTGTTCCTTTAAAGCTGATCTACACTATATAGGGATCACTTACAGCAATTAGTTTTTCCAACATCCGTTCGCCTTTCTTTAAAATTACAAACATGGAACAATGGCAACGTGAAAGAAAGAGCATACCTTAAATTAAGAGTTTGCTTTAATTTGTTAACGAGACATGCGCAAGGATTTTGGTCATTATATTTTACAGCACTGTTTTGTCTCGCGTTACGATGCTGTAAAAGTTATCGCTCTGTCTGGGACGGCTTTGATTGAAATACAGACATCTGGATTTAGGTCCTTTTTCATGGCAAAATATTTTCTGATCCAATAAAAATGACTGTAATGCTTTTAATCATTTTTCTGAAATAAGTGTTGGGGGGGTGCAGTGTTTTTGTTAACATGAGATATACCCCTCATTAGTGTACAGTAGTGAACAGTGAAAGTTCTTGACTAATTGGACAAATCTTTTAGCAATACCTGTGAACAAAGTTGCGTTTTTGCAACACGTAGAATCTTAAAAATAAAATCTAGCAATAGAGACAACTATAGTTATAGAAGCAAAGGGATCATTTGATGCTTGATATTATATGACAGGGGTGCCCAAACTTGATTGAGGGTGGTGGGCTGAAGTTAAATAAACCAAACTATTACATTAAAGTTGCCATGATAATATCCTAATTTATTCATATTTAAAAATAAATGTAAAAAATACTTTAATCATATAATGATATATTTTATTACATTTTATAATGAACTTCTTACAATCAAAACAAACAATCCCATGTAGCACAATATTGTTCAATGCTGAATACATTGAATATATTTGATTTGCTCATCGAGGATCCTTACATTTTTTAAATCTGATTCATGCACAATATTTTATTGAAACATTTCATTTCATTAGCTTTTTTGTATCTTGACAATTAAACAAACAAACAAAAGGTTATATAAAAATTTGAAAAGAGGGCATGTTAGATTAGAAAAGAACACAGTGGCTCAGTGGTTAGCACTGTCGCCTCACAGCAAGAAGGTTGGAGTGTGGAGTTTCTCTCCCCATGTTGGCGTGGGTTTCCTCCGGGTGCTCCGGTTTTCCCCACAGTCCAAAGACATGCACTATAGGTGAATTGAATTGAATAAACTAAATTGGCCATAGTGTATGTGTGTGAATGTGAGATTGTATGGGTCTCCCAGTTGCAGCTGGAAGGGCATCTGCTGTGTAAAACATATGCTGGATAAGTTGGCGGTTTATTCCGCTGTGGCGACCCCTGATGAATAAAGAGACTAAGCCGAAGCAAAATGAATGAATGAATAAAATGAGAAATGACGAGCTTTGTTTAAGGCATTGCCCGCAACCTTGCCATCATTCGCCCTCTCTTCTCAGATGGGATGGCAGGCCAATTCAAAGGTTGCCATGGGCCAACTTTGGCCCGCTGGCCCTAGTTTAGACATCTCTGTTATCCGCTTGTTATGTGTGACGTCACGCGAAGCGGCTTCCGGGTCCAAGCAATCTATCAAACTGTATGGGGAGACTCATCAAATGGTAATAATAAACGTTTACAAAGCGATGTAATACTTCGAAAATCGCGATCGCAATATATATATCCATGCCTAATATCAGATGGCCAGAAAGTGATACATTATTTATAAATTGTTTTGACAATTTTGGTATTTGTGATGTAGCAAGCACAGGGGATGATGTGTACACCATGATTTTATATAAAATTCACTTTAATGTGTGATATGAGTAAAAAGTGGTCATAAACGAACCTTTTCTCAATTCAAATGAGTAGCAGCTTGGACCCGTACGTACAGTATTTCGTACGTCACTGATACGTCACGACTTAACAAGCGGATATGATCTACAGTTTGTGATTACTTGGATCTTTGTATATTAAAAAACATGAAAAATTTTGATTGAATCTGAATTCCTACAACTGCAAAATATAATTAATGTGCTGTGAACTTTTTGTCTGCTATATAATTAAAGCAATAGTCTACCCGAAAATGAAGTTTCAGTCATCATTTACTTACCCTTGATTTATTCCAAACAAACTTGAGTTTTTTTTGCTCTGGTTTTGTTTTGTTCGGCTAAGCTAAAAATGCTCCCGCCAGACCCAGAAATCAGCTGAAAAAGGTAAAACTCAACTATTTAACTCTAGGAGACTTGTAAAAATCCACTATTTCCCAAAAAAAAGTGGAGTGTTCCTTTAATGCCAAGCCTCTGAAGGACTGAACTAGGAAGTACACATCATCATTAGAATCAGCCGTCCATTTAAGACACACCCACTATCATTAAGAGTGAGTCATTGGATCATTCACCAAACGTACTGCGTATTGCTTGAATCTCGGAAGGGCTTATTCTGCTTTGGTTTTGTGCTTTAGCGTATTATGTTTTGGAACCACTTTGACTTGGCGAATCAAAAGCAGACAAAGTACCTGGCAATATCCTGTGTAATATGTAATTTAGTCTGTATTAAATTCTTTTCAACTATCGCGTATAGAACATTTACAAGGAGCCTGCTTAGTGTGTATCTGTGTTTTCCTACACAAATCTGTCTGCATCGCCGAGATCCCAGATGAAAGAGGGGATCGGAATTAGCAGCTTTGTTTTGCAGGTTTGCTTTCCCAGTACTTGGGCCGAGTCCATTCCCCCGGAGAGCACTTTTGACAGCGAGCGCTGCCAAAAAAGCTCTTGAATGCTGCCTGACTGTCACTCTTATCTGCACCATGACATCACACAATATAGGAAATATGACTGTGCAGATCTGAGGTCAGCTGGGTGAAGATTTAGCAGGCGAGTGAACTGCTCATGGACCAGTTCCATTATTCGGTGATGAAGAAGAAGAAAAACAAGAACGTGTGGGTGATGTTTGAATGAGGTGGCCCGCTGGAGAAGGGCATTGGGTCAAGGCCAGTGCACAACATAGTTTTGTGAACTCACGCATGCTGTCAGTATCAGAGGTGCGATACACAGCTGCTTAGAATTATCGTGGAATTTTGTTTGGGAATGCAAAAAAATGTTCTGGAAAGCACGGAATTCTTGTTTCGCTTCTCGTTGGAAATGCTCATGCGAGAGATCTAGATGTGACCAGAGAACGAAGCTATGTTTGTAATCAACTTAAATTAAAGGGATAGTTCACCCAAAAATGTACATTTTACTCACTAATTACTCACCCTCAGGTGGATGTAAATCTTTATGAGTTTTTTTTCTTCTGTTGAACACAAAAGAAGATATTTTGAAGAAAGCTGAAAACCTGTAACCACTGACTTCCATAGCAGGAAATACAAATACTATAGAAGTCAATGGTTACCGGTTTTCAATATTTTAATGAATAACTTGTTCAACAGGAGAAAGAAACTCGTAAAGGTTTGAAACAAGAGCGAGTAAATGATGACAAAATTTCCATTATTGGGTGAGCTGGCCCTTTAAGTACTAATGGAGTCGATCTGGTAAAATGTATGTAAAAAGAAAAACAACATATTGCAATTAGGGCTGCACGATTAATTGAAAAAACATCATGATCATCATTTAAATGCATTTTAGAGTTATGGTTATGACAAGCATTTAATATGTTTTTCTTTCATAATGAACACAGAGCGTTGTGCATGAGAATAAACGTTTAACAGTGTCAGTATAATTACTCTAGCCTATATAATGTTGGAATAAATAGTGGAAAAAATGGTCTAATAATGTTATTCAATTCAATTCATCTTTATTTCTATAGCGCTTTTACAATGTAGATTGTGTCAAAGCAGCTTCACATAGAAGATTATAGTGAATTGAAATGGTGTCAGTCCAGTTTTTAGAGTTTAAGTTCAGTTCAGTTCAGTGTGGTTTAATTTTCACTGCTGAGAGTCCAAACACTGAAGAGCAAATCCATCGATGCGC
The DNA here is from genome assembly GCA_903798115.1 of Danio jaintianensis. NCBI lineage: Eukaryota > Metazoa > Chordata > Actinopteri > Cypriniformes > Danionidae > Danio > Danio jaintianensis. Next base: position 7,999,639 of record CAIGQV010018170.1, read on the forward strand.
AGCTCCACAAGTCCCTACAAGTCCCGAACCATGCAAGCCAGTTATCAATGACAGATTGCAAGCATTTGTCTCAAACATAATAAATCAACTTCAGAATTATGAATAGTTGTATTCTGATCACTTTACTGTGGATTTAAATTGAAAGTTTATTCAAGTCCATCATTCCATGTCAATACATAATGTAGCATTTTATCCAACAGTAGACCTACAAATAGGCCTAATATTATTATTATTGTTGTTTTACCATATGTTTCGGAAATCACAATAATAATAAGAATCGTGAGAAAATCATGATCTTCATTTTAAGCAAAAAAATAAAAAAATCTGATATTGTGGAGAGATTAGTCTACAAAACGTCAGCGCTGATGGTGTATTTTGGGTGACAAGTAGGGCTGCACAATATATCGAAAGAATTATCGTTATCATGATAAAAGTATATGCAATATCCATGTTGCAGAGAAGTGCAATAAATGAATAAATACATTTTCATGTGCGGAGTATTTGTGAGCTCCATGCAAAGTTTGTTTATCCAAATCTGACCAATCAGATGGGGCCTTTACAATCTTTATACCCGCCTCTCTGGTAGGTGCTGTTAAGTGAATATAGAGCTGAAAATAAATATTACTGTGGGAGACAGAAGAGGAAAATGACAACAGCCAATAAGAATCAGAATTTCCACTGATGTTTTCAGTCATTCATAGTGTTTTAAAGTATACATTTTTTATTAGATTTAATTAGCTCAGAAAAATATCTATTAACTGTTTATTTTATTTTTATTTATTTAAAAATCGAATGATTTTTGAAATTGCTGATAAAATAGCGTTTTTTTTTTTGTTAGATATTGTATGAAATATTGTTATCTATTAGCGCAGCCCTAGTGACAAGACACCAGTACAAAACATGCTTCTTTAGTAGCCATTGTTTGTTTCCTCTCGTCCATGTTTTTGATGATATTGAGTGGTTTGTTAAACACGGCAAGCAATGATTGGTCAGGAAGCAACATGCATCCATGACCAGATGTTAGGAGTCAAAATTGCATAATGACACAGTAACTAGGGGTGCAACCATATTGCAAATCAACTCAAAATGTGATATTTGTTTTTCTGCAATAAATAGTGCTCAGCATATATAAGTACACCCCTCACGAATCTATCTTTTAAATTCATAAGTTTAATAGGAAGCTATACAATATTATATTTGTGCATATACATTAGATTAGTCAGTACTGAAGCCAAATCTGGAGCTTATCTAACAAAATAGCTTATTATAACGGTCCAAAAACTAGTACACACAAATTTATGTTATAGAAAAATATTAAATACAAATTTAAAAAAGAGGAAAATTTAAGAGAAGCAAAAAAAATGAAAAATTTAGTTGAAATTTTGTAAAAAAATTTTGCTTGAATTTAATTGTATTATCTTTCAATTTCTAAATATGTTTGGTGACTAAAATATTATTTTAATAAATATATCTGTTTAATAAATCTGTGTTGTTTAAATGCACCAAAATACATTGCCTATATATACTGAGAAATGGATGAAAATATTCATTTTCAAAATGGGGTGTACTCAATTACGCTGAGCACTGTTTATTCCAATATGAATTTTACAAGATGATTTTTTGGAAAGAATTCATAATTTTACATTGATCAGGATGATTTTATAGGGACTGCATATGCGTAAATTACAAGTGACTGTCATGACAGAAAAATATTGTGTATCCTGAACCCAGCAAGTCTAAAAAATATATACAGTTGAAGTCAAAATTATTAGCCCTCCGGTGAATTTATTTTTATTTTTTAAATATTTCCCAAACAATGTTTAACAGAGCAACACATTTCACAGTATTTCCAATAATATTTTTTCTTCTGGAGAAAGTCTTATTTGTTTTATTTAGGCTAGAATAAAAGCAGTTTTAAATTTTTTTAAAACCATTTTAAAGTCAATATTATCAGCCCCCTTAAGCAATATTTTTTTTGATTGTCGACAGAACAAACCACTGTTATAGAATGACTTGCTTAATTACCCTAACTTGCCTAATTAACCTAGTTAAGCCTTTCAAAGTCACTTTAAGCTGAATACTAGTATCTTGAAAAATATTATGTACTGTCATCATGGATAATAAATCATTCATTCATTCATTTTCTTTTCGGCTTAGGCCCTTTATTAATCTGGGGTCGCCACAGCGGAATGAACCGACAACTTATCCAGCATATGTTTTTAATGCAGCGGATGCCCTTCCAGCCGCAACCCATCACTGGGAAACATCCATACACACTCATTCACACTCATTCACTACGGACAATTTAGCTTACCCAATTCACCTATAGCACATGTCTTTGGACTGTGGGGGAAACCGGAGCACCCGGAGGAAACCTACGCCAACATGGGGAGAACATGCAAACTCCACACAGAAATGCCAACTGACCCAGCCGAGGCTTGAACCAGCGACCTTCTTGCTGTGAGGCGATTGTGCTACCCACTGCGCCACCGTGAGGCCCGGATAATAAATCAGTTATTAGAAATTAGTTATTAAAACTGTTATGTTTAGAAATGAAGAAAAATCTTCTTTCTATTAACAGAAATTGGGGAGAAAAAAAAACAGGTGGGCTAATAATTCTGACTTCAACTGTATATGCTTGAGAACGAACAACTCATTAAGAATGGACTGCACAAATTTTACCATTTACCTCAATGCTGCCCACAATGCTCCTCGGCGTACATTGCCTCATATAATATACATAAGAAAACAGAACATTTTTAATTATCATTAAAAGCAACCGAGAAGGTAAAGGAAATCTGAATAAAAACCAACCAATAACCACTGGCATCTCATTCCGTATTCTCAGCAGTGAATGTTGCTTTCTGGTATTCAATTGTTGTTCTTGTTCTCTCTCCGCTTACACCGAAAGCCCAGTAAATGTTTCAATAAAACTCATATTTGGAGCCTGCTGCTTTAACATATCACTTGTGTGCCGCCTTTGGTCTCTTGCCCTTCTAAAGCCTGCAAATCTGCTGTGGAGTCGCTCTGAAGTGACCTTAGGAGACACCAGGGATTTGCCAGCATTGGTTTTTTTTTGCCATATATGTTTTTTGGATTCAACCCTTAACGTTAATAATATAAAACCCACACTGTGGAATACACCATTAACGGTTATTTTCCTTGGCTCTTCTCTGGACTCAGGTTAGAGATGGAGGAAACACAAACCAGCCTCCGTTTTTTTAGAAAGGAGGTTAAGCTGTCTATAATTGTCCATATTTTTCTAATCAGCTCATGGCACTGTTTGAAGGAGACTGACTTAAGCATACTTTGGGGGTGAATGATGCAAAATGAAAACTTTGGAGTATTTCAAACATTGGCAGAGTGGAGTATTTACAGCGGGAAGAGTGAAAGACATAATAGGAAACATTTGAGGCTCTGAAAGAAAAGCAGCAAAAACAAGGATTCTGCTGTACGGCATTAAACCATTAAATGATACTTTCACCGTTTTTCTCCTCGCGTGATTGTTAGCGATATCAGGAGTCTGTATGGTTGTGAATGTAATAGCCGGCTAACGACTTGGGTAACACGTTGTAAACTTTGCAGCATTTTTTTTTTCTCTGTGTGGCCTGTGAATGTTCTCAATGTCGTCAGCAGCAGTAGATCACTGTCAGACATAATATGAGTCCTGACCCACTGATTTGGACAGCGGCCAGACGACCCCAAAATGATCTATTGATGGACTTCTCTCTGGATGATGGAGTAATGAAATGACGACGTAAACTCTATCCTCTTGGAGCTCAGCGCTGGCACTACAGTACATATAACCATTATTGTGAGAGAGAAATATGCTTTGTATTTATTTACACAACAGGTCGATCTTTAAATTTGATCTGCCGTCATTTAATACAGCCCTGGAATGGCCTTACGCTTCTCTGTGTTTGCGGCATTGCGGACCGGAGTATTTGAGTGGTGCAGAGCTGAGACTTTACTTCTTATATATTCATTCATTCACTTTCCTTCGGCTTAGTCCCTTATTTATCAGGGGTCGCCACAGCGGAATGAACCGCCAACTATTCCGGCATATGTTTTTTATGCAGAAGATGCCCTTTCAGCCACAACCCAGTAGGAAACACCCATACACTCTCGCATTCACACACACTCATACACAAGGCCAATTTTGTTTACCCAATTCACCTATAGCGCATGTCTTTGGACTTTCAGGGAAACCGGAGCACCCGGGGGAAACTCACGCCAACACGGGGAGAACATGCAAACTCCATACAGAAATGCCAACTGGCCCAGCAACCTTCTTGCTGTGAGGCAACAGTGCTAACCACTGAGCCACCGTGCTGCCCTTTTTATACATACATTTCATAAACAAAAGGTTCATTGGCATCTAAATGCAACAATTTTTCTTTTATAGTATGTGCACTTGCATTTTACTTATCTAAGGAAGTACTTAGTTATATTAAGGAACTACATAAGGCCCTGTCCACATGAACACGGGTATTTTTCAAAACCGCACAATTTTGCACACGGTTTTGCCGTTTGTCTGCACAAAAAAGAATATCGGGTGACTAAAACGATTTTTCGAAACTCCGGGTACAGTGTGGTCGTGTGGACACTACAACTGAAGTTTTTGCCTCATGATGTCCACATGCGTGCTGTTTTCTCCTTTCTGATTGGCCGACACAGCTGGGTTCACACCGCTGAAGACTCGATTGAGGCAAATTCCACACTTTTGTGGGAAGCGAATGGTGTATTCTGTGCCGTTCTGTTTGAATGGGGAAACATCAAATTCTCCATGCTTGCCAAGCTTACGATTAAATTTCATATTCGGAATCACCAATAAAATTAAACAACATCTCTTTAGCTTCATTTCTAAATGTTCAAAACACACAAAATCTGCAGAAACTTGTAAAAACACATGTCTGGTCTAAGCCCCTCCCCCAGAAAATCGTCAGTTAATAGCGATGATAATAATTGGCTCCGCTACTAGAAGGCGGGGCTTCATTCGCCATATTGACCGTTACACTTTTCCCCATTCAAAACCATACGAGTGACATGTCTTGTGTATTCTATAGTCTTTAATAATACTCACTATTCACTCTTTAGTACTTTTAGAAGGGGTTCTTTTTCCTTCAACATTATATACAACAATATTTACAACAGATACTGTTACTCTACTTGCACTACATTTTTGGGTAAGTAATGGTACTTTTACTTGAGTAAGATTTTTCAGTACTCTTTCCACCACTGGAAATACATAAATGAAAAAATCTTTCTAGCAAATTTTAGAGTTCACAGCTCACGGTGGTTGTTTTTTGTCCTTTTGTAGCAGATTTCAAATCAAGCCGAGTTTTATTATCATTCTGCCACATGTGTTGACGAAAAGTGTAAAGAAATGTTGTGTCTCGCATGACCACAGTGCTACATAAATAAACATATACATTAATATGAACACAACACTGGATGTAAGAGCAATTTTTAATCCTATACATAACTGGAGCGCTAATCTAACTATACATATACCATAAATGGTTAACATGACCTAAGATAAATTCAGTGGAACCTTTCACTGTACAATACCTCCTCTTTATAATTAGCAAGATTATTAAAAAGTTATTCACACTTAAAAAAAAAATGGAAACCACAATGACACCCCTCCCCCACTCCCTTTGAAACCTTTTGTTTTAAGAGTGTATGCGAGTTAAATGTGTATTTTTGTAATATGAAAACACAATATATGCAGAGAGAGTGACAAAGAAGAAATAGGCAGTGTACCTTTAAGAGATGCAGACTCCTGGCTCGTCGCCCGTTCTCCAATCTGCTGATGATGAGGCCTGTGATGAAGAAGGAACCGGGATCCATTTTTAGCGATGAGTTCATCCTTTACGGCAGGGAGAGAGAGAGAGAAAAAAAGAGAAAGAGCACAGCCATAAAAAGTGCAGTCCGTGTGCTCCTGACGTTCTGTCTGCCGTACCTGACAGCATGGCGCATCTGCACTTATCTGAATTTAGCCATCAATCAGGGGTGAAACCATACGGCACTAGAAGATGTTAATTAAAATAATGAGGGGTCTCGGAGATCAGTGAGCAATGCTGAAAGTTTAATGCGTTTCTGAATGTGTAGCTCTTTCAGAAGGATCTACAGTAGCTACACGTCGCCTGTTGCATTTCCAAGTAAAAAAATTGCATATTGGTTTTGATAATGAGCCAAATAATAAACTAAGCAGAATAATTCCTTGGGGTTGTACATATTTAAAAGCTGTTGTCTTTTTGCTGACATTTAATGCTTAATTCAATTCAAGAACATTAATTACAATCGATTTATGTAATGTAACTTATAGCACCGCCTACTGTCCAAATCGGATGCTTTTATACTATGCCCTTAAAGGGATAGTTCACTCAAACTTCGTTAACACGTCCTAAAACCATCCAAAATGTAGATGGTGTTTATTCCTTCACTAAAACAGTAAAATAAAAATGTCTTACATGTGAACTGATGCTTGTTTGTTTGATAGTTTTAAAATGGGTTGCCACATACAGAATAATCCAACGCAATCTCGCGTTGCTAATTCGTAAAAGTGGCTAATTCGTATGATCTAATTTGTACAATTTAGTACGATTTGCTCATCACCCACGGTTGGGTTTAGGGGTGGAGTTGGGTGCCACACCTCCTTTCGTTGGGTGCCACACCTCCTCACGTTTTTTCTCATATAATTATTATTCGCGGTAATAGTAGTAAAATAGTGTTTAAAAGGCTACTGTGCAATAATGTGATTATTTTGTGCAAAGTATGCACTCTGGTAAATAAACATAAATAATTTTAGCGCATTGATAATAGTTTAAATTATTGTTAACGTTGATGACATCAAGACGCAAAAAAAAAACTGTGCGATATATCAACGCAATCCCACGGCAATTCGCAACTTTTTGATTTAATGGTTAATTCATATGAATTTGTACTCATTCGTACATTTAATACGATTTGCTCGTCCTCCAACGAGGGCTAGGATTAGGGGTGGGGTTTGGGGGCACGCGTCTTTTTAAAAATCATACATTTTCATGTGAACGACATTATACGAATTTTTAAGAATTAAGCACTTTTCTAACAATACAGTGGTCCCTCGCTATAACGCGGTTCACCTTTCGCAGCCTCGCAGTTTCGTGGATTTTTTTATGTCCAATTTGACATGCTTTTTTTTAAAAGCGCATTGTGTTCTGCATCCTGACTGGCTGTAGACCATCTCCTTCGTGCCGTGTCTCCTGTACAGTACAGAATGCGTTCAGCTTGCCAAATTTACATAAGTCTTCGATCACTAGCAGTGTGACTCTGACGTTCTGTACTGTATGTTTACACGTTTTCTCCACAACAAACCTCAAAATGTCAATGAACTATTTTGCACCGTCAAAGGCACCTGCGGTATCACCTAAAGGGAAGAGGAAGATGCTAACCATCGCGCAAACAGTTGGACTTCTGGACATGGGTGCCATTACAGAATAAATAAATCTTTGGTTCATTACATAAAGAAGGAGGGAAATAACACAAGGACGACAGCAGCAATAAGTTTCAATAAAGATGCAAAAAGGGTTGTAACTGTCTGCAACAAGACCATCATAAGGATGGAGTGTGCTTTAGCTTTACTGCAGGAAAAATGTTAATGCCTGTCTGAGAAAAGTGTGTAGCGAGGGGTTTTACAGCCTTAAAACATCTAATAATTGTAAAAGTAAAGCTGACTACCTCACAGATTTCACCTATTGCGGGTTATTTTTAGAACATAACTCCCACGATTAACGAGGGACCACTGTACTTAAAATAGTCATGTTTCCTATAAGCAGGGACATGTAGAAGATGGTAACTCGAAATCAGTTTAAAATCGCAACTGAGTGGATCAATAATGTGCATTTTGAGATAAAATTTCAAATAAAAATCCCAACAAATAGCAACGACGTGCTCACGGCGACCAGAGTTCGATTCCGGCTTGAGGTCCTTTGCCGATCCTTCCCCTCTTTCTGCTCCCCACACTTTCCTGTCTATACTCTACACTGTCCTGTCCAATAAAAGGTTAAAAAAAAAACTAAAATAATCTTTTTTTTTTTTAAATGGTTAATGTGAATGATGTAAATATTGTTTAGTTTCTTGCACAGACTGATCATTTTACTTAATAAGATCTCATTTACTTAATAAGAGCATCAGAAGCCACAGGTATTCATTTTGTTTTGCCTGTATGTGTTTTGTTTTTTTACTGTAAAACTGAATTAATCACCAAGGACCACAGTTTCAGCTAAACATCTTCTTTAATGTTTTACTGTAGAAAAAAAAGTCCCCTATCTCTTGGATTGCAGGAAGTTGAGTAAATAGCTAATTAAATTTTGGGGGATGAACTATCCCTTTAAATATATATTTTTTCTTGATTAAACATTTGTTTTTTCACATTTTACCTTGATTACACGTTTTTTTTTTAATACTAACTGATGTAATTGTTCCATAACAGCCATTTTAATGCTAATATTTCTAATGATTTCACCAATCGCTGGTGCAAAATTTCATTAGTTAGGCTACTTTTTAATTATGCAGCTTAACAAAATAACACAATTTTATTTATTGGTGCCTGGCAGCTATATTGCATTCATAGCTGAGACTTGTTTACGCAGACACTCCACTGATGCTAAATATGGTGCAAATCTGGTGAGAAGAAGAAAAAAAGTACAGTTTGGCAACAAAAAAAAGAAGAAGAAAAAACACTTTTCCAGGCAGAAATGAATGCAGGTATGGGGGATGTCTAGATCACGAGCCAAGGAATCTGTGCCTATAAAAAAACATTTGGTCCAAATTTCATGTTTCTGTTCGTCACAGCTTGTGGTTTACATAGCGTAGAATATCAAAATAATCAAAAAAAATTATATAAATAATCCCGACGAAAACAAAACACTGCGCTTGTACCTCTAAACATATGCAGAAGTTTGTACATTTCTTCATCCCTCATTTACAGTGCACACAAACATCTCGACGTCCAAAAACCTCAGACTGATAGTTTTTCGCGCTGAAAAATCTGTTTGTTGTCATAATTTTGGGAGGCGTTTTGCTTTCTGCGTCATTACAGGTGTACCGGGGCTCTTTTCGGAGAAACTCGAGGTTGTATTGGTGTTTGCGAAGAGCTGATGAAGGGCGACCGCTGTCCTCACATTCCCTCCAGTCTCCAGAAACACATCCCCATCATTTCCCGAACATCCCTCTATCTGTCCACATGCAGACTGTTTGCTCAGACGCTCCCAATACAGCTCCAAAGCAGCCCAGCAGTGGGGTTGCAGCGCCATCTACGGGTGTCAACCATAGACTGTAAAGAATTTCCACGGAAGCATTTTGAAAATCTCAAACATGTGACGTCAACTATTTAATGCTCAATGCATTTATTTTTTCATTTAGAAGATTGCAGCTTGTATTTTTTTTTAATTAAATAAATCGTCAAGTTTAAAAACGTGAACAAATGGGAAATTTTGACAATGCAACCCAATAATTTTGTGTCTGATAAGCTTTTTATATAAATGGACATTGCACAGATATTGATGTTTCACAATGTTTTGCTCTGTTCTACAAATATTTGAATTGATAATATTTTTATAGTATTTGCATTTTGCACAGCATATTAGGATAGCTATGGGCAAGGGGAATATATTTTCATTCACTTTATTTTAACGTTTACACACTTAAAAAGTTTTTTTTTTATCTGAATGTTTTGCACTGTGCATTTTACACTACATTATTTGAATCTAACAAGCTTAGTTTACAATGTTTGCAATCGTTACATTGTTTTACTTACATTAAATCTAAATCCCAAATATCAGAAATGACAATAGATCATTAAGATTTTATTAATGTTCATTTGAATGTTATTGACTTAATGCGCTTACTTGAGAGATTTCATTCATTCATTTTCCCCCAGCTTAGTCCCTGATTCATCAGGAGTCGCCACAGCAGAATGAACCGCCACTTACTTGACAGATTTATGTATTTTTAAATTAAGGTGGTTTGTGTAATGTGTTTTATGTTTGGTAAAATAATTTCTAATTGCATCTTTAGTGATTTTCAACTAATTGCATTGTCTTGTCCCAATAGGTGGATTTAGCTGGTTTTGACGCAAAAGAAAATCTACCTTGTTAAAAACCAAAGAATTGTCTAAAGCGACATTAATGAAAAAAAGCTATTTTATTTACCAGCTAATAACCTTGTCATTACATATAAAATGAAACTGCTGAACCTAATCAAAGGAGCCTGATGCTCATTTAAAAGAAAAGAGGTCAGATGGATTTAGAGGTTTTTGCATCTGAACTCTTCATATATCATTTTTAATTGAACAACTTTTTAGGTGTACATTTCTATTCATTTTATTTTTATTTCATTTATTTCTTCTTTTTAAGATTAATTTTAGTTAACAGGCAGAATTAAAACTTAGGCAGTATATGAGAAATGATCTATTAGTTAATGATCTATACATTTTATTTGTTTACATTGTTTTAGGTGTATACATTGTTTATTTAATCATTTAATTGCATTATAATTATTATTTAATAAAATGCACTATTAATTGTAGCTGACAATTACTATTTGGACTGTGTATTTTTCCTATCCGTGCATTTTATACCAATATACATTATTATTATTTTTTTAATTAATCTTTCATTTAAAATTCCTTTATATATATATTCATACATTCATTTTCTTTTCGGCTTAGTCCTTTTATTAATCTGGCGTCGCCACAGCGGAATGAACCGCCAACTTATCCAGCATATGTTTTACGCAGCGGATGCCCTTCCTGCTGCAATCCATCACTGGGAAACATCTATACACACACATATACATGCAAACTCAACACAAAAACGCCAACTGACCCAGCCGAGGCTCGAACCAGCGACCTTCTTGCTGTGAGGCGAACGTGCTACCCACTGCGCCACCATGCAGCCCTATATAATTTAACATCTGTTTAGCTATACATTTGAGGTATGTTTTATATTATGTTCATTATACTGTTTTTATATGCATATTTTATGCAGACTGAAGTTTTAGTTTTTATTTAAATTTGACAATAAAAAAATAATCATTTGAAAAATGTAAGATTATTCAAATTAAGTTATACTTTTAAATATCTAACTGTGGAGCTTTTTTTTTTTTTTAAACAATTAACATATATTAGGTATACATTTTTTTATTCATAAAAATGTTTTCATACCATTCTTTAAATAAAACTAAAATGGTTACTGGTTATTTTTAGCTATGCATTTTATTTAAAAATACATATTTCAGTAAACCCAGCCCCTTTACATCCCTGAAGCATGCTTTTCCACAGTGTGCAGCATCTGGATGATGTGCGTCATCATGTGACCCTCTGAGCTCTTCCTTCACCTGCAGCTCATTAAAGAGCCTCTGACTCACTTGTGTGTGTTCACTCAACATCACTGCACAGAGAACAGCAGCTCTCCTACTGACTGCCTTATTCATTAGGATGTACAGTATATGCATCTATACTTTTCTATAAAATGTACATCTATGAAGAAGAAGAAAAACAAGACACCACTTGACAGTTCTCAGTTTTGCTGTATTTATGAAGCATGGGTTTGAGTAAAATTTTAATATTTATTTTATTTTTCTATAAATATCTGCTAACATTTCCAAATTTCATGTAATTTATTATAAAAAAAAATTCTAAAAAAATATATGATAATTGATCAATATAGCAAACATTTTCACTTATTGCGGATTATTAATTGTTTACTCCACTAAATATTGCTTCTTAACCCTTCTGAAGTCTTAACCCTTCCCTTCTGAAAGAAACATTAGTATTGATGTATGTCTAAAAATAAATATAAGTATTTCTAAAAAACCTGGTAGGGTGCTCCGGTTTCCCCCACAAGTCCAAAGACATGCGCTATAGGTGAATTGGGTAGGCTAAATTGTCCGTAGTGTATGTGTGTGAATGAGTGTGTATGGATGTTTCCCAGTGATGGGTTGCAGCTAGAAGGGCATCCGCTGCGTGAAACATATGCTGGATAAGTTGGCGGTTCATTCCGCTGTGGCGACCCCAGATTAATAAAGGGACTAAGCCGAAAAGAAAATGAATGAATGAATGAAAATTATCTTAATGTTAACATTTTTAATTTACTAGAAATGTTACCTGTCCCCCCAAAGAAAATGTCCAATAAACAGTTAACAAATAGGCACTTGCTTATAAATCATTAAATAAAGATTGGTCGAGAACACAAACAAATTATTTTAAGTTATTAAATCAACAACAAATGTTCTCTAATCTTTTTTGGGGTCTCACCGAACATCATCAGGCATTAAAAAAGATTTAGAACTGTTATCTGGGCAGATGAGGTTGCAAAAAGCATTAAATAAAACAAAATTTGACCAAAATATATTTGAGAAAAATATATTTTATAATGACTCGTTTTCATTTGTTTTATTTCATTCAAATGTTCGTTTTGAAATTGTTTTAATCACAGATAAACATATGCAGTACAATACAATACAGATTTATTTTCTCAGCTTTCTTCGCTCATATTTATCAAGGGTGCCAATAATTTTGACCACAACTGTAGGCCTATATGGGGGGGGGAAACGTGGACCAGTGTATTCCCAAAATATGCACTAATAATTTGCACAAATTTTTCTCATTTAACAAAGAGAATAAAATGGCAAAACTGCATTTTGAGAGAGAGAAAAATGTAAATATGAAATACCCTATTACCCTAGAAAATGCGGCCCTACTAGCCTACCACAATTTCTACCCACCCAGTCATGCAAGTCTAGTAGAGCGCATACCTGTAGGTAGGCCTGTCACAATAATCAATATATCGGCTTATCCTGCAATACTTGGAGATGACCTCAATAATTTTTGCCATTGCAATATATATTCACAAATTCACAAATAACGTTAAAGCCATTTTACAATGACATTTACGTTCTACCTCACCGGTGTTGAAGTTTACAATTGGACATTTACCTAATAAGAGATATATATAGGACATTTACCTTTTTAACATCAATTTAAAGAATCTAAATAACTTTAAGAATGATAAGTATTTTAAAGTGTTTATGGCTATTTACATTTTTATGCTGTTATACTGCAATTATTATATAATCAGTGGCATAAAATGATCTCAAAATGACAATAATATCAATTTCTGGGACAATATATCGCACAAAAATTCCTTATCGTGACAGGCCTACCTGCAGGCTACATCTATACATCTATAAAATACAAGAGCATGCTAAATATAGTCCTAAATAGTGCTAATGTTGTTTTGAAGTCAAAATTAAATGGGATTTCAGACCTAATATTCAAAGTGCCATGGTAAACAATATAGAGAGCATGTTGTCACAACGAATGTGCGAATAAAACCTCAAATAAACGTTACCTCAACAACACTCTACAGTAATAGTAGATGCCTTACCTGGTAAACATGTTTGTGGCGTAAACACTGGTGCGGTGTGTCTTTAAAAGTGCGTATACAGTGAATATTTTGTTCTTGTGCTGACACAGCTGCGTGTATCACGGAGACGGACGAAATCAAATGCTTTCATTATACATTAGGCGAAACACGGTTTTCACTTTCCTCTAATTACGTTGCTGTTTTCTTACACGTGGATAATTTCCTTTAATTTGTTTTCGTACAGCATTAGTTGGAGTTAAAAGGAGTGCGGAGTCTCTACACCTCAGAGAGCAGTGTGAGGAGGAGGTCAAAGCCCGCCGAAAGTGAGAGGAAGCACTGTGTTTCCACCGCAAACATTTACCTTCATTTCTGCTTTCAAACATGGATGGATAGACACACTCGCCGGTCACTATAGAAGTACACCTTTCCTTGTACCGAGTAAGAGCACCTTTTGACATTTAATTATTTGTGGCACTGATTCAGAGGGCACTGGAATTTCTCCTCAGAAATGGTGGACTATACTGACATGAAACATTACACAGTTGCTGTAGATTTGTCAAGTGCACATTGGTGTTTTTCAGCCACCGACAAACTTCCGGTGAAAGGTTAATGTGACATTTTCAATCTCATAAGGTTCCTTTTACAGCATCAGTGTTTTAATGTTATTAAAATAGAAGCAGTTACGCATTCATTTCTTCTGATCTTTGGGTCTGGCGGGAGCACTTTAGCTTAAAGCATTGAATCAGATTAGACCTTTAGCATCTCTGTCCAAAATTTCAATAGAGTTTAGATAATTTTCCTATTTAAAGCTTGACACTATATAATGTAATGTATAAGACTAAGTACTAAAAAAAAGTTGCGAAAAAGAGTATAGTTCCTAGACATATCTACTGGGAAAATTATCAAAACACGGTAATCTTTATTATTCATTCTGGTGCTTCAGATCTTCTTGACCATATCTACATGTCTAAATGCAATGAGTTACTCAGTTAAATGTGTATATAAAAGCTTTCAAGCATCAAAACAATAATAAAAAAATATATATATATTTTAAAAACATTAGAAAAAAAAACATTAGAATGTTTCATTTCATTTTATTAATTTCTCATCATAGAATTTAGTGTAATCACTGAGAAAAAAAAATAGGTTAATTATATATACCTGTACATCTGTTACGCTGAATGGTAATGCACCATTATTTCGACATGCAATTTTTACAAAATGTTCTTTGAGTATGTACTTTATTTTGATGAAATTGTTCTTTAACTTAAATGTTTTAAATTAAATGAATATATATATATATATATATATATATATATATATATATAAACTTCACTATTTGGGGTTCATTGATTAATTTGAACTTTTATATGGAGTCAAAATTGGTTACTTTGAGCTTTGCCGCCCTCTGGAGATTTTTAGGAGCTGTGCACTTTATTCATAAAGACACATTTCATAGCATTTCAAAACAAACAAAAAATACTACAACAAAAATTATAATTGTCAATAACTAGGCTTCCCAAAGACTGTATAAATATCCAGTTCACAAAATGCTTGAATTATATTTTATTTGATGAGAATATGTTACATAAAGGCAGCAGTGAGTGAAATATGAACCCACAAATAAATACAGGAAATAATTATTATTACAGAAGGAAAGCTCTATTGTTAGGATGATGAAGGAAACCGACACTGCATTTGCCAAACTTAAGTCTCCCAATCAGCTAAATAATGCTAAATTAAAACATAATGCATATGTCTATGTACAACACACACTCCTCTATGTTAAGCCACTATAAAACATAAATTCAGCCGTCTTTCAGTCATGTTACTCTGATTTTCTTTGACATCTAATCAACCAACTAACAGCAACAACAACAAACAGAATAACCATCACTATAACTGTTAGTCAATACATCTCAGCCTGTTATTTACAACAAAATCATATTTTCTTTCATATGAACCACAAAACCAGACTGAAATTTGATCATAGAGAGCCTTTGTACAATATGTATATGTGAAGATATATAAAATCTGACCCCTTTAATATGCTGTTTTGTTAAAGAAATATTATTAAGATAACTAACTGTATATTGCACTTTATTAAAGTCACAGTGCCATTAAAATGACATGGAAATGTTACCAAAGCCCTTGAAAGTAAGAATTAGTGTTCTGACTGTAAAGTTTCAGCTGTAGACAATATAAACATGTTCAAACTGCAGCTTAGATTTTTTTTTAAAAACGTACCCAGCAGGCACTTTGATGTCAAAACGTCATACTGATTGACATATAACATTGGGATCAAAAACAAAACAGTCATTTACTAGACAGTAAAAAAAAAAAAACATGTCAAAAATCGATTACAGAACAGTCCTAAAAGTTTTGAAACAACATATTTATTTTTTTTTAAAAACAAGTCAAAAAACTGTCCTGAAACCGATTTGTTATGTTTTTTGACACCAATTTTAGATGTCAATTTGATGTCCTTTTGACATCTAATTTACATGCATAGTAGGAATACAAAATAAAGTGTAAATTTGTAGTTTGCAATTGAATCTTTCAGATATCAAAAATTCATGTAACAAAATTACAGGACAGTCTTGTAATAAATTTGTTGACGTGTTTTGAAACGACATTAAAAAAAACCCTCAAAAAACTGCCCTGAAATCGATTTATGATGTTTTATGACACCAATTTTAGATGTCAATTTGATGTCATTTTAACATCTAGGTATAATTTACATGCATTGTAGGGATACAAAATCTAGTGTAAATTTGTCATTTGCAATTGAATCTTTTAGATGAATTAAACGTGTTTTAGATTATAATATTTTGGTGGTCAAAATGAATTTGCATTTTTTACATTTTTATGAAGTCGTTTTGACATCAATGTGCCCGCTGGGTAATACTCAGGTCCTCACTGATGAATTACCGGGGTAAATGGAGTATGCTGAGGTTTGTGCAGGAAAGAAAAAGAAAAGTGAAAGTTGTCTCATATTAAAGCTAAATAAAACTGTACCAAAAGTCTCTCTTTTATTTATTTTTGTCTTCCCTCAATACCCAGCATGCTTTCTTATCTTCCATATGCTCCCACACTATAAGCACAACACTTCCAGCATGTTCAAAACACATTCATCGCCATATCAATGCTGCCCAACAGGATGCAGCACAGAAGCGTCCAAAAACAATCAGTCCTTCCCATGATTCAACGGGGCTGAGCTCTCCAAGGTACTAGGCCGACTGACGGTTCAATACATTGGATGATGTGAACGCAGACACGTTTCATTCTACTAAACCTCTGTCTCCAGCAATACTGATGTGTTTGGGCATCTCCCCAGCTTTAGGACGGGTCTGCAGCAGAGCCAGGTCTCTTTTGATTAGTTAACTCCATGTAAATGTCAGAGCGGAGGAAGCGAGGGTACGAGTCTCTTTCCATGAGTCCGAAGATCCGGCTCTGCGCCAGGTCAAAGCAATCTGCGCAGATGTTCTCCATGTTCTCCTTGATGTGCTCTCTGGTGTACGAGTCCAGATTAACCTTGAAAATAAATAAATAAACAAGACTGTGCTGAGGATGCTTTTTATATTAATTTTGGGTTGGTTTTCAAGTACATCTGCTGCCTTGTATTGATTACGACTTCTAAGTGAAATAAAATAAAAAAAACTCGAAATATCAAATTCCCTGACTTTTGCCTGACTCACTGCCTAAAAAGCAGAATTTCCATGACATCTAATCAATGGAAAAAAACAGGTTGCTGTTGTGCTTATATATTAATAACAATATTAAAATAATAACATAATAATAAAATGGGCGGCACGGTGGCTAAGTGGTAAGCGCTGTCGCCTCACAGCAAGAAGGCCGCTGGTTTGAGTCCTGGCTGGGCCAGTTGGCATTTCTGTGTGGAGTTTGCATGTTCTCCCCGTGTTGCTGTGGGTTTCCTCCAGGTGCTCCAGTTTCCCCCACAGTCCAAAGACATGCGCTATAGGTGAATTGAATAAACTAAATTTGCCATAGTGTATTAGTGTGAATGAGTGTGTATGGATGTTTCCCAATACTAGGTTGCAGCAAGAAGGGCATTCACTGCGTAAAACTTATGCTGGAATAGTTTGTGGCTCATTCTGCTGTGGTGACCACTGAAATAGAGACTAAGCGGAAGGAAAATGAATGAATGGATAATAAAATGGCTTTAGCTTGAATATCATTTCACATGACATTAATAGCCATTTAATGAGAATCCCTGATATTTCATGACTTGGACAAAAAATCCCTTGACTTGTCTGCAATAGAACATTTAAAATTCCATGATATTCCAGAAACTGTCATTTTCTAAGAAAAACTGAGAGATTTTTGATGTTATTGCATTAGACTTGTTATTGTTGAAGCATGTAAGCTAGCAAGTAATATTGTGTATCTCTTTGTGTTTGGACAAATTTATTTAGGAAGAAAGTAAAATACAATTAAATTAAAATGCAGATCATTCATACATATGCATATAAAATATGTTACATATTTCTGAATTAATATAATATCTTTTATTGGTATAAATGGCTTGGCGATCTGAGATGCTTTAAAGGCAGAAATTATTTTACAAAAAGTTAAAGGAATTAAGTTAACTTATTATCAAAAATTTGTTTTTACAAATTTAAGTGGATTGAACATAAAAAATTAAGTTGTCCCAACAAAATCGCAAGAATTGTGTTGTTTCAGCTCATTTAAAATAAGTAGTTTGAACAAGCAACAAAAAAATGCAATATAAATATGCAATGCGGGTTATATGAGCAATATCACACGAGTAGCAGTGCGATGTGGCTGTATATCGGCACTGGAGGGAGGCGTGCGTTGGCACGTTTAAGTTCTTGTGAATTAGCAAGGCCTAGCATTATTTGTAATATTATTTTTTTCTTTATTTGTTATTATTTTATTTTATTTTGACTATTGAGCTATGAAGTTTTATATAACTATTATGCCTTTCATATTTTTTTATGTACACTCCTGGTATTGTTTTGTACATGTCGATCATGCATTAATAAAAAATAAAAAAAAATTAATTAGTAAGTACATTTCATGTTTGTAACTTTGTATTGGTTGTTTTGTTTGGACACCCTTACTTTCTACTCATCTTAATTCTTGTTTTGGTTCTCTAACACAATCATAGTGGCATGCTGAATTTACGATTTTATGAATGCACATTATGATTTAAATATCATAGAAAAATAGTATAGTATTTACTAGTTAAATAGTAAATAATGGAACAAATTTAAATATAAGCAGCGGCACGGTGGCTCAGTGGTTAACACTGTCGCCTCACAGCAATGAATTTAAATAAAAGCACAAGGAGAATCACACTTATATTTACTGAATTAAAGATAATTATGTTTACTAAATCACCTTTATCTTCACTTACTTCTTAATCTTCTAAAAGCAAGCCCTGATTTTGTTGTGAGATGCATTCCCGGGTCAACATAGTTTGCTGATCCTGAAACATAACTCCTGTCCAAACATTTAATCCAAACCTAATCCCTAAACCTAACTCTAACTGTAACTTATTCCTAAAATCGTAAGTGAATAACAGTGATGTAGTAGCACTAACCCTGACTGTAAGCCTAAACTTAAAATACGGTGTAAACTTGTCCTTAAAATGTTGTCGGAATAATTGGTAAAATCAGGTTCTGCCTTCATTGTACAGTACCTCTTTGCAGGACTGTATAGAGATGTACTCTGTGAATATCTTCTTTGCTCTGGAGGTCATTTTGGACAGTGATTTGATCTTCTTGAAGTCCTCACACGCCAGCCAGAAGTCCAGATTCTCCTCACTGAACTCTGTTTGTAGGAAGGAACGGAAAACCGCCAGGCCATCTAAAAAAGAAAAAAAAAGTAAAATGACTCCAGCACTCATTAAAAAACCCAAGTATTAAGAATCGGGGGTAAATCTGGATTGGGATGCAGGAGCTGAGGTTAATGTGGATAAAGTGCATGGTTTACGAGAGCGTAGATCAACACAGCTGTCGCTTCACATGAAAACTTGACTTACATTTATGAGAAAGCAGCGCGTCGAGAGACTCTGCCCATTTGAGCGCTTCCTCTGGAGCGGGCCTGTGGATGAGCAGACAGAGCCGTCAACAAAGCCATGACTCACGCTAATGATCCATTCACAGATAATTATAGCGCAGCAAATAGGCCATCTACTCAATAACTCAAAAACGTCACATGTTGTTTGGATTGTATGCTCAAGCCCTGGTCTTATTCACCATTTAATATTTCTCAATGACTCTCGGTAACTGTGATATTCACAGATTACATATGAATTGCAGTCATTTACTGATTACAAATTACAGGACAATTACGCATTTATGGTAATGTAACTGACTACTTTTGGATTATATACGGACTCTTTTACTTGAAGTCAATATATTACTTATAAATTGTAATTACTTATAAAAACATGACAAAAGTTGCAGTCAGTAATATAATCTCACTATTTTTGGATTACGTTTCAGTTACTTTTGCGCTAGGGAGCTTGGTAGATTACTTTTGAATTAGAATCAGTTACTGATTACAAATTACATGACAGCAGTTGTAGTCAGTTATAATATCTAAGATTATGCATTCATGCAAAAGATGTAGTCGGTATTATGATCTCTTTAATTACGCATTTATGCTAATGTAATTGACTTTTTGGATTATATTTAGACTACTTTTGTGCTACACAGCTGGGTAGTTTACTTATTAATTGTAATCAGTTACAGATTACAAATTACACAACAAAAGTTGTAGTCAGTAATACAATCTCATAGATTACACATTTATGGTAATGTAATCTCACTACTTTTGGATTACATTTCGGTTATTTTCACACTAGAGAGCTGGGTAGATTACTTATGAATTCAAATTAGTTATTGATTACAAAATTAAATGACAAAAGTTGTAGTCAATTTTATAATTTCTGAGATTATGCATTTATGCTTATATAATTTGACTACTTTGGATGACATTTCAGTTACTTTTGCACTACAGAGCGGAGTATATTATGTAATGGTAATCAGTTACTGATTGCAAAATTACATGACAAAAGTTGTAGTCTGTAATATGATCTCTTTAATCATGCATTATGTTAACGTAATTGACTACTTTTGGATTACATTTGGACTACTTTTGTGCTACAGAGCTGGGTAGATCAGTTACAGATTACATGACAAAAAATGTAGTCTGTAATATAATCTCTTTATTTACGCATTTATGATAACGTAATTGACTACTTTTAGATTAAATTTTGACTACTTTTCTGCTACAGAGCTGGGTAGATTACTTATGATTTGTAATCAATTACAGATTACAAATTACACAACAACAAATGTAGTCAGTAATACAATCTCATAGATTACACATTTATGGTAAGGTAATCTCACTACTTTTGGATTAAATTTCAGTTACTTTTGCACTAGAGAGCTGGGTAGATTATTTATGAATTTGAATGGGTTACTGATTACAAAATTACATGACAAAAGTTTTTGTAGTCTGTAATATAATTTCTGAGGTTAAGCATTTATACTTTTGAAATGGGACTATTTTGGATTACATTTAGATTAGTTTTGCACTACAGAGCTGGGTAGATTACTTATAAATTCATGACAAAAATTGTAGCCAGTAATATAATCTCTTAGATTACACATTTATGGTAACGTAATCTCACTACTTTTTGATTTCATTTCGATTACTTTTGCACTAGAGAGCTCAATAGATTACTTAAGAATTGTAATCTGTTACTGGTTACAAAATTACATGACAAAAGTTGTAGTCAGAAATATAATCTCTTAGATTACGCATTTATGGTAATGTAATTTGACTACTTTTTTACGTTTACTTATTTGATGTCCCATATATTAAAGGAGTATAATTTTTAAAGTAGGATGATTTAAAAATATTTACTTCAAATTGATTAAAACATTACAAAAAACAATATTGAAAAACATTAAATTAACTGCTACATCAAATATTTCATCTACAAAACACCAGATGTGCATATGAAAGTAATAATGTGAAAATTCACAAAGAATCATTCAATTGAAGTTTATTTGTATAGCGCTTTTTACAATAGTTATTGTTTCAAAGGTGCATGTTATTTCATTACAATCAAATCATGAACATATATAAACAGCAGATTTTATTATGAAATAATAGAAACGTTTAAATTTGGAGAATAAATAAATTGTAAACAACCTACTGTCATTGTGTAAATAATATGTAATGATGTAATCCATGAAAAAAGTAACTGTAGTCTGATTTAGAGTATTGTAAAAAGTAGTTTACCTTAATTATGTAGATTTTTGGAATCTGATTACGTAATCCAAGTTACTTATAATCTGTTACTTCCCAGCTCTGAACACACATGACATGCACTGCTGAGAGTCACCTCAGGTTAAAGAGAAAAGCGTCACGTTGGACTCACTTGTCGGATTTAAGGACTTTGTCAAGCTTGCTGGCTGGATTGCTTCCGTGTCTGTCGTTGGTCTTCTTCCGCAGAAACGTCAGCCGGTTTTTCATGTCTTTGGCCCTGCTCGACAAGACAATACAAAACACATCACATCAGGAGATTTATTAGCTATCTGTTCGCTCAAGTGGTTCTGGGAGGAAATGTATTCCGGTTATAGTCATGAGCTTTATTGTAGGAGGAACACGGATAGTAAAGGCATAAATAATACTTTCCTCCTGAGAATGGAAAACATTACATCTACATTTCACAAAACCAGAACGCTTAAACATCCAACGATGATATTTCAGTAAAATTAAGAGAGAAAAACTAAGAAAATTAAAGGGATAGTTTAACCAAAGATGAAAATGTACTCACTATTTACTTTCCCTCAAATGGTAATAAACCATATTTTGAAAAATGTTAGAAACCTGTAACCATTGACTTCCATAGTTAGAAAAACAAATACTGTGGAAGTCAATAGTTATAGGTTTTCATCATTTTTCAAAATATCTTCCTTTGTGTCGAGCAGAAGCAAGAAACTCAAATGTGACAGAGTAAATGATGACAGAATTTGCATTTATGGGTGAACTATCCCTTTAAGCCATTAAGTCATGCTCTTTGAGATATTAGTTTTATGATAATGAGGCATACTGAACTGAAAAAAATTACTTATGTTGGTATATAACCTAATGGAGCTGAGCTGATATTAAAAAAATAGTTCAAAAATGAAAATCAATGCATAATTTACTCGCTCTGCCTGTCTTCTTTCAGACGAACACAACTGGAGTTATATTAAATAAAACTCTGGCTCTTTTTCAGCCTTGTTAAAGTAGTGAATAGTGGCATTTGAAATTCCAAAATACTAATACATCCGTTATAAAATAATCCATAAGACTCCAGTGAGTTTTTTTGTAAGAAGAATATGCATGTTTAAACTAAATATATTGCATATTTATTATTACTGACTCTGTTTACCTGAAAGAAGAAAGCATATATACCTGAATAAACCCAGCGGGCACAGGACGTCAACATGACGTTAGATTGACATTGTTCCCCAACGCCGTGGGGATGTTGCATTTTGTTTGGAAATGAAAATCGGGTTGACGTCAGAGCCCAACGTCAGGCCGACGTCAATGTCCAACATCCAACCTAATTCAACCAAATATCAACGTCTAATGATGTTACAGCTTGACGTTGTGTGGACGTTACGACGTTATGACGTCAATCAGACGTTGGATTTTGGTTGCCATACCTGACGAATAAATGTCAGTATTTGACGTCGATATGACGTTGGTTTAAGATGTTGGCTCGTTGTTCGATTTTCGAGGTTTTCAACACAACCTAAAATCAACCAAATATCAACGTCATTTGATGTCACTATTGGACATCAAAATAACGTTGTCCTTAGACGCTGTCTAGACATAGAATTTTGGTTCCCTGACATCACGACCTGAATCTAGCCTAATATTAACACCTTGTGACGTTGTGTGCCTGCTGGGAACTTGAGGGTGAATATATTATGGGATAATTTTTAATTTTGTGGTAAGCTATTAGTTTTTTCTTTAATGTCTAAATAGAGTTTTCTTACCTAATAAAGCATAGAGACATCAAAGTTAACTACTAGTTAACTACTATCAAAGTTAACTACTATAATAAATGCATGGTATGCACTTGCATTTTGTAAAGCTGCTTTGAAACAATTATTGTGAAAAGCGCTATACAAATAAACCTGAATTTAATGGAATTGAACATGCAACACAGAACTAAAATAAAGTGATAAAAAATGTCAGACTTATTTCTGTAGTTTTGAGAGAGTTTAGTACAATAATACTACATAAATTGCATTTTAATAAAACAGTGTTGATAATGCAAAAATGTAATTGTGCAACAAACATCCATTTTTTCTTTAAACAAGTATTTTTTTGTATTATTTTGGTGAAATACGTCTCAGACATTTCAAAATGCAAATAAAGTAGAGCAAAGAAAGTGGTTAGACTCACAAATTCTTGGACTTCTTCTTTTTGACACCAGTTTTTCCCATGTCACATTTACAGTTCGGCTTGCCACAAACCTGTTGATTTACAAAAGACATATTTTTAATGAATTAAACTGTACTGTAATCTGAAAATTTGAGTGTGAATCGTCGTTTTGAGAAAAAGAGCCAGATTCATTCATAGTTTGTGCCAACACAAAACCATTAAAAAAAATGTCAGAACAATCAGAGAAACACTAGGAATGAAAATGCATGGAGACTGAACTTATAGCATATGAATATGTAGGAGTTTCCCTTTCAGATGAAAAATGTATAGCAAGAGAGTATTTAAATCAATCATGCAACAGGAGTCATTAAAGTTAGCTGTATTACAGTACACTCTTATGCTAATATGACCCATTTAGTAAAGCTGGCCTTTAATTTTTTACCAGTTTTTGAAGTTGCAGAACGAATATATAGGCTAATAAATGCTATAATTAATATATAGGCTAATATATAGAGAAATGCTCTTCTCTAGCGTTCATTTTGGAGTCCCAAGTGAAGTTGCGAGCTGTGGACACTGTATAAGGTCTAATGCTACGCTATTGTTTATAAGCTGTTTTATTGGCATATTTCTGCAGCTGAAAGACTTAAGCAGCAACATAAGACATTTAAAAAAATAATAATAAAATGTAGTGTCATCATATACTTTTCTATATACAGTTGAAGACTGCCTTCGAAGACTGCCTATAGCCCTCCTGTGTAATTATTTTTTTTAATGCCCTCCTCTGAAATTTCCCAAGATTTAACAATTTAACAAGACATTTCTTTCAGCACATTTTTAAACATAGTTGTTTTAATAACTAACTTTTAATAACTAATTGTGCAAGTTACTAGTATTCATATACAGCTTAAAGGGATGAAGTTAATTAGGCAAGTTATTGGACAACAATGGTTAGTTCTGTAGCCAATCAAAAAAATTATATTTTCTAAATTTCAGTGCTCTTAAACATTAATTAAAAATTCATTGTCATAAAGGAATTAGTAGTCAATTATGAAAAGAATTTGATTGGAAAGTAAAAATGAGGTACTTTAATACTCCTTTTGTAATTTCTACATATGTAAAAGGACCATCTGTTGCTCTGATTTGGAGAAAATGTGGTAAAATTGATTCAAGAATTTTGGAAAAATGTTAAAAAAGAAATAGATAAGATATTAGATATAGAAATACCCCTCAATCCAGTTGTGTGCTTACTGGGAGCACTGTCCAAAGAAATGTTTAATGAAGAAACAAGATTTGTACTAAGGATATTATTACTGGTTGCAAAAAAAAATGATAACAATACATTGGATGGAAAAAGGTTTTCCAAAGGTGGCTCAGTGGATTCAGAGACTTAAACAGGTCTATGTAATGGAAGAAATTACTGCATGTCTACAATATTTTTTCTGAAGAGGTGGAAAAGTATTACAACATATTTAGATATGTATATTTAGAGGTCACTTAACCTATCACCAATGTAATCTGAGGTAACTACAATGTAACACAATGTAACTTGATGTACAAATGTATCCTCTGAAAAGTAATTATGATGGCAGTACCTTTTTATTTATTTATTTTGTATTGTTTTTCTCATTTTATTTAAAAATTTTATAATATCATTTTTTTTAATGTATTCCCTCATCTGTTAGGGGTTAAATTGTTGGGGAAGGGGTTGTTCTGAAATATATATATATATATTGAAAAATCTTAAATAAAAAGTTTCGAAAAAAAAAAACTATTTCAGAAAAGAGTAAATAATTGTCAAAACTGTATGTTAATAACTGGTCAGAATAAGTATGCAGAATGATTGGTCTTGGGATTTAGTTAAAATGAAGACATATAAAGCTAGTTTTTAATTACGTTCTACACATATGCTCAAAAAGAAAGGTATAAAAGCTGTTACTGGGGCAGTACCTTTTCAAAAGATACACCTTTGTACTGTTTAGGTACTAATATGTACCTTTAAATTGATAGTTCACCAAAAAATGAAAATTACCTCATCATCTACTCTTCCTCATGTGGTTTGAAACCTTTATGGGTTTCTTTTTTCTGTTGAACCCAAAGAAGATATTCTGAAGAACACTGGTTGCTGGCACCCATCAACTTCCATAGTATTCAATGGGTGCCAGCAAGCAGTATTTCAAAATATCTTCTATTGTGTTCAGCAGAAGAAAAAAACACAAATATCAATTTTGTAAATGATGCCAGAATTTTCATTTTTGGGTGAACTGTCCCTTTAAGATACCAATATGGACTCTTCGGGTACAAAGGTGTATCTTTTAAAAAAATACTGCCCCAGTGACAGAGTGTATGGACAAACCGAAAGACCAATATAGTGAAATATTGGAATCTTTTTGGCTTGAGACTTCCGGTCTCATTCACTTCCATTGATTTTTAGACGTGCGGCTTGATGTTGCAAACTGATCTTTTCGTATTTTATTATTCTACTTTTTAGGTATAGTCATGAACACACTTGTTTAAAGAGCAAGTAGTTTGACCGTTTCTGCCATTTATTATTCCTAGTCATTTCTCCCATAGACAACTGAATCTGAAGTACTAAAACAATTGCAAAAATGAGCGCACTTCCACATCCCAGAATAAGATCAATACACACCCTCCTTCCAGTAAAAAGCAGGCAGATCTGGTGGACGGATCCTCCGTTCTTGGTAAGCTCTTTCCTCAGGGTCTGTGGGGAAGGAACGGCCCAGCGTTCTGGAGTTTCCCGCTGGGCTTCAATGCAGTCGATGGCCTGGTCGGAGATGAAGCGAGGAGACCGAGGTTCCTGCAGCAAACTGCCCTCGCTGTGTGTCCGTCTGTGGAGAGATCTCTGCACACACAAGCCCCCGCTCTGCTGCCCACCACAAGGAGACGATTCCACCATACTCCTCCTCTTCAGAAAGCCTTCATCGCTGTCCTCCTCATCTTCCTCCTCCTCATCATCATCATCATCGTCAGTCGATGGCGAGGTCAAAGCATCTGTGTTGAAGGAGCGATCCAGGCACAGCTTGGGAATGACTAGAGGCGATGAAGATGATGAGGAAGAGGTGGGTCTGGCGCCAACGCTGATGGTTTCAGAAGCGCTTTCGCCTTCGCCTTGCTCTCTTTTTTCCAGGTCTGACTCTTTGTCCTCTTTCTGCCTGTTCTTCCAGATCTCTGAGGTGTCCGTGTATGGAGGTTTGCAGGCGTTTCGGGAGGTAGGAGAGGTTTGGTTGGCGTCTGGCAGGTCTGGGTATGAGAGGCGCTGGGCTGGAGAGGTGCAGTTGGTTCGTCTCAGGATGGGCGATGCGGAAGGGCATGATGGGGAACAGGGCTCGGACACACTGTGAGGACTGAAGCCCAGGAGACCCAGATCAGCCTGTTCTGCTGCCTTTGGTTCCAGCATCTGTCAGGTGAAATCAACATTTTACAAATGGATTCAACAGTTGCCTGTTGGTAAAAGTGAAAGTCATGACATGGCCAATTATGGTGACCCATACTCGAAAATTGTGCTCTGCATTTAACCCATCCAAGTGCACACACACATCAGTGAACAAAGACACACCGTGAACACACACCCGGAGCAGTGGGCAGCCATTGCTGCAGCAGTTGGGGGAATGGTGCCTTGCTCAAGGGGCTCACCTCAGCCGTGGTATTGAGGGTGATGAGAGCGCTGGTTATTGACTACCACCACTGAAAATCCCTGCGACCCTCCGGTCATAAGTCCAACTCTCTAACCATTAAGCCACGACTACCCCATTTTTTTTTTTTTTTTTTAGAATATTCAATTCAAAATATTAATTTGTATAGCGCTTTTTTACAACATAGATGAAGAAAAGAGAGTAAAAGCCATAACATTTAAAATGTGGAGCATTCCAGCAATTCAGGCAGTTAGAAAAGTAGAGTAGAATGCCGGTGTAGATCTAGTAAATTGCAACTGCTTCAGTTCAGTTCATAAATGTCACTGTTCGCTTTAGTTCAGTTCAGTGTAATGCAAATGACACTGCTGAGGTCCAATCAACTCGAAGAGCAACTCGACTGGTGGAGCTGCGCATCGGTGAAGCATGCCAGAGGCTTGGTATGCACCAGACACTTTCTTATCAACACCCCATGTTTCTGGAAATATTGTGCATTTTTTAGGGCTCTACTTTAATGATCTATGCCTATGGTCCAAAGCGGGGATGGGCAAACTCGGTCCTGGAGGGCCGGTCTCCTGCAGAGTTTTGCTCCAACCCTAATCAAACACACCAATAATCAGTGGTTGCGTCCGAAATCTCCTACTAGTCAGTAGGAAGTACATTTGAATTTGAATTTACTACTCTACCATTAGAAAAGTACGTTCTATACAGTATGAATGGAGCTCAGATGTACTACATCCGCCATTTTGTCATGATCAACTGACTTACCCAAGTCAGTTGCATCGCTTCATTCTCATTCATGAATTCTCTCGCAGCACATCATGGAACTGGTAGCGTCCATCGGAATCTCGCCGGAAGTAGTAGGTCATCTGGGTAATTCTATGAATTCGTACATACTACTCGGCTTGCATACTGTTTTTAGCGTACTATATAATATGGAAGTATGCGATTTGAGATGCAGCTAGTGTCTTCCCGATCATTAGAAAGCTATAGGCAGGTGTGTTTGATTAAGGTTGGAGTTAAACTCTGCAGGACACTGCCCCCCCCAGGACAGTGTTTGCCCATCCCTGGTCTAAAGTGAATGGTGCAGGTGCACTTAGGGTGTGTCAAATACAATTTTGCTATTTTATAGATGGAAAAATAGTCTGTGACCCAGCCGCATGATCTAAAGGCTAGTCTTTATTGTAAGAAAGAAAGAAAGAAAGAAAGAAAGAAAGAAAGAAAGAAAGAAAG